>CM077150.1:23591282-23796122 GCA_039583875.1 Platanthera guangdongensis | reverse complement strand
GGATTCGACCAAACTCGCACCGTAGCTAAACACTCACGGCTACTAAAACACGGTGAAGTCGAAAACAACTCCGACGATCAAACACTCGGGCTAACACCTCCCGAAGCCAAACACAAGAATTCCCTGAGAGGCTCAGCCGAGTCTCCAAACAGACTCTAGCTAGCTGGGGAACCCTGCAAACAGGCTACGACCCACTAAGAACACCTAACGAGGTACTCAAACAACGGCACAAGCCGGAAATGCGTCAACGTAACGATAAAGGGATATTAAATAAATACTGAAAAACCAGGGGCGTTACACCCACCCCCGAGAGGATCTCCTCAGCCAGGCTCCCACTAGCTGGTTGGGTCGAATGTGCCTTGGGGAGAGTAAGTCCCACCCCCGAGAGGATCTCCTCAGCCAGGCTCCCACTAGCTGGTTGTGTCAAATGTGCCTCGGGGAGAGTAAGTCACACCCCGAGAGGATCTCCTCAGCCAGGCTCCCACTAGCTGGTTGAGTCGAATGTGCCTCGGGGAGATCAAGTTCCCACCCCCGAGAGGATCTCCTCAGCCAGGCTCCCACTAGCTGGTTGGGTCGAATGTGCCTCGGGGAGAGTAAGTCCCACCCCCGAGAGGATCTTCTCAGCCAGGCTCCCACTAGCTGGTTGGGTCGAATGTGCCTCGGGGAGAGTAAGTTCCACCCCCAAGAGGATCTCCTCAGCCAGGCTCCCACTAGCTGGTTGGGTCAAATGTGCCTCGGGGAGAGCAAGCCCCACCACCGAGAGGATATCCTCAGCCAGGCTCCCACTAGCTGGTTGGGTCGAATGTGCCTCAGGTATATCAAGTTCCCACCCCCGAGAGGATCTCCTCAGCCAGGCTCGCACTAGCTGGTTGGGTCGAATGTGCCTCGGGGAGAGCAAACCCCACCCCCAAGAGAATCTCCTCAGCCAGGCTCCCACTAGCTGGTTGGGTCGAATGTGCCTCGGGGGGAGTAACTTCCTTTTTGCTCCGATGATTGTCCCGCTGTCAGGCTCTCACTAGCTGGAAGGGTAGGCGTACCTCTCGTGGAAGCCCAAGTCCCTTTTGCTCTGATACGGTCCTGCTATCCAGGCTATCACTAGCTGGACAGGGCTGGTGGTACCTCTCGTAGAGGCCAAGTGTTTTTTACCCGGAGGGGGTCCTCCACCCAGGCTCCTATAGTTGGCATGATATGTTGACCCCTCCGGGGGGTGAAGTGTTTTTAACCCGGAGGTGGTCTCGCCACCCAGGCTTCTATAGCTGAATGTTTAGGTTGACCCCTCCGGGGGGGGGGGGGGTGAGGTGTCTTTTACCCGGAGGGGGTCTCGCCACCCAGGCTCCCATAGCTGACATGGCAGGTTGACCCCTTCGGGGGGTGAAGTATTTTTTACCCGGAGGGAGTCTTGCCACCCAGGTTCCCATAGCTGGCATGACAGGTTGACCCCTCCAGGGGGTGAAGTGTTTTTTACCCAGATGGGGTCTTGCCACCCAGGCTCCCATAGCTGGCATGGCAGGTTGACCCCTCTGGGGGGTGAAGTGTTTTTTACCCAGAGGGGGTCTCTCCATCCAAGCTCCCATCAGCTGACATGGCAGGTTGACCGCGCACGAAAATCACACTTAGTGAATACGTTGGGTTGGATGTTTCTTTCCGAGCTTGTGCCAACCTCGAAAAGAGCGGAGATTGTGTACAACTCCGTATTCACAGGTTTTTGGTTTTAAGCTTTTTGAGTGGTTTGAGCTCTTGGTGGCCAATTTAGGCATAGCCCTCAGAATATACTATTAGGGGGAGGAAAAATTTCCTTCCCCCCCTTTCCTTTTTCTGGGAGGGGAGGGTATGGCAAGTTGTCCGACACCCGCCCCCGGCTGGCTAGGCGAAAGGTAGGAGCTGCGAGACTGGCGGAAGGCCGGGTTTTTTGCCCTACCCCCGCGGCCTGGAGGGGCGAGGCGGGGCCGAGACCGCGGGAGGCCGGGTTCTCCCCCTGCCCCCGCGGCCTGGCGGGGCGAGGCGGGGCGAGACCGGCCGGAGGCCGGGTTCTCGCCCTGCCCCCGCTGCCTGGCGGGGCTAGGCGGGGCGAGACCGGCGGGAGGCCGGGTTCTCGCTCTGCCCCCGCGGCCTGGCAGGGCGAGGTGGGACGAACCGGCGGGGAGGCCGGGTTCTCGCCCTGCCCCCACGGCCTGGCGGGGCGAGGCGGGGCGAGGCGGGGCGAGACAGACGAGAGGCCGGGTTCTAGCCCTGCCCCCGCGGTCTAGCGGGGCGAGACCGGCCGGGAGCTGGGGTCTCGCCCCTGCCCCCGGCTCCCCAGCCTGTCTCGGTGTTCGGGAATGTGGGGGTATGGCTTCTCCCGCCCTTGGACCTCTTTGGGCCTTGTCGTTACCGTTTTACCCTCGAGGTGGAATTACCTCTTTACCCCCCAGTGTGACTGTTTTCCATTGGCCCAAGGCTTTTTTGGCGTAAGGGTATTTCTGACATTTTTGTCCATGAGATTTGGAAAACTATAAATAGACCCTTAGGGGTGCCTTGGAGAGCATCACTTCTTCACTCTCTCTTCATCCTTCAAGGCATCCTAGCTCAAGCATTGGCTAGGGAGGGGTAGACCTCAAAAGTCTTCCGGGTGTGAGGTGAGACCTCCGCGCTAGAGCTGAGGGTCTGTTTCTAGTTTCTTGATCTTTGGTCCGTGACGTCCTCCTGAGTGTAGTAGGTGCGAGGTCACCCCTTTCTAGGGACCCCGAACTCCACAGAGGTCATTTTTGACTTCAACAGTTCTAAATAGGTAAATCATGCCGGATGATTTTACTTAGACACTAGGTAGTCAGAAACAACTTTTATAGTACATTTTCTCCCTTTGTTCTGTGTTTAAATAGTCATTATACTTTGTTAGACGCTTGTGAATTATGCAACATAATTTTTGGTGTTCGTGATTTGGATATCCGACAGGATATACGCTTTTTAGGGTTCTAAATAGGTAAATACGCTAGGCGTACCCAAAATATTCCCCCCAGACCCCAGTCACCGCTTAGGATTCGTTGTTTATATAATCAATTATTCCTAATAGATTAAAATATTATCAAAAATAATATAATTCAGATCGGTTCGACTCGCTTCGATTTGACATTGTGAATTGTGAATCAAACTGAATCCCACGATTTTTCAAAAAAATGAAACTATGGGCTACTTAAACTGAACCGAACCATAAAGTCTTGTTTGATTCGGTTGGTTCCGGCTTAGACCCCTAATATTTTCATAGCATGCATGCACAAAGGGCTTCCTAAGAGGAGAAATTTTTGGGCAGGGTGTCAAAACGCCAACTTGCGTCCAAGCACTAATTGAAATACAGAGTGGAGAGCTGAAGCTCATAAATTCTAGCCAGTAGAACTCATTGAATTGAATTTTCATAGAGTTGGTAATATTTGAACCGACACTTGCTGTTCTACTACTCTGTTATGTACATATACGCATATAAATTTATTATGTGTACTATTATATTCAAGATGGAGCAGACATATGGTACGGACGCAATAAAAGTTGGCGCATAAATCACGTACCAAACGCGTTATAATTTACCTTTCATCGGACACCACCTAGGGGTGCACATAAAGACCCCGGTCCCGGTCCGGGACCGGTCCTGTGAAGGACCGGTCTTTTGGGATACCGGTCCCGGACCGGTCCTGCCAAACCGGTCCCGGTCCGGGACCGGGCCGGTTTTTCCTTTGAAAACCGGGACCGTCTGGGACCGGAAGGACCGGTCCTAACCGGTCCTAACCGGTCCCAGACCGGGACCGGTTATTTAAAATAATTATTTTAATTATTTTTTTATATTATTATATTTTAATTTTAATGATTTAATTAAATTAAATACTATTATACTAACATGTAAATAATACAAATTACAAAATACAAATTACAAAATTGAATTGCAAAATTGCAAAGTAAATAAATTTTTTTATTAAATTTGAAATTAAACTACAAAATCAAAATACAAATACAAATTATAATAAAAAATCAAATACGAAGTTTTTTATTAAATTTGAAATTATATTACAAAATACAAATTCAAAATTTTGAGTTGAGCACTTGAGCCTTGGACTCGTCTTCATTCCGCCGCGCTCCCAGATTTAAGTTATTAAGCTCGTCTTCAACTTCAGACTCACTGTCTTCAATTGAATGAGACGTGTTGTCTCCTCCTCAAAGCGTCCAAATGGTCCTTGTAGCAAATGCAAATCTCCAAAGATTCTTCGGTCAAACGGCTCCTTCGCTCGTTCAGAATCCTGCCACTCAAAGAAAATGCAGACTCCGAAGCTACTGTACTAGCTTGGATGGTTAGTAAATCACGGGCCATTAAGGCCAAAATAGGATAATTATTACATTTAATTTTCCACCATTTTAAAATATCAAAATTTTCTATTTCGTATGCGGTCATAAAATCTTGAAATTGGGTTTTGCTATATAAACCTAATTCGTTTAAAGTACTCGAAGTTCGTTGTTTTTTCTTCGAAGCTAACTCTAAAAATCTATTTTTTAAAATATCTTTTGTTCGAGGGGCGGTGGATTCCTCGCGAGGTCGCAATCCATATAGTTGATCGTAATAATTATATAGGCGAGTAAAATCAGAATTAAATTTTGCAACGCTAACGTTGTGAAAATCACTAGAAGATTCGTTTAACTCTAAATTTCGATTAATTTCCTCTATAAAATTTTCAACCCCGTCTACACTCATTAAATGGTTTAAAGCCGCAGCACAAGAAAACATAGGTGGCATATGCGTATAATATTTTAAAAACTTTTCCTCCATTACTAATATTAACGGACGCCACATTGGTTTAATTTTGTAAGTTTTAAACGTTTCAGTAATTAATAAAAAATTTTCAATAACAAGCGAGCTAGTAGGATAATAAACGCCCGATAAAATAGTTGTTGCCCGATAAAAACTTTCTAATAAATTTACGTAATCTTCGATTATAGCCCAATCTGACGCATCTAAATCATGTGATTCTTCTACACTATTATAAAATTCTATCAATAACGATTTTGTGACAAAACCCGTTTTAACATTTTGTACGTGGAATTCCATCGTACCGGCATATCATAAGATGAACCCAAAAATTTTTTACCCTGTGCTATAACAAATTTTTGAAATCTTGTTTTCGCCGTTTTGAACTATAAATAACTCGTAACATAGTACGTATTTTAATAACATAATTTTTCATAAAACTTAAACTATCTATCTTGCACAATTAAATTAAGAACGTGACATACGCAACGTGTATGAAAAAAATACCATCTAGCATAGGTTCCAAATCATTAATCAAATATTTAATAGCCATATTATTATTCGAGGCGTTATCAAACGAAATACTTAAAATTTTATCTTTTATTTTAAAATCTCTAATACACTTAATAATCACCTGATAAATAGCTTTACCGGTGTGCGGATATTCAAACATTCAAAACAAATTATACGTTTATTTAACTCCCAACTATCGGATCGACCCAGTGACAAGTTATGCAAATGTACGAAAGACCGTCAACTAAACCGCTAGTCCAAACGTCGCTCGTTAAACTAACTCGACCGTCGAATGTTTCAAAAAAATTTTGTAAAAATAATTTTGATTGCAGGTAAGCTTGTAAAGCATCACGTCGAGTTGTAGTACGACTTACCTGTTGATATTTTGGTTGAAGTGCTTCGTGTATGTAAGACGTCATTTCGTCGTTGTCGTAGTGGTTGAACGGAAGTCGCTTTTGATGACATTCTCCATTTGTCGCTCCGTTGTCGAGCTTGGTCATACGTCCAAATGTGCCCGGCGTCGAAATTTGAGCTTGGTTGGCCGCCGGGGGCTTGCTTGGAAAGACACGATTTGTTGTGTCGGGCGAGCGTTGTGTTGCTACTATTAGCGGCCATAAGCTTCGCGCAAAGTTTGCACTTCGCCTTAATTTCGCCGCCGGATCCGCACTTTGTCGAAGTTATCCCATACCGCCGCTTTATGTCGGTGCTCAACGATCTCATGATCGACGACGCTGAGGAGGACGCCGACATGGAGGAGGAGGAAGCCATAAACACGAGTATGAGTGAGAGAGAGTGAGAGAGGTAGTGAGAGAGATAGTGAGAGAGATAGTGAGAAATATGAGAGAGGGAGGGGGGGGGGGTTTAAATAAAAAAAAATATTTTTTTTAATTAAAATAGAGCCAAACGGCTCTTTATATGAGCCTGCCACGTGGCAGGCTCATATAAGAGCCGTTCGGCTCTTTAATGAGAGCCGGCCGTTAACGGCTCTTTTAATAGAGCCGTTAACGGCTCTATTAAAAGAGCCGTTAAGGCTCTATTAAAAGAGCCGTTAAGGCTCTTTTAATAGAGCCGTTAACGGTTCTATTAAAGAGCCTTAACGGCTCTTTTAGCCGGTCCCGACCGGTCCTGAAACCGGTCCCGGACCGGGACCGGTAAAAGACCGGTCTAAGACCGGTCTTTTACCGGTCCCGGTCCGGACCGGACCGTTTTTACCCTTTTTACAAGGACTGCCGGGGACCGCAGGACCGGTCCGGGACCGGCCCGGTCCTAACCGGACCGGTCTCTGTCCCGTCCCCACCGGTCGGTCCCACCGGACCGGTTGGGACCGGTTTTTTGTGCACACCTAGACCCACCGACCCTATTATTAAGTATTTATGGGTTCGAGGTCAGTCTTCAAGTGCGACAAAATAAGAGCATTTATATTGGTAGATTACTTATGATTATTCAAATTTATATATAGGGCGCTGCTATCCACACCACAGTTTTGACTATTCACATCACATTTTTTCCTAATTTTTCGTGTTTTTTGAAAATATGCTTTGTATATACATTTTTAGGAAAATTGTTCAACACGATAGTTGTAGATCTCGACGATATCTACAACTTTCGTGTTGAACACTTTACCTAAAAATGTATGTACAAAGTGTATTTCTAAAAGGCGCGAAACTTGTACGTATTTCCCAATTACTCCTTGTACATGCATTTTTAAGAAAAGTGTTCAACACGAAAGTTGTAGATCTCGACGAGATCTACAACTTTCGTGTTGAACACTTTTCCTAAAAATACATGTACAAGACGTATTTTCAAAAGACACAATAAATTAGGAGAAAGTGCGGTGCGAATACCCAAAACTGCGGTGCGGATAGCAGTGCCATATATATATTATATGGATTATATACAACAGGCTCGTATATATGCGAGCACAAAAGTATACATTATTTTCATTTATTTCGTGCGAGGACAATTTGTTTTTAGATTTAATTAAGGCTCGGTTTGAGGAGACTTATTTTTACGGGTCAAGCGGTTATGATCGCATGACCCAGACCTTAATTAAGGCTCCGTTTGACACTTAGGTGGCGGTCATGAACGTGGGGGTTAAATTGTCATTCGTTAACGTCCGCCTAAAAAACTTCATCCACTTTTATGTTCAAAAGGGATGAAGTTTTGTTTGGTGATCCTTAACGAATGACGGTTTAACCCATGCGTTTACGGCCGCCGCCACCGTGTCAAACGGAGCCTAAGATCGGTTCATGCGGACGTAACCGTTTGACCGGTGATAATAAATCCCCCCAAATAGAGCCTAAATGACCACGATTATTCATCATGAACCGGGATTCGCCTATCGCCGACCGGGCCATTTCGGATCGCACCGGTCTTTGCCAACCCTTTTTTGTTCAAAATCAATGCTGCAAAAAGCGCCCTGTCAAATAGAGCCCGGAGCCCTAGACCCGAAATATTATGTCCACATTGATGCATTGGGGCTTTTCTAAAATTTCATGAAATAGGGGGCTCAGATTCTAGAAAGTTCTTCTCGATCCAAATGGAATATTGCTTTTTTCATACAAAATCTTTAACAATGACTAGAGTAGCTCTATAAAGAGCCATAGATTCTCTCTGCCTGGAAGATTCATCAAAAACAAAAATACATACATGCATATATACTGCGAAAGTATCGTCACACCGCCGCGCTGTTGCGGCCAAGACACGTTCATGGCTTCACGTGGGGCCCCGGCCCTGCCATCTGTCTTAGGGACGACGAAAAACCGTCAAGAAAATAAAGCTCAAAACACAGATTTACGTGGTTCGACAGATGCTTACGTCCACGATCGCACTAGGGTTTCTCACAATGGCTTTTTAGTTACAGATCGATGGAGATACAAAATCCATTTATATTTGAAGTCAAGTATAAATAGATAATTAATCCTGCTCAAAATGCTCCACATCTCTAACAATTTGAACCGTTCAATCTGTCAAAGTCTAATACGTACCCACGGTCTCTCACTCGACATCCTCCTTCCAGCAGTCACGATGGAATACAAAACCGCCTCAAACCTACACTCTCACACAAAAAATAACCCACCTCCGACTTCCCGATTTCGCTCACGGCCCAAGCGGCCATGCATGCGTTTTCAGACAACAAGCTCCGACATCCTTCTTTACTTTGTTTGACCATCACCCCGCTTTACATGGGAGTGACGTGCACTGTCACTTGTATATATCTATATTCAGTGGCGGAACTAGAAAATTTGCTTAACCCGAGCACTAATAAAATTTAATATAAAATTATTGTTTTAATATAAAATACTAAATTATAAATATAAAAATACGTTATCCCTTGTGACAAGGCAGTGAGATACAATTTTGTTAGGCCACAAAGAAACTAAGAACAAGAACATTACAAGAACTCCGTTTATTGTTTTAGCTAAACAGTCTCCTCTTCTATTCATTCTCTTTAAGGCCTATAAAAAAAATCATGAATTTTTCATTCAAATTCTTGCCATCTTTTCTTCAGAAATTTAATTAGAGCTGAGAATGCTATGGAATGTAATATAAATCAGAAAATAATTATAAGAGTAAGGAAGAAATGAAATCAATAAGCATTTCATTTACCGGCTTCAACGGGCACTTGAAGCTCTTACAAAAAATCATGATCTTCTAATTGGACTTAGCATTCATCAAACACTTGAAAGCATCAAAAAACCAAACATAACTAGAACTATATGCATCTATTAAAACTATCCATTTTTCAGATGCTCTTATAATGGTAAAAAAAATACCATCTTAAATAAATATCGCATCCAAAAAAAAATCTGTTATAATGCTTGAAGCTACCTTGAATCAGACGTTTAAACTGCCCTTTGTCTGTTGACTTGCCATATCGAAACTGAAAACTGGAGATAGGAGATTGAAGAAGGTCAGCTAGTCGACGAAACTAAGGCATCCAGTTTTGAAGGATAGATCGATGAAGAAAGCAGCCTTCGAAGAAGGATAATCCTCTGATAATAGAAAAAACTGGAGTTAGGAGATAGATACCTAAGCTGCTAAGTCCTCTGTCTCGAAGAAAGTAGCTCGAAGAAGAAAGCAAACCTATGACTCTCTAACATGAAGAAAAGTATCCTCTGGCTGATCACGGGGAGAAAATGCTAATAGGCAAGCTCTGAAGCGAGGAGGAGAATTTACGCCTATACCTTTTACGCCATTTTTACACCCGGGCACGGCCCGGGTGTGTCTCTGAGTGGGTCCTCCCCTGTCTATATTAAATAAAAATGAGCATGTACCACTAATGACTAATGAGTGTTAAAATATAGTAAATATTAAAGGACGTTTATATTGACAGCCCAAAGATAATGACAGCCTAAAAAATGAATATTGACAGTCCAAAAATTAAGTTTTTAAAAATTATTTTTAGAAAAAATGTTCAACATGAAAGTTGTATATCTTGACGAAATCTACAACTTTTATGTTAATCAAGACACTTTTTCTAAAAATGCCATATAACAGACATATTTTGAAAAGGCGCGGATCCGGGTGGAACTATGTGATTTCCGCCCGGATTCCGCGACTTTTGAAAATATGCCTACTAACATTTTTAGAAAAAGTGTTCAACATAGAAGTTGTACATCTCGTCGAGATTTACAACTTTAATATTGAACAATTTTCTAAAAATGTCGTATAGTAGATCTATTTTTAAAAGACGTGTGTTTCATATTTTGGACTGCTATCAGCGGTCATATTATGTATGTTTTTTATTATTTTGCCGGACTGTCAATATTCAATACTGGACTAACAATATAAATGTCCATATAAAAACGGATAAGTGTACTACAATGGGATGCACGTGCCCTGTCATCACTTTTGACGTTGTTATTATTATTAAAATATATTAATAATTATTTTTTTGTTTATGGTCGCTTTCCATGCACGATAACTTTGGAAAATAAATTAAATATTTCTTTATTCTCATAAATTTAGGGTTTCCAGATAGGTGGTTGGGTGCTTGGGTCATGACAAACATATGCAGACAGCTAATTATGCTTCACAAAAGCCTGCATTATTGCTATCCTTGCCCGGCAGCAATTATTTTGTGACCCCAAAATTACCACATTATTATTTAATTCCTAAAAAATTTACTAGATGCAGCCCAATCAAAACCCAAGCTGTGCCCGGCTAGATTTCACAAGGCCTTGGCCTGGAAAGCCCGATTGGACCCGGCCTAGAAAGTGTCCGATTAGGTCTAGGCTCGGGTGCCTATAGCTCAGTTTGGGGGGACTTATTTTCACCGGTTAAGCGATCATGACCGCATGAATCGGGATTTATTTAGGGCCCGGTTCATGCGGTCATGACCGCTTGACCGATGAAAATAAGTCACCCCAAACGGAGCCTAAGTGGGCTTTCATTTCAGGAAGAAACCTTTGTTAGAAATGTTTTTACATGGTTGAAATCAATAGCAAACAAGCCCAATAATTAAGCTATACTTATAAAAAAATAGCAAACTTTTTAACTTCATGTTGCTGAAATCTGTTGTAACTATACTTGTAAAAAATAGCAAACTTTTTAACTTCATGTTGCTGAAATCTGTTGTAACTATACTTGTAAAAAATAGCAAACTTTTTTACTTAAGGCAAGTTCTACCATCCTACGATTATATCAGCGATGTTCTATGATTCTGAGTGTTGCACAATGAATTGTGTACATGAACAAAAAGTGAGAGTTGCGGAGATGAGAATGCTTAGGTGGATGTGTGGACACACGAGACTGGATATAATTAGGAATGAATATATCAAGGATAAAACAGGAGTAGCACCAATTGTAGAGAAGATATGAGAAGCTCGACTAAGATGGTTTGTACACGTACAAGGAGACCATTAGAGGCACATATTAGGGGTTGTGAGAGTCTAGTCACTAGGTATGTTAAACGAAGGAGGAGTAGACCAATAAAGACTTGGAATGAAACTATAAGGAAAGACATGTTGTAATTAGGCATTAGTGAGATTATGACTCAAGATAGGGCACAATGACAACAAAGGATCCCTATAGTCTTGAGTGTTGTTGTAATGCTGAAATCTTTTCTATTCAAATTAATCCGAAATGAAAGAATACTTACATGACCACATGAATTTTTTTCATTAAACATTGGACTCTTTGTAAGTGTATTAATGGACTTACCATAGAAAGTCATGGACTTGTTGCATGAGAATGCTTCAACTCTTCCAATCTTATGCAACCAAATATATAGCTTGACAAATTATTAAAGATAAACATATATACCCTGCTTCAGCGGTAGAGAGTGATACAACCTTTTTGTTTTATCGAGTGCAAAGAGAAAGTATGTGTTTCTTAACAGTGGTGAAATTAGGATTCAGACTTAGCCGAGGACTAAGTAAACAAATCAAATTCTTGACAGGAGGAACACTTAGAACACCTTAAACTGACATTACAAGTATTAAAAGAAAACAAATTATATGTCAAATTATCTAAATGCTGTTTTTTGTCCTCGGAAATAGAATTCTTGGAATATACGATTCACCAAGGAATGGTATGCCCCAACAAAAACAACATCGAGGCAATTGAACGTTTTCCAATACCAAAGAACCAAAACATATTCGAGCTTTCCTAGGATTAACGGGATATTATAGGAAGTTCATCCAAAACTATTCAAAAATAGCTTTTCCTCTGACAGAATTATTAAAGAAAAATTCATTTGCGTGGACCATCAAAACCCAGGAGGCCTTCGACATATTAAAAGAAAAACTCGTATCCTATCCCATTCTAGCACTACCAAATTTCTCGGAAGAATTTACGATAGAAACAGACGCCTCTGGAACCGGTATAGGGGCAATTCTTAAACAATCTCAAGGCACCATAGCATATTTTAGCAAGAAATTGTCACCCATGATACAGAGGAAATCAACATACGTAAGAGAGTTGTATGCCGTCACCACTGCAGTGGCGAAATGACGTCAATATTTACTGGGTCACCGGTTTAAAATTTTAACAGATCATCAAAGTTTGCACCACTTGCTGACCCAGCAAATACAAACACCAGAACATCAGTTTTTTCTTTCAAAACTAATGGGATATGACTTTAGTATACAATACAAAGCAGGAAAAAATAATCAGGATGCTGACTCATTATCACGAATACCAAAAAATTTAGACTATTCAGCCAATATGAACCTTCAAATGGTTATTACCCCATATTCCACACTACTAGAAGGACTAGCAAACGATTACGAAAATGATGATTTTGCAAAATTAATAACAAAAGAACCACTAAAGTACCCAGCATGGCAGCAACAAGGGAGTTACATAACATATAAGCACAGAATATATATCCCTGATCATTCTCACATTAAGAAAAAAAATTATTGAAGAGGCTCATTCTAGCCTATGGGGAGGGCATTCAGGCATAAAGGGGACCTTGTATAGACTTAAATCCCATTTCTACTGGAGACAAATGAAAGAGGAGGTCACGGAATACATACAACAATGTGATATTTGCCAAAGAGCCAAGGCCCCAAATCACTTACCCTATGGGCTGTTACAGCCCTTACCAACCCCACAAAGACTATGGGCAGATATCACAATGGACTTTATTACGGACCTTCCCAGTTCAAAGGGATACACTATTATATTAGTGATTGTGGACAGATTCTCTAAAGCAACCCATTTCTCCCCACTTAAACACCCAATTTCAGCCCCTGCGGTAGCAAATGAGTTTTGGAATTGTGTGGGAAAACTACACGGCATACCTGAGACTATCATAACAGATAGGGATAGTATTTTCCTAAGCAACTACTAGGTTGAGTTCTTCAAACAGCAAGGAACCACTCTCCAATACAATTCCTCATATCACCCCCAGACAGATGGATTAACAGAACGGGTTAACAAGAGCTTAGAATAATATTTACGTATTTATTGTCATGAAAATCCTAATAAATGGTCTATGTTCTTAAATTTTGCTGAATATCATTATAACACTTCTTACAACTCTTCGACCAACATGACCCCATTTGAGGTTATGTTTGGTCGCCCCCCCTGGTCTGTTTAATTTTTGTGCAGGTAAAACAGCCAACGAAGCAGTAGAAAACACATTCCAGACCAGAGAGGAGATAATACATTGACTCAAAGATAATCTAGCGAAATCTCAGCAGAGAATGAAAAGCCAAGCCGATAAGAAAAGGAAAGACATAAAACTGAAAATTAACGATTGGGTGTTGTTAAAATTACACCCTTACCGACAACTCTCACACACAAGACCGAAGGGCATAAAACTTGGGCTAAAATATTACGGTCCATATCAGGTGGTTGAGGTCATCGGGGAAGTGGCGTATCGCCTTCTCCTCCCTCCCACATCTAAGATACATCCCGTGTTTCATGTTTCCATGCTCAAACCATACATGGGAGACCCACACATACAAACGGTTGAGCTTCCGGAACACAGCCAGGAGAATAATCCAGTGCATCAGCCATTAGCCATCATCAGCACAAGGCGAATCATGCGGCATGGTCAAGAATATTACAAGCACTCGTTCAGTGGCAAGGTTTAGCCCCTGCCGACAGTACATGAGAAGATATACAGGATTTAAGAGACAATCCCCAACTTCAAGAAGCTTTCCATCAGCAAGCAGCAACACAATGGCCCGAAATCGCAAATCTCACATGGACACAAAAAAAACTAGAACCAGAAGAGGAGCACAACAAAACGATGGAGAAACAGAAACAACAGAACTGCCAACTTGGGGAAAACAAAAGGCACGACAACATAACAAAAAAAAACCACAAGGCATTTTTCAGATCCAGCTGAGAAACAGAGAAGGGGACGACGAGTTACCACAGTATCACAGTTCCACAGTTGAAACAAAGGGTTGCAACCCTCAGACTTTTTCCCTTTCTCAGCTCGTCATCATCACTGCCATCGCCGATGTTTCAACAGGGATCCATGGTAGTGAAGAACCCGATCCTCCAACGCCAGCAGCAGATTTACCCTCAGCGACGATTTCATTCCAGCTACAAGGAAGACGAAGGAGCGGAAGCAAGGAAAACACTGAGGACAGTGCTTTAAAAGGGGACGACAATGTTAGGGTTCTAAGAAATGATCCATCGGTCTCAGCTTCTCCCATCGAGTTTAACGGCGAGGATTGATCCAGCACAAAAGAGAACCGTACGTATATCCGTGCTTCACAATTAATTCAGCAGAGAAAGAGTACAAAAGGCAACTCCAACGGATGGGATTCATCATTGACCGGATCAAGGGTGCAGCTTAATTCCATCAAGGGAGCAGTTTCTTTAGCCGCAGGATGCCAGCAAGGGTCCTGATTTACTAGCCGTTAGATAATTTTGTAATTAGAAATCTAGTAAAGTACAAAACTGTTGTAATTAGAGCTATATATAGCAGCAGTTAGCTGTAAAGTGTTTTTCATGGAATTAATGGAAATGGTTCTCAATTCATCTATTTTCCTACCCCATTCGTCTCCTCCTCCTCCTGCCACCGCCTATGCATTCCTCTTCTAAATCTCCCTCCCCTCCGGCCATCTTCTTGGCGTTCTTTATTCTCCTCCTTACCTCCGCAGCGGGATCGTAACAAGGAGGCACAGGAATCCCGCCGCTCGATCGGGAAAAAGGAACCCGCCGCTCGATTGGGAAAAAGGAACCGTTTCGCGATCTGCTTGAAACAATCGAGAGAGAAGAAGCCCGTTTCGCGCTACTGTTCTTCTTTAAGTCCGGGCACAGGGATTCGCGCCCTTGTTCTTTTTGCCACTGCCTTCGATCGGGATCAAAAAAAATAGCGGGTAGGAGGAATAAATCGCCATGAATGCCGTTGATTGGAAGCAATGAACAAACAACTGCTTCCTTCATAGTGAGAAGAAGGTTTTCATTTGATCGTGAAGGAGGAAAATAGCCTGGCGATTTTCCACAGCTAAGAAAATGACAACCGCCCCGGACTTTGGAATTTTACTGTTCCTTCTCCGAAATCACGATCAGTACAGTGAGTGAACGACAAAAAATTGAGAATTTCTCAAGGAAGAAGACGATCTCCATCCTACTTCGATTTCTGTAGGAGCCACAACCGACGAACTTCTTCCCTACCGGAGACAAGATCTCATAATCTGGAGTAGAAAGCTTACCTCTACTTGAGAAATTTTTGCTGCACTCAATCTCTCTGGATTTGGAAGAATTCAGCATGAGGCTTTAGTACTTGGTTGTGGAGATTTTTTTTTTGTGCTTAAAAGCAAGGGTGTTTGGATCTCAAAATTGTGAAGGGCAACATTTTTTTCTCTCCTGTTCCAATGATAAAACTTGAGAATTTACGGCGATCGAGTTCAACGACTGAAAGTTGAATATTAGTTTGGAATGAAGTACCTGAACGTGTTTTACACAATTCAGTCTGATCGTGCTGACATTATAGGAACTGAAGAGGAAGCCCAGTGGATCGCTGATGAGGACTTCTGCCGCGACTACCTGCTGAACTGCTTGTCCTCCAGTCTGGCGAAGACGTACATCAAAATGAAGACTGCCAAGGAAATCTGGGAGGCACTGGAGGAGAACTTCAGGCAAGAGGAGGATCTGTCCAAGGCGCACCTGGTGGATAAATTACACTCCTTCATGTTCGATGAGGAGAAGACGATTCTCCCTCAGGTATTCGATTTTGAAGTATTAGTAGATTCTTTACATAGTGAGAATATTTCTCTGCCAAACTGCTTTGTTGCTGACACAATTATTTTTAAACTGTCCTCCACGTGATACACCTTTAAACCTGAAATGTACCGCAAGAAGATGCAGGTCGGTCTTAATGATCTCAAGCGATTTATTCACATTGAGGATGAAAATATGACTCAACATGTTTTAGAAACAGTTAGCAAGCAGAAGGCTGCGGCTAACATGCTCCTTAGTTCTAAACGCGTGCCAAACCCTAAGAGGACCAGACCCTCCCATGGTAGCTCCCAAGTTGAAGCCATAACAAACGTAATAAAAAATTCAAGGGCAAGTGTTTTAACTGCAACAAGTGTGGACACAACGCATCTGATTACAAGCTCCCTAAAAGGGAAAGAACCAAAGCACCACAGGATGACAACCAAGCCAATATGGTTAGCCAAGCTGCGCCTTCTGACTTTATTGCAATGGTCAGAAATGCTAAGGCCAGCACAGAGTGGTACTTGGATTCGGGGGCGACGTGCCACGTTTGCAACAATTCTGCTCTTATGACAGGGCTCACTACTGTGAAAGAGTCTGTGACGGTAGCCAATAGCGAGACATCTGACGTTTTGAAGGTGGGGAACGCAACCTTGCTGCTATCCTCAGGTAAGTCTTTAATTTTAAAGAACGTCAAATTTATTCCTTCATTAGCTGCTAACTTAGTGTCTATTAGTCTATTATGTGATGCTGATATGTCTTTTACTTTTTGTAGCAGTAGAGTAACACTGTCAGTTAACTCACACTATTTTTGATGTGCATACGTACAAAATAGGATGTACCGACTAAGTCTAGCAAACGAGTTAGTTCAACAAGTTTAAACAAACTTAGTTAGCCCTAAGACTTTATATGAGAGACTAGGACACGTGAACTATAGGAAAATGTTCCAAATAACTAGAACTCACCAGATCATATTTGACACTAAGTTACCGCCTCAAAAATGTGACGTGTGTGCTCAGAATAAGATCACTAGGAAACCTTTTAGTGCGGTTACTTGGAACACAACACCTCTAGAGCTTATACATTCCGATATATGTGACTTTAAAAATTTTGTCAACAGAGGAGGAATGAAGTATATGATCACATTTATAGATGACTGTTCTACGTTTTGTCACATCTATCTTCTTAAAACTAAAGATGAAGCATTTGAAAAGTTGTCTTTTCAAAACTAGTGTAGAAAACCAACTAGACATGAGAATAAAAATGTTTAGAAGTGATAAGAGGAAGAAAATACATGTCCAGTGAGTTACGGAGTTTCCTTTCCTCTCAAGGGATCATAGCAGAAACCACTGCTCCTTACTCACCCCAATCAAATGGTATAGCCGAGCGAAAAAATAAAACGTTAACAAAGATGTTGAACTCTATGTTGCTCACTGCTGGCATGCTTACTGCCTATTGGGGAGAAGCAGTTTTAACTGCAAACAATATTCTGAACAAAGTCCCTCATGCTAAGTTAGACGTCACACCCTACGAGCTTTGGTTTAATAGACCCCCGACTTTAACTAAACTAAAGACCTGGGGCTGCATAGCCTATGTCAGGGTCTCTGACCCTAAACGGTCTAAACTTGGACCTAGGACCAACACGTGTGTCTACTTAGGTTGTGTTGAAGATAGTGCTGTATATAGATTCTTAGACTTGTCTAATAATATAATTATTGAATCTAGGGATGCTGTGTTCTTTGAGGATAAGTTCCTTAAGGATAAGAACCTCACAATCCTAGGTATGCAAACAACTATTAATGAGGAAGAACCTGAATCAGTACCGAGCACCTCCTACTCAGTTCCGGTAGACGATAGTGTCCTAGAGTCTAGATGGACTTCAGTGAGAGAGAGAACTCCCAGAACCTTCGGTAGTGATTTCGTCACTTATCACATTGATGTCGATCCATCCACCTATAAGGATGCAATGAGATCAAGGGATTCACTACTCTGAAAAGAGGCCATTGATGAAAAGATGAACTCTTTGCTTCAAAACAATACCTGGACGTTGGTTGATAAGCCAAAATGAGCTAAAACTATAGGGTGTAAGTGAGTTCTGAAAAAGAAGCTCAATCCTGATGGTAGAGTAGCTAAGTATAAAGCACGTTTGGTGGCTAAAGGTTTCACGCAAGTTAGCGGGGTGAATTAATTTGATGTATATTCACCAGTGTGTCACTTAGCAACCATTAGGATACTACTTGCTATTGTGTCTATTGAGAACTTTGTTGTTCGTCAAATGGATGTTAAGACTGCGTTTTTGAACGGAGATCTGACCGAAGAAATATACATGAGCCAACCCGAAGGTTTCATAGTACGCGGTCACGAAAGTAAGGTCTGTAAGTTGATCAAGTCGCTATACGGACTCAAACAAGCACCAAAATTATGGCATGAGAAGTTTGACTATAGTGTAAGGAACATGAGAATCCTGTCAAGTCTCTCGGACAAATATTTTTTCATATGTCATAGATCGAACAAAGTCGCTATAATATGCTTGTATGTGGATGATATGCTGATTCTTGGTTCTTATTAATCCGTGGTGGATGACGTTAAGTCAGACCTAATGCAGACGTTTAGCATTAAAGACCTAGGTCTAGCTGAGACTATACTAGACATTCAAGTGAGCTTTGGGAAAATGACATTTCTCTAAGTCAAAACCACTATATAAAGTCCATATTGGATACATGGGGATACAGTGAACGTAGAATAGTGGAGACACCTTACGATTACAATAATTGCTTGAAGCCCAATGATGGAGCAACGATTAGATAGTTAGATTATGCTAAACTGATTGGTAGTCTCATATATGCTATGGTTTGCATAAGACCTGACATAGCCTTTACGGTCAACATGTTAAGTAGATTCACTAGTAATCCTAGTCAAGAACATTGTGATGCTCTCGATAGGCTAATGCGATACCTATAGCACACCCAAAAGTATGCTTTATGTTACCATGGTCATCCTCCAGTTTTGGAAGGATATTCTGATGCATCATGGTGCTCAGAATTAAACTACAGTAAATCCACTAGTGGATTTATATTCACACTAGGAGGAGAAGCTGTAGCTGGAAGTCCAAGAGGCAATCATGTATTGCACTATCTTCTATGGAATCCGAACTCTATGCTCTACCTTTAGCGGGAGAAGAAGCAGAGTGGATAAGAGATTTGGTGATGTACATTCCATTGTCGAGCCTGAAGTTGAGTTCTGTTGTAGTTTACTGTGACAATCAGGCTACTAAAACGATTGCTACGAACACGTTCAATAGCAAAAGAAGGCAACTACCACTACTAAAAAAACAGACTTTTAGCCATGGCAGATTGTCGTGGCTAAAAGTCAAAAACCGTGGCTAATACTTTTTAGCCACGGCTTACCCACGACAAATGGGCGTGAGCAATGCGAGCGTAGCTAATAGTATTAGCCACGCTGAATCCGTGGCAAAAAGAGTTTTAGCCACGAATTTTAGCTATAGTTTAGAATCGTGGCTAAATGGTCTCTTTTCAGCGATTATTAGCCACTGTCCCATTGCTGTGGCTAAAGCTCCTTATTTGCCACGGTTGAATTTCCGTGGCTAAAGTGGTTGTAACAAACAAAAAATATCCGCCGCCATCGGCGGCCGCCGCGCCGCCGCCGGCCGCCGGCCGCCGCCCGCCGTCGCCGGCCGCCGTCGCCCGCCTCCGCCCGCTACCCGTGAGCCAAGATAATTCAAACATTCATTGTGGAATGTGCTATATAAACCCTAAAGTTTTCATGAAATTGACGGTGTGAGACTAAAAATGCCATGACTTTTTGCCACGGTTCAGGCTTCCGTGACTAATATTATAGCTTATTAGCCACGAAATAGACAAACCGTGACAAAAAGTGATTTTTTGCCACAGTTCAGTCATCCGTGGCTAATACTAACGTATTTGCCACGGTTCAAGTGCCGTGACTAATACTTATTATTAACAACAGTTTTTTGCCGTGACAAAAAAAACCGTGGCTAAAAGTCATTTTTCTAGTAGTGTACAGATGAAACAAGCCTGGTTGACCTCCCTTACGAGTCAAGGGATTGTAAATCTCGTTGATGTGAGGTCAAAAGATAATGTTGCATACGCCTTGACAAAGGGCTTAAATGAAGTTCTCACAATTAAAACATCGAGGAAAATGAGATTAAAGTTCATAAAAATATGAAACTTATGAAACTTCCTCCTATGTTTATGTTTTCATAGTAAGAACCTATAGTCGCAACATTCAAACGTCTAATAACAAATTGAAAACCCCAAATAATTTCTTGATGAAAGTCCAAGATGGTTAGATGCTAGTCATTCCACACCTGATGACTTAACATCTTTTTCGTTGTAAGCTTATTTGAGAATTATTCAACTGAGAATAGAAAGTCGTTGTATGAGTTAATCTAACATTAGTGATCATATCACATTATTCCACAATTGATAATGTTGCAAATGACGATGTGCCAAATCATATGATAAGGTACATAGTGGTCACTAATGCGTAAGATAACAACGTTTGATTTTTTAAAATAAAAACTTGACTGGTCTTAGCTAAACTGGATAGAGATGCTGACAGTGTTACTTCACTACTGCTACAAGTGCTAAACTTATTTAGGTATAGCTAGTTTACTTTGATATGTCACTGCATATGTTTATGAATTCATAGAGTTTGACTCATGAAATTACTTGCAGACACTGGTGAAGATGGAGGAGATTCGAGCAACAATCACACGATCTGTAATGATAATTCTACGACCATTAATTTTTTTATCATTAAAAAATAAAAATATAGGCCTCCTAATGCTATACTCGATGAAGGACTGGAGAGAGAAAGGACGGCTGAGAAGAGGGCGGCACCGCTTTTTATATATAAAAGAATAGAGGGGGAGGGAGGAGGGAGAGATTAAACTACTATTATTTCAAAGATTTTAATATAATCTTATATTTTTTGGATAACGATAATTTGTTGTAGTCACTAGACACTTACAAATGAGAAAGAGAGGAAGAGAGAGAGAGAGATGAAAGGGAGAGAAACAAGTCGAGAGAGCGGGGGAGGGAGAGGAATGCGAGAGAGCGGGGGAGAGAGGAATTACTGTTTTAACTTCAAAATTTAAAATTTTAAACAAAAAATAAAATAAAATATTGATTTATATTTTTTTACGGTTATTTTGGGTACTCATATGTATATGTTGCGGGCACAGCCCCCCGCCCGCCCGCCTTGATGCGGACGCAGCCCACAACGACGATTCAAGCACGGGCAAAGCCCGTGCGGAGGCAGGCGAAGCCCGCCTGAATGCGACCGAAAACCGCCTGAGAGCATCGAGCACGGGCATAGCCCTGCGAAGATGCTCGTGTGTGTGTGTGTGTGTGTGTGTGTGTGTGTGTGTGTGTGTGTATACACGAGTGCCCGACACGGGGCTCCACCCCTATGACCTCGCACGACAGTACCCGACTGGTGACGACGGGCTTTGCCCGCTCCCGGCAGGCTTCACCCGCTCCTGGAAGGCTTCGCCCGTCTGCAGCTGGCTCTAGCACTGTAAATAACATCATAGCTCATAAATTCGTGATTGCCTAAGTTAATGCTCAAGCTTGATAAAATATGAAAATACATGCTTCCAATGTGATTTTAGAGCCAGCAAAAAAAGAACATAATGAAAATAAGGATTTCAATCCATAAGGAGTTAAATTGTACTACTCTGTTATGCAAAAAATGGCAACATAATAGAATATTCAGACATTCAGAAACAACTTAAAAATAAACGTTCTGTCGAATTAGGAATTTCAATTCACGAAGTTAAAAAAATAATTGTCAGAAGGATAACTTGAGAGGAACGATCAATTGATCGAGTGGCTTTAGTGAAGCAAAGGGAGTGAAATGTTAGATTATGACACCTCATCGCGCCCGGATCGTTAGGATCGCACCATGTCACCAATCCGTGGGAATCCCATTTTCCTAATCAAGGTTAAACCATATTTAGGAAGATCATTAAAGAGAGATTATTCTCCAGGCTGTCTTTCCCCCTTTGTGCTCGCCAAACATGGCAAGGCCGGCCCTCTCTAAAGCTATAAAATGAAGGAGGAGGGCTGTGATCTTCATCATCCCAAAACCTACAGCAATCCGGAGAGAGGAGTTCTTTGCCACCCACAGTTCTCATCCCGGCGGCATCAGGCGGCGACGGCGGCAGCAAGCGCGCAAGGGAGCGACTCCAGGCAGAGCTAACGGAGCGACATCCGGTCGAATCCAGTCGGATCGACTTCTGGCCGGTCTCCCGCAGCGGTTCCAGGCAGCGGTGGTGATCCCAGACGGTGCGACGACATCAGGTGGCTGATAGGCTTCAGGCGTGCAGACCAGGCGGCGATTCCGTGAAGAAGGAGAACAGTATCCCTGCCGCCAGGCGACATCACTATCGCTTGGCGATAGTCCGGTATCAGATTTTCTGTTTTTTCTTCATTGCTCGACCTTTTCGGTCTCTGTTGTAATCTGTATCTCCATACCTTATAGTGGATCTTCTCCGCCGCGCTCTCCCCGTGGATGTAGGAGATTCTCTCCGAACCACATAAATTTTGTTTGTCGTCTGTGTGCTTGGAATCTCGTTTCTAATTTTAATTTTGCGCGATTGTCTCCGCTCAATTTAATTCTGTTGCGCTACCGCGGTACTCGGTCTGATTGCATAACAATTGGTATCAGAGCCATGTTCCGCGGAGGTGATCGATTGTACGTTCCATTTTAGATTTGGGTCAACGGTAGGTGACGACCATCGGTCCACTCCCTATCTTCTCAGATCTGATCTGCGAACTTAATCAGATTACCTAGTAGCCTTGCGAGCAAAACAATGGCGGCAAAATTCGAGATTTCCAAGCATGACGGCAAGATCGATTTCGACTTATGGCAGAAGCGGATCAAGGCAGTTCTCGTTCAGCAAGGTCTCCACAAGGCGCTCCTCGGCAAGGAGAAGTCCGAAAAGAAGGATGACGAATGAGAAGAATTGGATCTGAAGGCCATCAACACGATTCAGTTGAGTCTAGCCGATGAAGTGATGTACAACGTAGTTGACGCCGAGACTACAGAAGAACTATGGAAGAAGCTGGAGGAGCTATACATGTCGAAGTCTCTCACTAATAAGCTCTACGTGAAGAGACAGTTGTATAGCCTGAGGATGTCCGAGAGCAATAACTGTTGGAGAACATGAACGTGTTCAACAAGCTTATCTCCCAGCTACGGAACATGGACGTGAAGGTTGAAGAAGAAGATCAAGCTCTTCTGTTATTATCCTCTCTACCCAAGTCATATGACCATCTGACCACCACCATACTCTATGAAAAATACACCCTCAAGATGGAGGAGGTGATAACGACGTTGCTCTTGAATGAAACGAGGAGCAAATCTGGTCCTAGCACCAGCGAGGGTTTGTTTGTTAAGAGCAGCAAACCAGCCCGAGGTAGATCGAGGGATAAGTGCAAGAAAGAAAATCGTTCTAGGTCCAAATCCCGGAGCAAGGATAACAAATTCCACTACTGCAAGGAGGAGGGACACTGGAAGATCAACTGCCCAACTGGGAAGCTGAAGGGGAAAGACAAAGAGCCACATCAGGCGGCCGTGGCTTCAGACCCAGATAGCAATACTGACGTCCTACATGTCTCACCCAGTCTCGATACTACTGACGCATGGATCATGGACACCGAATGCTCATATCACATGTGTCCTCATAAGGAGTGGTTCACCACATTCAGGGAGTATGACGGCGGTCGAGTATTGATGAGAAACGACTCGCAGTGTAGAACACTGGGAATTGGGAGCGTTAGAATCAAGATGTTCAACGGGACGATTAGGACTCTCACTGACGTTAGATATGTGCCTGATCTAAGGAAGAGTCTGATATCCCTAGGAACTTTGGAGGAGACCAGATGCTCCTACACCGGCGAAGGCGGATATCTGAAGGTCAAGAGAGGCGCTCTGGTGGTTATGAAAGGAGAGCGCTCTGGTACTCTCTACAGATTGATCGACACCACAATCGTCGGTGATGCAGCAGTTGCTGCAACATCAGATGAGGACTCGTCTCTGCTATGACATGCCAGGCTTAGCCATATGAGCGAGAGAGGACTGCTGGAGCTTCACAAGAAGGGCCTACTGAAGGGGGCCAAGACGTGCAAGTTAGACTTCTGCGAGACCTGCGTTCTCGGAAAGCAACACAAGGTAAAGTTCGTGACATCGATCAAGTGGAGTAAGCAAGTACTGGAGTATATTCACTCAGATGTCTGGGGGCCTGCCCCAGAATCTTCGCTTGGAGGGGCTAAGTACTTCGTGACCTTCATTGATGACTTCTCGAGAAAGGTCTGGATTTATATTCTGAAAAACAAATCTGAAGTCTTCGAGAAATTCAAAATATGGAAGACTAAGGTGGAGAAGCAGACCAGAAAGAAGGTAAAGTACCTCAGATCCGATAATGGCGGCGAGTACACCTCAGCCGAGTTTAAGACTTATTGTGATCAGGAGGGCATCACTCGCCACCTTACTATCCCTGGTATACCCCAGCAGAACGACGTCGCAGAAAGGATGAACAGGACGCTGTTAAAGAGAGCTCGGTGCATGCGTCTGTTCGCCGTCCTACCAAAGTCCTTCTGGGCCGAAGCTATTAGCACGCTGTGTTATCTATTGAATTGATCCCCATCAATGTCACTGAATCTGAAATCGCCACAGGAGGTTTGGTTAGGCAAGCCAGTCGATTATTCTGATATCCACATATTCGGCTGTCCTGTATACACCCTAGTGCAAGACTCTGAAAGAACCAAACTGGATGCTAAGTCCAAGAAGTGCATCTATCTGGGCAGAAAGGCCGGTACGAAGGGATTCAAGCTGTGAAATCCTGACACGAAGAAGGTGGAGATCAGGCACGACGTTATTTTCGATGAGGCGTCTATGTTGAAAAAGTCTCAGTCTCAGTCCAAAGAAATTGTGAAGACTCTAGTCACACCCCTGGAGGTGGAGCTGGAAAGGGGTGACTAGGCTGACGACCATGGTGATTTCCCCGACCCGGAGGATACTGATGCTGTGCAACCTACTGAAGTGGAGTCGTACTCCATTGCCAGAGAAAGGGCGAGGAGATAGGTCAGACTGCCTCTCAGGATACAGGACACTGTAGCATATGCTTTTCAAGTGATCTCCTCCGACCCTCGGTCTTATCAAGAAGCTATGAAGAGCAGTGACCACTCTCAGTGGAAAGCTGCGATGCTGGAGGAGATGTACTCACTTCGAAAGAACCATACTTGGGATCTGGTTAGCCTACTGAAAGGATCTAAGACAATCAGCTCCAAGTGGGTATTTAGGAACAAGGAGTCCACTTCCGGGAAGGACCAGTGGAGATACAAGACAAGATTCGTGGCTAAGGGATTCACACAGACAAAAGGAGTTGATTTCGACGAAATCTTCTCACCCGTAGTAAAGCACTGTTCCATACGAGTGTTACTTGCTATAGTAGCATTGTGGGACTTGGAGCTGGAGCAAATGGACGTGAAGACAACGTTTCTTCATGACAACTTAGAAGAGGAGATCTACATTCTCCAGCCTGAGGGGTTTATCGAACCAGACAACGAGAAAAATGTGTGCAAGTTAAAGAGATCCCTTTACGGTCTAAAACAGGCTCCGAGAATGTGGAACAAGAGGTTTGACACGCTCGTGGTCTCCCAGGGTTTCAGCAGAAGCCAGTACGACAGCTGCGTCTACCACAAGTTCCTGTCGAATGGCGACATTCTGATTATGATGTTATATGTCGATGACATGCTGATCACTTGCAAATCAGCTCGGGAGATTCAATTACTGAAGCAGAAGCTGCATGCTAAGTTCGAAATGAAGGACCTGGGTCACACACAAAAAATTCTTGGAATGGAAATCAAGCGAGACAGAAAGCGAGACATGCTTTGGCTTTCTCAAACAGGTTATATTCAGAAGGTGCTGGAGAAGTTCAGTATGATGGAGTCTAAACATGTTACCACTCCTCTCGGGCAACAGTTTAGACTGTCGTCACAACAGTGTCCAGACACCGAGGAGGAACGCCAAAAGATGCTCAAGGTGCCGTATGCTAGTGCGGTAGGATGTTTGATGTACGCTATGATCTGTACAAGACCAGATTTATCTCAGGCTGTGAGCGTTGTCAGCATGTATATGGGGAATCCGGGGAGACAACATTGGGAAGCCGTCAAGTGGATTCTAAGGTACTTGAGAGGAACTCCCAATGTCGAATTAGTATTTCAGAAGAGCCAGGATGTCCGTACGCTAGAGGGCTACGTTGACTCCGACTACGCCAGCGACCTCGATAGAAGAAGATCTACTTCCGGGTACATCGTCCTTCTAGGTGGAGGTCCCATCAGTTGTAAAGCCACTCTCCAGGAAATCGTGGCTCTATCTACGACAGAGGTGGAATATATCGCTGCAGTAGAAGCTGCAAAGGAAGCCATCTTGCTCAAAGGTCTCGCCAAAGAACTTAGGATTTCTCAGGAGGTGGTGAAGCTGCACTGCGATAGTCAGAGTACGATTTGTCTGGCCAAAGACCCGGTCTATCACGCCAGGACAAAACACATTGATGTGCGCTACCACAAATTGAGGGAGTTCGTCGCTGGCAGCGACATTCAGCTGCTGAAGGTGCCCACGGAAGACAATGTTGCAGACATGCTGACCAAACCAGTGACAGTAGTCAAATTTAAGCATTGTCTTGACTTGGCTCATATTGGTGCATGCTGATTGGGGCGACCCTAGGGAGAGGGGGTAGGTTTACCGGAAGGAGGAGATCCAAGTTTCAGGTGGAGTATGTCGCGTGAGGCGTCAAGGTGGAGATTGTTAGATTATGACACCTTATCGCGCCCGGATCGTTAGGATCGCGCCATGTCACCAATCCGTGGGAATCCCATTTTCCTAATCAAGGCTAAACCATATTTAGGAAGATCATTAAGGGGAGATTATTCTCCAAGCTGTCTTCCCCCTTTGTGCTCGCCAAACATGGCAAGGCCGGCCCTCTCTAAAGCTATAAAATGGAGGAGGAGGGCTGTGAACTTCATCCCAAAACCTACAGTAATCCGAAGAGAGGAGTTCTTTTCCACCCACCGTTCTCATCCCGGCGGCATCAGGCGGCGACGGCGGCAGCAGGCGCGCAAGGGAGCGACTCCAGGCAGACGACTCCAGGCGGAGCTAACGGAGCGACATCCGGTCGAATCCAGTCAGATCGACTTCCGGCCGGTCTCCCGCATCGGTTCCAGGCAGTAGTGGTGATCCCAGGCGGTGCGGCGACATCAGGCGGCCGATAGGCTTCAGGCGCGCAGACCAGACGGCGATTCCACGAAGAAGGAGAATAGTATCCCTATCGCCAGGCGACATCACTATCGCTCGGCGATAGTCCGGTTTCAGCTTTTCGGTTTTTTCTTCATTGCTCGACCTTTTCGGTCTCTGTTGTAATCTGTATATCCATACCTTATAGTGGATCTTCTCTGGCATGCTCTCCCCGTGGATGTAGGATCTTCTCTCCGAACCACGTAAATTTTGTTTGTCATTTGTGTGCTTGAAATCTCGTTTCTAATTTTAATTTTGCGCGATTGTCTCTGCTCGATTTAATTCCGTTGCGCTACCGCGGTACTCGGTCCGATTGCATCACAGTGAAAGCCTGCGAGGATCCATGATGGTTGTAGATCTGTGAGCAGCTTGACCCTTATTCGGCCCACCATGAGATGAGAGAAGAGGATTACGGAGAGGGTAACCACCATAATCGGGCAGAAGAAAGGTCTCGCGTGAGATAAAAATCAAGTGAAACTTGATTTTGGGAGTGAAGAGTTCACCGTAAATGAAAACCCTAAAGAAGGAGATCAGTGGCTTACCTTCTTCGATCTATTGTAATGGAGAAGATGGTGGTTGACGTGATGCCCTAGGAATGAATCTCTTTTGCTTGGAGTTGGGTGTGCGAGAAGATGGCATCCTCAGCGGCGCTTCGACAATAGGATGGGATGAGGGTTTGTTGGGGAGAAGGATTTGGCTTGGGAATAGAAAGGCAAGCATAGAAAATCGAGAGAATCATAAGACTGTAATGCTCACACATTTTCAAATTATTTTAAATTCAGAAAAAATATTAGGGAGAGGATGAGGGGTAGAATGGGCATATTGAATGTTGCACCAAAGATGGTTTTTGTTGGCGAGCTGAGCCCTGGAGAGATGACGGTCTGGCGAGCTGAGGCCTGACGAGACGGCGGCTTGGGCGAGGCGGCGGTTTGGCGAGCTCAGGCCTGACGAGATGGCGGACTGAGCGAGGCGGCGGTCTGACAAGCTGAGGCCTGGCGAGACGCGGCCTGCTGCGTCCTACTTGCGGGCTGGGGCGGTCTGCGGGCCTGGGCGACTTTTCAAAAGGGGTCGTGGGGAGATAAATATTTCCTCCCCTACTAGTATATTACGCAGGTCCGCCCAAAATTGGCCTCCAGGAGTGCAAAACTCCCCAAAAGCTTAAAAACGTGCACTAAGTCTTGTGCCTTGCTTGGTGCCCACTCTTCGCGAATACGGGGTTGTACACATTCCCCGCTCTTTTTGAGATTGACACAACTCGGAAAGAAACGTCCAACCCAACGTATTCGCTGAGTGGGCTTATTAGAGCCGAAAATACTTGGCCCCTCCCATGGGAGTCAACCTGTCAAGCCAGCTAATGGGAGCCCGGGTGACGAGACGACCTCGGGGTAAAAAACACTTGGCCTCCCCGAGGGGTCAACCTGTCAAGCCAGCTAATGAGAGAGCCTGGGTGACGAGACAGCCTCGGGGTAAAAAATACTTGGCCTCCCCGAGGGGTCAACCTGTCAAGCCAGCTAATGAGAGCCTGGATGACGAGACAGCCTCGGGGTAAAAAAACACTGGGCCTCCCCGAGGGGTCAACCTGTCAAGCCAGCTAATGGGAGCCTGGGTGACGAGATGGCCTCAGGGTAAAAAACATCTGAAAATGAAAGTTATTTTGCCTATGGTGAGTTTGATTTTGCCCGTCCTCACTCCTCTTTTGGCGGTCTCTTTTCTGATTGATTTCTGTTGCTAATTGTGGCTAGTTTTGTTTAATCTGACCCTTGCAACTACTGTTTCCCTCCGGTCTCGCGGAGGTTTGCTTACCTTCTTGTTTTCTACATCACTTGTAACTTGTTTCTGAGGTATTCTTTCTTTGAATGCCTCAGGTTCTGGACAGTAGCAGGTGCTAGTGCGGAGCTGCGTCGGTTGCCGTTTTCTGACCCTCTTGAGGTAGGGTTTTCTGTGAACTTGCTGGCCCATGGGTTCGTGTCAGGTGTTGACGCCCATGATGCCGTTTGGTTAGAATTTCTGCTACTTTGCTGCAGTTACTCTCGTTTATTTTTTTTGGATACTTGCTCTGGAACGGTTAGTTATGGGTTGGCTTGGTAGCCCCCTTGCTTAGATATGCTAAGACATTTGGAGCATTGTATACCATGATTTGAAGTGTTAATCTCACTACTTTCTGCGCATGATAAGTCTACTTTTATATATAGTAAATCTAGATGTCCGATACTGCATGGTGCACCTCACTTGGTCTTCATGAGCACTTAGGTCACCAAATGATTAAATCAAGTATTTTTCCGCTGCGTAAAACTATATTTTCAAACCGTGGACTAGTTGATTTACCTAGCCGATGGACACGACTTTGCAAACATTGTGCATAAATTATATTTGGAATGCATTGAGTTTAAAAATGATTTCTATAAGTTGCGAGAGACGATGAGTTGCCTTAACGTCAGTAGATGTCCCCTACGAGACGTGGCATCACAATGCGTAGTTCCCCTACTCTGATAGTATTTTAAATGCTGGGAAAATGCGGGTTGTGACAGGTGTCATGGACCAAAGGCCCAGGAAACTAGGAACAGACCCTCGGCTCTAGCGTGGAGGTCCCACCTCACACCCGGAAGACCTTGGAGATCTTCCCCTCCCTAGCCAATGCTGAGCTAGAGTGCATTGCAGGATGAAAAGAGAGTGAAGAAGTGATGCTGTCCAAGGCACCCCTAAGGGCTTATTTATAATTTTCTGGGAATGGCCTGCAAATAACCAACCTCCACTGCTCTGAAAATTACCAAAATGCCCCCGGATTGGCCTGCCAATAGCCAAATCTCGCTGTTCTAAGCGGCTAATTGCAGTCCACTAGGGGTAGTCCCTCAAGCCGGGCGAACTGGCGGTTAGCCAGGAAGCGGGCGGCGGCCTGGGCGGACAGGCGACTTGCGAGTGGCGACCTGCAAGCTGGGCGGCCTGCGGCCTGGCGAGCTGCGGCCTACTTAGCGAGCTGCGGCTTGCTGGGCTTGGGCGCCAGTCTGGCGAGCGGCGGCCTAACGAGACGGCGGCCGGGGCGAGGCGGCGGTCTGGGCGAGACGGCGGTCTGGCAAGCTGAGCCCTGGCGAGACGGAGGCCTGGCGAGCTGAGGCCTGGCGAGACGGCGGCCTGGCGCGAGGCGGCGGTCTGGGCGAGACGGTGGTCTGGCGAGCTGAGCCTTGGAGAGACGAAGGCCTTGCGAGCGAAGGCCTGGCGAGATGGCGGTTGGTGAGCTGAGCCCTGGCGAGACGGCGGTCTGGCGAGCTGAGGCCTGGCGAGACGGCGGCCTGGGCGAGGCGGCGGTCTGGCGAGCTGAGGCCTGGCGAGACGCGGCCTGCTGCGGCCTACTTGCGGGCTGGGGCGGTCTACGGGCCTGGGCCTGGGCGACTTTTCACAAGGGGCCGGGGGAGATAAATATTTCCTCCCCCTACTAGTATATTATGCAGCTCCGCCCAAAATTGGCCTCCAGGAGTGCAAAACTCCTAAAAAGCTTAAAAACGTGCACTAAGTCTGATGCCTTGCTTGGGGCCCACTTTTCGCGAATACGAGGTTGTACATGACCCGTGCAATTTTGACTTGTGCCATACACTTTTGCTTGGACCCTCATAATTTATGACTCATCATTGGTTGTACTGATGATTTTTTTTCACGGTCCTGACCTAAAAATTAGTTTCTCAAAAGTGCTCGACAGGACTACAACCCGACAAATTAAGTATACATATTAAAAATTTATTAAAAAAACTGTACGCTGCTAAATGAGAAAAAACACCACGATATCCGACAGCTCCTCTGAAAAATTTTAGGCGATTTACTTTCATCTAAAAATAGATGCAGTATTAAATACTGACCGTTAATCTAATATCATACGACTCGTACTGTATTAAATACTGACCGTTGATCCATGTTTCGATCAATCATATTATTTCTGTAGTAAATCAACGGTCAACATTTAATATTATCTCTATTTCTAAGTGAGTAACCCACCTAATATTTTTTCCGGCACCTCTACAAAATCTATAACTCTTTAGCTCCATCGGCGAACAATCACTCCCGCCAATCTTGATTATAGCACGAATCTTAATGCAAAGCAAAGTACTGATCAACTTTAAAACTCAAGGCGTTGACCAAAGCTTATCACAACACTCATTATTAAGGAAAATAGTTTCAGCTATACAGACAACTACATGCAGATCAATTTTGACTATGCACATGCCTCACAACTTCATAAACCTTATGTGCGGGTCAAGGCTTATAGGGTTCAAAACGTCCTATGATTTTTTAGTTTGATCTTCATTTATTTTTAAACTGCACATAGCCAAAAATTGCCTGCATATAGAATCGCCTGGTACATATTATCGGGACCAAAATCATCTAACCGAGAAAAAAAGGAATATTAATCAACGGCCAAAATTAATTTGGATGATCGAACAACCCTTTCTCTACCCTCTCTTTGAACTTCTCCTTGTCACCTTCGTGGTCGTCGGCCACAACTTCCTTTGCGTTCTCCGCCATCTCTCCGTTAGCATCCTTGAGCGATTCAGATTTCTCCTTGGCTTGCCTTAGAAATTCGTCAGCCGTCGATCTCGCCTTCCCCAAAACATCTCTGGAATCAATCTCATCTTGGCTTGTGGAGTACTGTTCATATTAATGTGGCGGATTTATTAGTTCTGAAATAATATATTTTAAATGGGTTTTTGGCACTTTGCACCCCCAAAATACGGGGTTTGACACTTTGCACCAAAAAATTTTAAATTGGGTAGTTTGCATCGCAAAATACATGATCTTTGACAGTTTGCACCACAGACCAAAATTTTAGGAGTATTTTTGTTCGGACAGCACAAAATCTGAACAATGACTGTTTTGCACCAAACATCATCACAGATCTGCACCTCCTTCACATTCTTGCCGCCGTGGATTCGCAATCTGAAAGATGATGGCTTTTCCTCGTCATTTCGAGTGCGAGGCGAGGAGCTGTTCCATGGCGAGAAGCTTAAGGCTGATTATCTTAAATATGTCCACATCGAGTATCATTGTTTTGTTGACAAACTGCTCCATGATTTCGACAAAACATCGAGTAGTGAATCGTGGTCGAAAGATGCTGTGGGGGACAAAAATACTGCTGAAATTTTGGCATAGGGTGCAAAGTGCCTAAAATAATATATTTCGGGGGTGCACCATGCCAAATTTAAACTTTCAGAGTACCAAATGCTAAAATCATGTATTTCTGAAATGCAAAGTCCCAAAAATTCTATTATATATATATAATCAATTATATATATATTTTATTGACATTTATTATCAACAATGGTATTTTAACATGTGTATTGAATATTAATTGTTAAATTATTATTTAATATTTGTATAAAATATATTTTTATTTTTTTTATGTAAGTTATTTTTTTAATCTAATTTTGTAACTTAAATTTCTTCTAATTTTGATTAATTGTTTCTTTATTATTAATTGTACAATCACTTTTGTTGTTAACTTTTAAAAATTTAACTTTGTTTAATTAATTTTTTTTAACTGCATAAAATATATTTTAAATTTGGTATTTAAGTTAAATATTTTTGAATTTAAATTCCTTAATTTAAATTTCTTCTAATTTAGGTTAATTGTATGTTTAATTTATTATTTGTTGTCCATATTTGCAATTATATATATATATATTTGTTTTAATTATTTGAGATCATTATCATTTTGTATATAAAAGAGAGAATTCGGTCAGAAGAATATGCTGCTTTTCAACCTTTTCATATTATGTTTTTCCGCACCTCATTCTTCGAACGCGGATTCTATACACACCTGTGTATAGAAAACGATATGCATATCTTATTATATAATGTTGAGAGAGATGCATATCTTATTATATAATGTTGAGATGTTGAGAGAGAAAGTACTATTTATTATATGCACAGTTCATGAGAAGAATTATTATTATTTATTACATCTAAGCAACTAGAATCCACGTCCATTATGCCGGGTGTCAGCATCTGTGTCCATGTGTATATCTTTTTCTATACACAGGTGTGTATAGAATCCCTGTTCTCATTCTTCCTACTTTTAACATGCATTGTAATAAGAGGTAACAAGATACCTTATCGTGTGATCCAAGAAGAAGTTCTCCAGCTATTTTTTCAATGTCTAACTCTAATATCCTTTTAGAGGAAGGATCTGGTTCAATTCGACGTCTTCTCAGAATGCCCCCAATCTTTCCCTTATATGACAACAATTTGATTCTCCGGGTATGATTCTGGTTGATCAGATTATTGAAGAAACTTCTAATTATGTATTATAGCATCAATCGATCAAAATTGCTCTTGCTTGCAAGAATGTGCTCGGATATATTAATGAATTCATTTCCAAACCTGATGATGATGACATCAATCTCTCAAAATGGGACCAAGTAAACAATATGATCATTTCTTGGATTCTTGCAGTTGTTTCCAAGGAAATCTGAAATTCAATCGTACAAGGTACTACACCAACTCTAATGTGGAATAACCTCCAATGCTGATTTTCTCACAATACTGGATCCATGATTTACACCTCGCGTAAAATTGTCACCTCGCGTCATTTGGGCAAACTAAAGATTGAAGGATATTACACCAAATTGAATCAACTCTGAGATAAGTTAGAAGCTATCACCCTCATTCCATCCTTAAATCAAATGTTCGATGTAAGGTCTCTGCAGCGTGAGATCACAACACGAGGAACAAAAATTAATGCGGTTCTTGATGGGTTTGCATGATACTTATAAACCTATCGGTGGACAGATTTTATTGATGAAACCTTTACCTACCATAGAAGACACATATTTCATGTTGCAGCAAGAAGAATGCCAATCAACACCTCTTTTTATTCCTTAGATCACATGAATCATGAATGCTGCATCAAAACATCATCAGATGATTTGTTCAAATACCAACAAAAACCTCAAAATGACAACATGAATAATTCCTAGATCAATAAGAAAAATTTATGGTGCGATCATTGCCGAATTAGTGATCATACTAAGACCAAATGTTTCAAAATTCACGGTTACCCGCCCAACTGCAAATGTAAAGGGAAAATAAATGTCGTCAAGAATCACATAGCTCAAAACATGGGGTTCTTAGGACATGAAGTTTCCATAAATCTTTCTACCAACAATTATCTACAGTTGACCAAAGATCAAATAAATCAACTTCTTGGATATATACTTTCTATTGCAAAGCAGACTATTCATCCAGTTTCTGCTGAACATGCTCAGAAATTAGCGGGTATGTCTTATTACATGCCTATGCAACATGATAATGAATGAATAATTGATAGCTGAGCAATGCACCATTTGTTGAAGATCAATGTGAAAATTGGTAAATGGATGAATGGTCTTTATTGACTCTCAACATCTTCAACAACCACTGCTTCTTCACATTATAATTCTACTCTTCAAAGTCATGTCACCACCATTCATAACAATACAATGTTATGTCATAATCTCTTGGGTGATCTGTCAACAGACAAACGATGGCTTACTTCTATTATTCATGGTTCAAATTCGGTTCATTTTATGGATTGTAATATATGCCCAATAGCCAAACAAACTTGTCTTCATTGTCATAAGTCTGATAGTTTTTGCAATAAAGCATTTGATGTGGTTTATTTTGGTTTTCGTTATTTCTTAACTTTTGTTGATAATCATATAAGAAATACATGGACCTACCTAATAGTTTCCAAAGGGAAAGTTCCAAATTAGCTCAAATCCTTTTACCTTCTAATCCTTAACCAATTTCAGACATCTATTAAAGTTTTCATGGACCGATGTTGGCTCTGAATTCACCAATTACCTTCTTGAACAATTCTTCCTAGAACATGAGATTACACATCAAAGTAATTGCATTTATTCCCCTAAATAAAATGGCATCCCGAACGAAAACATTGTCATATTTTAGAAATGGCTAGAGCTCTCCATTTTCAAGCATCTTGCCTATTAAATTTTAGGGGGAGTGTGTTCTCACTACAACCTACTTAATCAAAAGGATCCCTTCCACTGTCTTGCATCAACAAACCCCTCATGAATGCTTATTTCGTATTAAACCACACTATAATCATTTACATGTCTGAGGATGTCTATGCTTTGCCTCTACTATAACTCATAATAGAGACAAATTTGCGCCACTAGCTACTCACTGTATTTTCATTGGTAATCCTTTTGGCAAGAAAGGATACAAGCATTTTAACCTTTTCACTCAAAAGTTTTTAATAAATCACGATGTTTCTTTTTCTGAATCTATTTTTCCATTCTCATATGTTGAATCTACTTCTCCTTCAACATCTCTTCCATTGCCTATCATTTTCCTCTTACCTCTGATTCAGATGAATTTGGCGATGCATCCTTTCCATCCCATACTCCTATTTTCGTATCTAACATTCCCAATACAAAACAATCCCAATCCTTCTTCTTCTGATACCCAAATCATCGATAACATTCCCAATACATATCACAAATAATCTCAATCCTTTTGATACTTCAACAATGCAAATTATATGATCTACTTGTCCCTCTGTTCCTCCATCTTGGCATAAAGACTATCATTGTTCTTCTAGTACTGCTACATACCACACTAAATTCTTAAATGTTCGATGCAAGATCTCTGCAGCCCGAGATCACAACACGAGGAACAAAAATTAATGCAGTTCTTGATGGGTTTGCATGATACTTATAAACCTATTGGTGCACTGATTTTATTGATGAAACCTTTACCTACCATTGAAGACGCATATTTCATGTTGCAGCAAGAAGAATGCCAATCAACACCTCTTTTTATTTCTTAGATCACATGAATCATGAATGCTGCATCAAAACATCATCAGATGATTTGTTCAAATACCAACAAAAACCTCAAAATGACAACATGAATAATTCCTAGATCAATAAGAAAAATTTATGGTGCGATCATTGCCGAATCAGTGGTCATACTAAGACCAAATGTTTCAAAATTCACGGTTACCTGCCCAACTACAAATGTAAAGGGAAAGTAAATGTCGTCAGGAATCAGATAGCTCGCAACGTGGGGTTCTTCGAACATGAAGTTTCCATAACTCTTTCTACCAACAATTATGTACAGTTGACCAAAGATCAAATAAATCAACTTTTTGGATATATACTTTCTATTGCAAACCAGACTACTCATCCAATTTCTGCTGAACATGCTCAGAAATTAGCGGGTATGTCTTATTACATGCCTATGCAACATGATAATAAATGAATAATTGATAGCTGAGCAATGCACCATTTGTTGAAGATCAAAGTGAAAATTGGTAAATGGATGAATGGTCTTTATTGACTCTCAACATCTTCAACAACCACTGCTTCTTCACATTATAATTCTACTATTCTTCAAAGTCATGTCACTACCATTCATAACAATACAATGTTATGGCATAATCTCTTGGGTGATCTGTCAACAGAGAAACAATGACTTACTTCTATTATTCGTGGTTCAAATTCGGTTCATTTTATGGATTGTAATACATGCCCAATAGCCAAACAAACTTGTCTTCCTTTTCATATGTCTGATAGTTTTTGCAATAAAGCATTTGATGTGGTTTATTTTGGTTTTCGTTATTTCTTAACTTTTGTTGATAATCATATAAGAAATACATGGACCTACCTAATGGTTTCCAAAGGGAAAGTTCTAGATTATCTCAAATCCTTTTACCTTCCAATCCTTAACCAATTTCAAACATCTATTAAAGTTTTCATGGACCGATGTTGGCTCTGAATTCACCAATTACCTTCTTGAACAATTCTTCCTAGAACATGAGATTACACATCAAAGTAGTTGCATTTATTCCCCTAAATAAAATGGCATCCCAAACGAAAACATTGTCATATTTTAGAAATGGCTAGAGCTCTCCATTTTCAAGCATCTTGCCTATTAAATTTTAGGGGGAGTGTTTCTCACTACAACCTATTTAATCAAAAGGATCCCTTCCACTGTCTTGCATCAACAAACCCCTCATGAATGCTTATTTCGTAGTAAACCACACTATAATCATTTACATGTCTTAGGATGTCTATGCTTTGCCTCTACTATAACTCATAATAGAGACAAATTTGCGCCACTAGCTACTCACTGTATTTTCATTGGTAATTCTTTTGGCAAGAAAGGATACAGGCATTTTAACCTTTTCACTCAAAAGTTTTTAATAAATCACGATGTTTCTTTTTCTGAATCTATTTTTCCATTCTCATATGTTGAATATACTTCTCCTTCAACATCTCTTCCATTGCCTATCATTTTCCTCTTACCTCTGATTCAGATGAATTTGGCGATGCATCCTGTCCATCCCCTACTCCTATTTTTGTATCTAACATTCCCAATACAGCTAGCACAAATAATCCCAATCCTTCTTCTTCTGATACTCAAATCATCGATAAAATTCCCAATACATATCACAAATAATCTCAATCCTTTGATACTTCAACAATGCAAATTATATGATCTACTTGTCCCTCTGTTCCTCCATCTTGGCATAAAGATTATCATTGTTCTTCTAGTACTGTTACATACCACACTAAATTCTTAAATGGTTTAGCTTCTCATGTCAAACCTACTACTTACTCTGAAGTATATAAAGATGCTACACGGAGGAAAGTAATGGCTTCTAAAATACATGCCTTACATGACAATAAAACTTGGATTATTAATAGTTTACCTCTGGGTAAACAAATCTTGGATGCAAGTGGAGATACAAAATCAAATATCACGCTAATGGTTCAATTGAACAATACAAAGTGCGACTTGTGGCGAAGGGCTATACTCAAATCGTGGAACTTGATTACCAAGAAACATTCAATCCAATGACCAAGATGACTACTGTTCGCACTCTTCTTGTGTGGCAGCTTCAAAAGGATGGTTTTTAAATCTGCTAGATGTGCAAAATGCTTTCTAGTACGGTGACTTGATAGAAAAGTATACATGTAACTCCACATGTTTTCACTCCTCCAAAGTATTCTTGTAAGAACCACTTAGTGTATCATTTACTAAAGTCATTTTATGGTATCAAACAATCATCGCAGCAGTGGTACTCAAAATTTTCATCTACAACCATTTCCCTTGGTTTCATGCAATCTCACAACAATCACTCATTATTCACAAAGGGAAATAAAGATCATTTTACTGCCCTTTCAGTCTATGTGGATGATGTTATTCTAGCAGGTACTCATCAATCTGATCTGGATCTTTTAAAAGGCTCTTTGAGTGAGCATTTCAAAATAAAGATCTGAGAGTTGTCATTCTTCTTGAGATTGGAGATTACTCGAAAAACTGCGGGCATCTACTTACACTAGCATAAATATGCCAAAGACATCATCAAAAATATGAATTTTACAGACATCAACTCTAGTCCCATTCCATCGAGCAAAACTACAAGCTTATTAATGCGATTGATGGTTCAAAATTAGTAGATCAGTCCATATGTTGTCGTATTGTTGGTCGACTTATCTATCTAAAAGTTTGTCGCCCAGATCTAACCTATGTTGTTCGCATCTTGAACCAATTCATGGCCAAATCACGAAACCCACATCTTCATATGGTCCATAGAGTTTTGCGATACGTGAATGGTTCACTAGGACACAAATTATTCTTTCCATCAACAGGTGATCTCAAATCAAAGGCTTTTTTTGATACTGACTGGACATCGTCTCTCACAACCATAAGATCACTCACCAGTTATTGTGTTCAAATTGGTGGCTCCCTCATTTCCTAGAAAACAAGCAGACAACTGTTTCCAAGTCTTCAACGAAATTAAAATACAGTGTGATGGATACTATTCGCTGCGAGTTAACTTGACTGGTTAATCTCTTGCACAACCTATAGTTTGATAATCTAGCTCCTATTCCTTTAGCATGTGACAATCACACGACTTTACACACAGCCTCCAATCTTGTTTATCATAGAAGGACAAAACATATCGAATTAGATAGCCACCTAGTCAGGGAGAAATTTACTTCTGGTCAGATTGATCCAACCTATATCTCCATCAAACTGCAGCTCGCAGATACCTTCACTAAAGCCTTGAGACTTACACAATTCCAATTCATATTGAGCAAATTAACTCCAATTCATATTGAGCAAATTAGGAATTTGTCATCTCCTAACAATTAAAACTTGAGGGAGAATGTAGAAATATGAAATGACATATTTGTAATTACTTAATCTTTTTTTGTTTTAGTTGAGATCTTTATCATGCCGTATATATAAGGAATAGAATTTTGACAAAATAATATGCTGCTTTTCAACCTTTTCATATCATGTTTTTCTCTTCTTCTTCCTCCTAATTTTAACACTTTTAGTGCTTACTTTTTAAAAATGCAATTTTGATTTTCAATATTATTTTGTCAAGATAAAACTAAATTAGTTACACTTACTTTTTTATATTAATTAAATATAAGTTAGTTTAAATTAAAATATTTTACTAATATATATATAGTGTGAAAAAAATCTTAATACATGCACCTCAAATTTTATTTAATGTAAGGGAAAATACAAAGACGGAAAATAATTCATAAATTAAATTAAGAAAAATATTCATATAGATATTAATATTTATTTTATTTGAATTATAAAAACAATCAAATTAAGCATGAATTCCGAACTAATACAAGAGAAGAAAAATCAAAGAGATTAAGGATGCATTTGGCGTGCCTTATCGCGGCTTATTTGTTTCGGTGAGGTTGACTAAAATGTCATTGTCATGCCAAAATCTTATGTCTCACACTAGTTTCTTTTTTATAACATTTGTCATACCACACATACATTCTATGATAATGACGTTTTTGTCCAACCTCACCAGAGCAAATAAGTTGTGGTAAGCTGGACCAAACGCAGCATAAGGCCGGGTTTGGCCGCGCTTATTTCCGGTGCAAGGCAACAAAGATCCGTGTGGATGAATCTACGGATATTAAATGAGCGGGGAGGATCTCACCGAGCGATTATGACCCTGACAAACGACCGCACATGGATCCGTCCCACCAAACTAGCCCTAACAAGCATTCATCCATTGCAAAAGAATCTTTTTCCCCATTTGCATTGGCATGCTTAAACATCTATTTTTAGAATTATAAAATAATATTACTAGCAAAAATAATCAAATTCAACATTAATTTCGAAGTAAATAATTGTAATATGGGGAAAAATAAAAAGATTGAGAAATATTTTTACATATTAAAAAATAAAAAAATCGAATTGCCTAGGTATATCCGTATATATAAACATCTATTATTTGAATTATAAAAATTAGAGAACACTATTAGAAAAATTTAAAAAGTAAGTAAAACGGGTTCTTAATTACACTTTAATTTAAAAAGGTGATTGTTAATCACAACTTTGTTTTGGCTATTCACACCCAATTGTTAACCGCAATCCGAAAATATAACCGCACCCCGTTTTTTTCTTGCCACACCCTGATATTTATTCTTGACGCACCCAAAAATATCCCCTAGTGATGTGCGTGAGACAACTAATATAGTAAGATGGTGCGAGAAAGATGCCAGAGACGGTAGTAGCTCGACGAAGAGAAAGACGGAGTGCGGCTTTCACGAAATGGGGAAGATGTGGTACGAGTAAAGTTTTAAAAAAGAAGTTTTTTAAAACAAAAATGGAGTGTGGATAGACATATAAGAGGTGCGGTTAATAATCACCTTTAAAAAAATGAATAATAAACAATAATATGAAAATAAAATAATTAAATAGCGTACTCTCTGCGGCAAAGCTTTGGGAATGGAGGAGGATGGCGGCGCAAATTTTCCGACGGTCGGTGCCAGATCGGCGGAACGGACGGCGAGGAGCTTCTTCATGATGAACCGATTCAGAAATTTTTTCCGGCTTCAAACCTTCAACAGAGCTGGAAAATAGGTCGGACTTCTTAATAAAAAATCCCCTTCTCTATAAAATATTTAAAAAGATTCGTTACGCGTGGCTACTCCACCGAGATACACGTGTTGATTTGCGGTGCTATTATTCTACGTGGCAGGCATGCAGGTATGAGGAGCCTAGGGGGTAAAACGCTGTACACCATCTGGATTCTGTTTGATCTAAGATTTTGGCTGCTGTCCGTAGAACTTGGAGCAAACACGGCAGACGGCCTAAACAAACTAGGCCGGAATCGGGAGGAAGGCATTTGTTTCCTTTTGCCCGAAGCTGCACAGAGAAAAGCCAGTGAAAAGATCCTTTTCAGCTCCTCCTCCTACGGCTCCTCCCGCTGGATTCCAATGCTCCATTTAGCAGTTTGAAATCCAGTTGCGAACTGTTTGGACAATCCAGACTAACCTAGGCTTCGTTTGCTGCGGCTTATTTGCGTCTGTGAATTTGGGCAAAGACGTCGTTATCATAACATCTATTTTTGGCAAGACGAAGGTTATGACCACCACCGAGAAAATAAACTAGTTTTGAGCATACAATACATGAATTTTTATAGATGAGGTTGGGCATTCATCGAGAAAAAATTTGGTACGTTTAACATTCATGTGGGAGGCAATACGATCGCATGATCATTTTTTCAACGTGTATGATCACTTTTCAAATACGATCGCATTAGAAAATACGGCTGTTTCTTTCGGCGAAAGATCTTACCCGTTGAAATCACAGATCATACAACTGGATTTGCTCCTCTGATGGGTAAAATTTAGGATAAATATATTTCTAAATTCTACAAACTATAAGCAAGAGCACCTATCATTCATAGTATAGAATATTTTAGAATAAAATATCAAGCATCGTATTCTTTCAGGCATAATGACTATTTCTACTTACGCAAATTAATATTATTTTATCGAAATATAAAAAAAGAGGTTAATCAAACTATTGAAAGAAAATGAATTAAAATATAACACTTGATCTCGAATCCCTCTGGATTTAAATAAACTTTCATGAAATACAAGATTCTAAATTATCTACTTCGACCGTAGAGGTTTCCAAAATACAAAAACGTCTTTCTCGAGAATACGATCTTGACTAAACTTAGGTTGATCGATTAAAATCTCTCGACCAGTCAAAACCCCTAAACTTGCTTTATGCAGTGAACCCCATTGTTGGATTTGACTCCATTCTAAAAGATTTATGTCGTCCTCTCTCGAGAATTGCATGCAACTCCTTTTACCTTTAAGTGATCTACTCATATTCAAAACCTCTCGGTAAATGTAGGATACAGATCTAGGGTCAAAAAAATATTCATGAAATGTGAATTCGACACAACTAAAATCATAGATAAATCGAAGTGAATAATATAAAGCTTGATAATTTGAGAAATATAAATAAGTTTATTTCATCCAAATTTTATCATGATCAAGTGCTAATGAAATTTAACTACTCAACATGATAAAAGAAATACAAAAAAAGATAAGAAAAACATGATTGCTAAAAAAGTGCTTGAATTAAAATTACGAAAGCAAAATTACACCATGAAATGGAAAATACATAAAGAAATGTGAAAATACTAAGAACTACCAAAATCCTCCTCCCCAGCTCCTGATAATGTCTGGAATTTTTAGTAAAGTTTGCTGGTGAGCCATGCCCCTAAGTCACACCCGTGACTCGGAGGCGTGTAAGGTACAAAACCCCCGTCTTGAAAGCCCGAGAATGTTGGCGAAAAGCCGCCAAAAGTTGTTGTTTTGCGGGTCATGCCCCTAGGTCACGCCCGTGACCTAGGACGTGCATTGACTGTTGCTAGAAACGGCGAGAACTCGAAACAACGGAGTTAATCTGGCGGTTGTAGAAGAGGTCACGCCTATAGGTCACACCCTTGACCTAGAGCGTGTAAGTTTGGAACGACTCGGATCAGAAAACTAGCTTCTTAATGCTGCGACACGCCCTGAGATAGCTGTCACGCCTATGTGTCACACCCATGACCTGATGGTCACGCCCGTGACCTGATGGTCACGCCCGTGACCTGATGGTCACGCCCGTGACCTGATGGTCACGCCCGAGATGGTCGTGATGGTCACGCCCGTGACCTGGACGTGTAACTTTAAAATGACGTGTCATTGGAATCTGGAGCTATTTCGGCCGCCACGCCCGTGAACGGTGTCATGCCCCATGTCACGCCCGTGGCATGGGGGCGAGTAAATTTAAATGACATGATAATCCGATCTGGGACATCTTGAGGTAGGCACGACCTGACAATGGTCGCGCCCCCATGTCACGCCCGTGACGGGGGGACGTGTGCCCGGACTTTTTTCATATTTTCGCCAAAATTTCTCCTGATCAGTCCTGCCAACTCCAAAATGATAATTGCAGCTCAGATTAATCTGAAAATAGAAAAAATAAACTTAATTAATAAAATAAAACTTTAATTAATTAATTATTTAATAAAATATATATATAAATAAGGATATAATTAGAGTTGTCATTCTCACACGAATTAAAATACGTGTTCGATACACACCAAATTATTTCTCACGAAGGACGGTTGACGGTTTATGACCACCGTTTTGGATATTTAAACGAAGCGCATAAGATCACAAACATGCGAAATATGTATGATTAAAAGTTAACAATTTAATGTGGCATATGCGAGCAAGGACATGAACAAAAACAATTAATTCCTACAATATAGTACTATAATCAATAATAAAAATTAATTACTTGTAAAACTTATACGACCACGTTGATAATGAAGTTTATAAAAGAAATACAGTACACTATACAATTAAATGCGAAAAATAAAGTGCGTACCGTTCTTGGACTCGACTTCGTGTCGCACAGTAGCAGACATTCTCAACAAGACGTTATAGTTTCTCTGAATGAAGGTTGTTGCCCTTAGTGAAGAGTCGGACATACACTCCAAGTTAAATCAAACAGAGTTGATTTTCCCTTCCTCCGTTCCTCCTCCTGACAGCCACGGAACCAGCAAAGGAAAAGGCGTCGGTCCAGGAGAGAAATGGGGCATGCAATCTCTAAAGTTCTGAAATGTTTACGGCCGACAGAGCTTTCATTCCTCCGATTTGCGATGGAGAAGAGGAGAGCAGTTCCCGATCAAGGCACGACAGTAGTGACCGCAAGCCAAAGTTAGAGAGTAGATACAAAAAAATGCAAGCGGAATGAAGAAGAAGATCGATTCACTAGGCTGTCTGAACAGGAGCAGTTTGCGATGAAGAGATGCAGTAACCACAAACTACTCGTCGCTCGTGTTCACGTATGGATCACCAAAAATAAAACCGGTTCTCCAATCTCTCCTTTAATAGGCAAGAAGGAGAGCTAGAGAAATTAAGGGTGAGAATAACAAATACGTCCCTCAATTCTTTATTAATGTCCAAGTCGTCCCCAAACTTAACTGGGTGCGGGAAATTGAACCCGGTTATTCCGAACGTGCCAAAAGCGAGATCACGCTTGTGTAACTAAAAGTCAAAATAATCTGGCCCACCTATCATGGGTTTTGACTATTCGCGCAAACTATTTTTAATGCACACTCGTGGAAGATCCAAATAAAATCGAACAGATGCACGCGCTTGATCGAGACGACTCGATTGAATTAGTCCACTTATAATTAGGAAAACTTACATTCTCCTACTTGGACTATTTCAAACTCTTAATTTAGGTCGATCACAGATCAAATGACTCCACTTAATTAAGGATACCATAGTGAAGCTTGCATTTTGAATTCTCTCCACGCGTCAATCCGGTCCAACTAAACCTTCACTCCGAATCATGGCGGCAACTGCATTATGCGACACAGGACCTTCCATAGTCACAAGAGCTTACAAATTCAATTGACATGGGCACAGTGTGGTTATGAAGACTCAAAACAACATACTGAAATATGATCATAAATTGTTGTTTAACTCAATGGTCAATGAATTTCTAAACCATGCTTTGAGAAATTCTCAACAGTAAAAAAGTGTGTGTATGTCTCTTAAATGAATGTCATAAAATTTTATTAAGGTGTCATGAGACATATTGTAACGACTCCATCCATTCACAGGTATATACTAGAAGGTCCGGCCGGGGCCCCACAACATATACTATAAAACAGGCGGGGAAGTCACAGAGTGATACCAGAGTAGCGCAGCCTAACTCATAGCATTCTAGCGGAAGCCTATAGTACAAAGCTGAACTCACACACATGAATGTCCACCATATAAAAGTTCCACATTTATATAAAGCATGAATGTCCAAATACAAAACAGTTGGCCTTATGGCTTTACAGGGCTTTCATAACAGTGACCTTAAACATTGCCGCACAGGCCAGCCACGTATAAACAAACAAAGCATTTAGCTTTAACCATGAAGGGCTAGTGGCAGCAGCAATAACAACAGGGACTTCAACCTTTATGCGTCCCGCTTGGCTCTCCAGCACCTGCACAGGGACAACCCACCCAACGGTGGCAAACAGGCAACGGTCAGCATTCAGCTGACCAAATTATAACGACCCCACCCCTTTCCCGGGGCGGTGGTATTCCTTCCTTGCAGGCATAACATTTCACAGGCAGATATGTATATCATACAATGTGCTCTCACACACATACATTCCATCACAATCGTCAACACCGCGGCCCGACGATCAGTGCACTCAGGGCACATTCTTGGTGTACCGACGAACCAGGGTCCCACCACCGTATCAGGGTCGCAACCCAACGGTAAAACATTGAGCATTTACTCCATGGCGTGCAACCTAAGATTATAGTCTTAGTGAACCGGGATTGGCCCGTAGCCCCCCATTGTATCACGGCGCGCAGGCCTAAGACTCTCGCTATGAGCTCCAACAGACCGCACTTTCTGGTCTCATGTCGGACGGACATAACGCAGGTCGGATCAGTCACCCCCCGTTGCTCAAATCGCCTTTTGATGGCGAGGATGCCCCGCCATTTGCTCGTGCCGACATAGATCTCGCTTTTGATCGCCGCCGCTACATGCTCGTGGACATTGATGGTCATTGCCGCAACCGTCGTCGCCGCCGCCGCCGTAACTTCACATCATTTTGATTATAATGATATAACATTATAATCAAAATAATTTTGTTATAAACAAGTTTTGTCTTAAGATTTATAAGTTTATAATTTATAAATTTATAAATCTTATTAGGGTTTTGTTGTTGTTGTTGTTGTTTTATTAAGCTAGTGGCTCGGATGTGTTGAGAACCAAGGTCCAGCGGGATTAAGTATGTGTGGGACCGCATATTTGGGCTTCCCCATCGCGTTCCAGGTCTGGGTGTTGACCCCGGTGGGCCCCCCGTGTGGCGGAATATCCCCGCCATCCCGTGGATGATTAGTCCCACATCGCCTGCAGTGGGTGGTCCTTGGTGTTTATGTACCCCCGTCTCCCCTTCCTACTACCTCGGGATTTTGGGAAGATGTGTGGTGACGGGTGGTTTCAACATGGTAGAGCCATTCCGCTGCGGGGGTGTGTTGAGAACCAAGGTCCAGCGGGATTAAGTGTGTGTGGGACCACATATTTGGGCTTCCCCATCGCGTTCCAGGTCTGGGTGTTGACCCCGGTGGGCCCCCTGTGTGGCGGAATATCCCCGCCATCCCGTGGATGGATTAGTCCCACATCGCCTGCAGTGGGTGGTCCTTGGTGTTTATGTACCCCCGTCTCCCCTTCCTACTACCTCGGGATTTTGGGAAGATGTGTGGTGACGGGTGGTTTCAACAGGATGTATTTGGATTTTGGATGAAGGGTGGATGGAGAGGGTGTGATATTATATATATATATGTATGAGGTGTTGGAGAGGGTTATGTTAAGAAGAAACAAAAAGAAACCCTAGTGGAGTTCGCGTGAAGCAGCCCCCCTACGGCCAAGCCGAATCCCGCACCCCGACCTCCAGGTCGAAAAGCTGCCGCCGCCGCCACCACCCCTCTTGTGGCGATTCCTGCTGCTCCGGCGATCTCCTACCTCCTCCGGTGTGACTCCGGAGAAGGCGGCTCGGTTCTCCCCATTCGGTGCGACTCCGGTGGACCCGTGGAAGTGCGACTCTTCCATAGTTATCTTCCTCCTCCTCTCTTATTTCAGATTTGGGTAACGAATTACCTTCCCCTAAAACTTGTGTAGTTATTCGTCTTGGATTGTGAGTTGGGTGGAAATCTAGTTATCAAATTTCATCTTAAATTTTGATTCCAATTTGCATTAATAAATCTGAAATTATATTGCCTTTTTTATCCGATTTTCGCGAAGAATTTGCAAGGGTAGGTCCCCTTGGACGTTTGCAAACCGAGGTTGGTTTAGCTTTTGGTTTCGAACGGATCAAGAGGATTTGGTATATCCTCGTATTGTTTTGTTTTGAGGGCTGCACTTGGACTCCTTTCCGAATCAAAAATATTTAGTCCGGAGCGCTCTCCATGTGGATGGAAATGCTGTGATGCGATATTAGATGTGTGGCTAGGTAATGATATTAGTGTATGTGAATGCTCGTGCAGGTTTGGATGAGAATTCCCCTCTCGTGAGATTGCGATATTATAAACGAAACTCTGCCCAAATTTTGAGTTTTGCACTCACACCACGTGTTAGTTTAAATTCCCCTTAGGAGTCCTTTTTCTTTTTCGTGTCTTAGTTACTGTTAGGGAGTGGCCTACATCAATTTGGTATCAAAGCACTTAGGCAACGATCCACTCTTTCCACGCTACCCCTCACTTGCACTTAGGCACGTTTCGTTGGTTTTAATTTTTTTTTAGTTATATAAAAAAAATGTTTTACGTTTCTACTTAGTTTGAGTTTTCCGTTGGTCCGTTATGACGCACATTCGGAGTCCCCTTCCCTCACTTTCCTCGGTTGGTGCACTTCGCAAGGAGATGAACCACCAATGTGATGACATAAAGGGTTTGATAGCACAACTTAGAGGTCAGCTACTGACGCCTCATCTTGAGCCCCCCAGGCAATAGCTTAGGACCCTTGTTCCTTGTTCGATGGTTAGTCAAGCGATTATGACACCACCACCGCGCACCTCTAGGACTGTTAGAATTCCTGCTCCGACCTATGATGGGTTAGGTGAACCGCGAGTATTTTTATGTTGGGTGAAGGATATAGAGCGTTATTTTGAGTAATATCATCTTGTGGACCCCCATAGGATTCCCGTTGCGAGACTTCAATTATTTGGTCGAGCTCATACTTTCTGGCTCAATGTGGAGAGACGCTTTGGGGCGCCCCTCGACGACTTACATATAGGTTGGCAGATTATGAAGAATTATTTAATAGATGAGTATTACCCTCCTTACTGCCGCTCTCAATTTTCCGATTATCTGAGTGAATCACCGCCTAAGGTTTTGCTTACATCGAACCAGTACGTCCCCCCGTACTCCCGTACTAGGACGTCTCATGTTCTTATTCCTCCCTGCCATGACACTAGACCCATTTCTGACCATAGGAGTGGCTATAAGCCTCACGCTAGATCCTTGCTCCGCCAAGATCTGACTATTTCGAGCACTTGTACACCTACCGTTAGTGAGAAGGAAAAGGTTAGGTCCTCTGTACTGCCACCTGTCGTTGTCTCTACTAGGGATGCTATAAAACCACGGGTTAAGACTAGGCAAATAGTTAAGAGTTGCAAGGAGAACACTATATGTTATGCTTGTGGAGTGATTGGCCACTATGCTGTGGAGTGCCCCACAAAGCCTAGGGCTTTGGCTCTTTTAGCTTCGACGTCTGAGCCCGCCACTCAGGGCGATGCCGATTGTTCTGACGACTGTAGTGACGACGAGGAGATTGGATATCCTAGTGACCTGGATGATGATGTATCCTCTGAGGTATCCCTCCCTGGGATTAACCCACCTCCCCTCGACCATATTTCAGGCCTGTCTCCTATGATAGTTGAGGAACCGTCCGATGGCCCTGAGTTAGCAGATGTACCTACTGTGTTGGAAGATTCACCTTGCGAGGGAAGACTATTTTTGGATGATGTTAGCGCTGAGGACCCGAAAGATGTTACTTTGATGTTATCTCCATTGCCTGAAGCCCAATGTGGAATAAAAATTTTGTCGGGTTCGATTTTGCCTACTTTTGAGACCATTACTGATTTAGGTTTGGATGAAATATCTAGTGGGTTGGAAGACATTTTGGTTGAGTTGGTAGAGTCAACCTGTGATGAATGTTTATCTGAGAGTGAGTTAGGTGATGACGATCCGGTTGAGTTTTCTATGAGGACGAATCCACTATTTGATCTTCCTCTTGATTTTGTTGGCTGGCACCCGGTGGATTTTTCTTGGACGTTATATCCATGTTTTGAAGGTGAGTATGATTTAGTTCCTCCTCCGGAATCGACCATGTCGACTCCTCCTCCGGGTAACTTGACTCGATTAAATGATTTGTTAGGGAACGAGCTTGTCATTTCTAGCCAGAGATATCTGGAGATGTTTATTTATCTAGCTCCCCCATTAGACTTACCCAGACAGATGTGTGTGAGCGATTTGTTAGTTGTCGCGTTCGGTCTTTCCACTACTTTTCATAGTTCTGACTATGTTGTTCCTAGGGTGGACCGTTCGTTTGACCGCTTTGGCGTTGAGGTAAGGCTTCGTGTTGGACTGCTAGTGATTCCATGACGATGGTACGTTTTGATGTGGTGTCCCCTAGACACAATTATTTGCCAAGCCCGGTCGCACACATTTATCCTCCGCCTTTTGATGATCCGTGCATGCACACGTTAGTGAACCTAGTTAGGTACGTTGAGTTGTGTCGCATGTACGTCCTTTCAAATCCGGGAGCATCCAACCCTATAGTTGATGATGAGTATTTTTCGCTGGCCTTTCTTTATGACATTTTTAAACAAAAATTTAAAACTATGACGTTGGACGTGACTTGTGGGCTATGTATTAGTGAGTGTCCGTATGCAGGACATGTCTTTGCCTGCGACTGCGTCTGATTTCACGGTGACTGTGTAACACACCCATCAAATCCGTTCATATGATATATTCTAGAAGGTCCGGCTTCTGGGGATTCCCCACAGGATATAGCACAAAGTAGTCGGTGAAGGTACAGGATGATACCAGAGTCGCGCATCGCACCTATCACAAACATCTACGTATGACAGGTCTATTGCGGATGCCTAGACTCTCTTGCTATGCTACTTGTGGATGTTGCTGTCCCCTGCTATTCTCTCCCTGGCCACTCATCGGGGATGAGTGATTTTGAGCCGAGGATGCCCCGCCATTTGCTCGTGCCGACATGGATCTCGCTTTTGATCGTCGCCGCTATATGTTCGTGGACATTGATGGTCGTTGCCGCAACCGTCGTCGCCGCCGCCGCCGTAACTTCACATCATTTTGATTATAATGATATAACATTATAGGATCAAATTAATTTTGTCTATACAACAATTTTTGTCTTAAGATTTATAAGTTTATAATTTATAAATTTATAAATCTTATTAGTTTTTGTTGTTGTTGTTGTTGTTGTTTTATTAAGGCCTTACTGGCTAGGATGTATTTGGATTTTGGATGACACAGGGTGGCCTAGAGGGTGTGATATTATATATATGTATGAGGTGTTGGAGCGCAGGGTTATGTTAAGAAGAAGAAAAACACAAACCCTAGTGGAGTTCGCGTGAAGCAGCCCCCTTCGAGGGCCAAGCCGAATCCCGCAGCAACACCAGACCTCCAGGATTTCGCGACATCAAGCTGCTGCCGCCGCCGCCCCTCTTGTGGCGATACGTCCTGCTGCTCCGGCGATCTCCTAGCACCTCCGGTGTGACTCCGAAGGACAATCGGTTCACCCATCCGGTGCGACTCCGGTGGCAAACAAAGGCAACGTGTCAGCGTTCAGCTGACTCTTCCATAATTATAACGACCCTTCCTCCTTCTCTTATTTCAGATTTGGGTAGCGGTATTACCTTCCCTGCAAAACTTGTGCATAGTTATTCGTCTTGGATCACAAGTGAGTTGGCAAATCTAGTTATCAAATTTCATCCTAAATGTGATTCCAATTTCACGCATTGATAAATCTGACAATTATATTGCCTTTTTTTATCACAACCGATTTTCGCGAATAATTTGCAAGGGTAGGTCCCCTTGGCCCAACGGTCCGTGCAAACTCGAGGGCACATTCTTGGTGTTCTGACAACCTCTTGCCTACCACCGTATCAAACGGGTCATCACCCAGACGGATTTGGTATATCCTCGTTTTGTTTTGTTTTGAGGGCTGCACTTGGACTCCTTTCCGAATGGCAAAAATATTTAGTGCAGCCGGAGTTAGTCTTCCTACACCGTGGATGGAAATGCTGTGATGCGATATTAGATGTGTGGCCCCCAGGTAATGATATTAGTCATGGCTCGCGCAGGCCGATGAGAATTCCCCTCTCGTGCTAGATTGCGCTCCATTATAAACAGACTCTGCACTTTTTGAGTCTTTGCACGTCGGACGGACATAGCGCACGGTCGTTAGTTTAAATCCTCCACCTTAGGAGTCCTTTTTCTTTTTCGTGTCTTAGTTACTGTTAGGGAGTGGCCTACAATCGCCTTGCCATTCTCCGAGTACAGCGTACTCATGGCTAAATATCAAAGGCGCGGGTCGGTCTCACCAATCCTGTTTCCTGGGTGGCATTTTCAAGCCTGGGCGCACCAGTACTTTCTCTATCACACCCATTATCTCTCACAGCAACAGCGAGGTCTTTTCCTGGGCACACCAGTACTTCCTGCTGACTCCCTGTCCACAGGTGGACAACCGCACAAGCATCATAATGTCAAGGGTCTTTTCCTTGAGCTTACCACGTGCAGTACTTCCTGCTTACTCACCTTCACAGGTGGACTACCCATGACGACATCAAGCATCACAAGTGTAAAGGGCCTTTCCTGGATTACTACTCCAGTACTTCCTGCTACTTCCCTCATCACAGGTTGGACCCAATAGCACAATCATCACATGGCTATTTTTCCTGGGCTACCACTCCCAGTACTTCCTGCTACTGCCCTTTTCGCAGGTCATAACCCGTAGACTCCTTCACACTACACGTTTATCACAGGAGTTTCTCCGGTTCGTATATGCAACATCACCAATCCAGACCAACCTGTCCAGATGGGCTTCACACAGCATGCCTATTCCGTACTCCATTTCCGGATCTATATGCTAACAAATGATTGGGGATTCCATGAATCAAGCATCCAAGGGACTCCATAAGATTTCCAAACCAGCCACCTCTTGGTGGGGGAATCTTATGCACAAAATATGCCAAAAATGAAGTCCTTCACATGGCTAGGAAGAAAAGTCGTTACCCTTGACGACCGCTTCAGGTGCCATGAGCTCGCTAAAGCTTGCTTGCAAGACTCGCAACGACTTGATTCCTCTGCAACGCCGGCCTTCAGATCTCTCGTCGGTAAACTCCGCAGCACCACCGGTGGCCGGCTCTCTTTCCTCTTCTCCTCCTTCTTCCTCTCTTTCTTTCTCTCTAGGACTTTTAGAAAGAAACTCAAGGCCAAAATGGAAAAATGAGAACTTCCTTCTCTGATTTCCACGGCCTTTAAGGAAAAAGCAGGAAGAAGGCACCTTCAGCCCTTGGATCCCAGACTGAAGGAATTTGGACGACCACGATTTTGCCACAAAATCACAGATTTTGACCCGACACGGCCTCATGACACGGCCGTGTGCCAGGCCGTGTGCCTCAAGCGGTGGTCAACCGACTTATCCAAACCAGTGACACACCCATGTGGACACGCCCGTGTCATGGGCCGTGTCACCTGAACACGCCTTCAGACACGCCCGTGTCTGTGGTCCGTGTACCTTCAGGGTGCAAAAAAATCCCAGAATCATCCCGAGACTTCACGACGGCCGTGATACACTCCCGTGTCCCAGGCCGTGTGCCCAGACACGACACAAAGACACGCCCTGTCGAAATCTACTTCGGCGAGGCTGAGTTCGTCGACCGCGATTTGACACGGCCTATGACACGCCCGTGTCACAGGCCGTGTGCAACACTCAACACTCACGTCTCGACACTCGACAATCGTCGACCGAACAAATTTTGTCGAACACGACACGGCCTCACGTGTGAATGCCTCCTCTCGACCATCGTCGAGAGAAAAATCGTCGAGACAAAGGCCGATCGTCGACACAACCTCGACACGCCCTACGACACGCCCGTGTCCCAGGCCGTGTCACCACGCCCTGGGACATGTCCCAGGCCGTTTCCCAAAAATTATGGCCGACATTTGGGCTGTTACAACCCGCCCCTCCTTACTAAGAAATTTCGTCCTCGAAATTCAGACAGGAAAGGCAATAAAAACAGCAAGAACTCAAATCGTGACAACGGATTTCATTTCACAAACGGTCATTATATGTTACTCGATATACATTCTTGCATAACAGATTACACAAAACAGCTCAGGGAACTCTTCAGCTCGCATGGTCTTGCTCGCGCTCCCATGTCAGTTCTTCACGGCCGCAGTTGTCCCACCGGACTTTTACCATACCGATCCGTCTTGTTCCGCAACTGTTTCTCGGCTCATGATCCTTCGATCTGAATGGGTCTAACCTCTCGTTGTTAGCCCATACTCCACCGGCACACGATCATTCCGCGATCACCTTGAGCTGGATCTTTCACGGCCTTACCGAAGCACCGAGATGTGAAAGACATCATGTAAGCCCACTCCAAGTCTGCCGACAAGAGCTAGCCGATAAGCCAGCTTCGCCAACTCGCTCCAACCACTTCAAACAGACACCAAATATCGTTGGACTCAACTTTTTCAGATCGTCGAAATTCCTGGAGACACCCTTTGAATGGGTTTGATCTTTCAAGTAGACCCAATCGTCCAACCGCGAAATTCTGCACGTTTCCGGTGCTTGGCGTTGTAGTACTTCGCTTGTCGATCTTGAGCTAATAAGCAATAGCTCTCTCGGAATAGTGCCGTATTGGTTGAGTTTGCTTCCTCAACCTCATTTGGTTTATACAATCCGGAGCTTCGCCCGCTTCCAACCAAGTTAAAGGAGTACGACACTTCCTTCCATATAGACGCTTCATATGGTGCCATCCCAATGCTTGCCTGGTAGCTGTTATTATATGCAAACTCGACCATATAGAGATGATCTTCCCATCTCTTTCCGAAGTCCAAGGGCGCACATTCGGAGCATGTCCTCCATCATGTTCTGTTGGTACGTTCAGTTTGGCCATCCGTTTGGGGATGAAAGGCCGTACTGAAAGTCAACGATTCATGCCCAACAGTCGGTGATGGACTAGCCTCCAATCACTTTGACGTGAATCGCCCATCTCGATCACTTACGATGCTCCGAGGAACACCGTGCAGCCGCACAATCTGGTCAACATATAAGCTTTGCCAAACTCTTCTAACTGAATCATCCCGCCTGTTCGAAAGGAGAAAATGTGCTACTTTCGTTAGCCGGTCAACGCAATCACCCAGAATTGGAATCATTTCCTCGCTGCGATCTTGGCAAACCGTGCACGAAAATCCATGGAAATATCATCGAACTTCCATTCCAGGGATCGGCAACGTGACTTCAAGAAACCACCAGGCTTCTGGCATTCCGCCTTTACCATAGCACAAGTTTGGCATTTAGAGCTACATAATGAGCGAACATCTTTCTTGAGTCCCTGGCCACCAGAATAAGCTTTTTCATGTCGTTGAACATCTTTGTGCTCCCTGGGGTGAATTGGAATACTTTTATATAATGCGCTTCGTACATCAACAGTTCTTCCCTCAATTTGCCCCACATTCAGGGACACACAAACGACCTTCCTTACACAATAAGACCGTCATCCAGGTGAATTTGCCCTCTAGGCCCATCCTTGGCATAGCGTAAGAGACTCTTCATCTAGCTCCGTTGCTCGTCGAACTCTGGTCCGCAAGGTCACACTTGCACCTCAGTCCAGTTCAAACATGCATTGGCTGTCGCAATTTTTTTCAACACAATAGAAATCTCTAATGCTTCTAACTCCTGGATTAGACGTTCATCATGCCTCTGCAACCAGCTTGCCCTTACCGGAGCTCTCCGACTCAAGGCATCCACGACAACATTTCCCTTTCCGGGCGTATAATAAATCGCAAAGGTGTAGTCCCCAAGGAACTCCAACCACCTTCGTTGTCACATATTCAGGTCCTTCTGCTCCAACAAATACTTTAGACTCTTGTGGTCTGTATAGATTTCCACTTTCATGCCATATAGATAATGCCTCCACAATTTTAGTGCAAAGATCACTGCCACCAACTCTAAGTCGTGGATGTGATAATTTTTCTCATGCACCTTCAGTTGGCGAGAGCCATAAGCAATCACTTTCACATTTTGCAGAAGAACGCAACCTAAGCCGCTTCCTGACACATCACTGTAGATTTCAAATCCATTAGTACCACATGGCGACGTCAACACTGGCGCCGTGGTCAACCGACACTTCAGCTCTTCAAAAGCTCGCGCGCACTCTGGCATCCAAACAAACTTCTGATCCTTTCTTGTCAGTATGGTTAGAGGCAAAGCGATCCGCGAGAAGTTTGCAACAAATCTTTGATAGTAGCCTGCTAGTCCAAGGAAACTCCTGACTTCAGCTACAGAAGACAACACTGGCCACTCCTGTATGACCCTTATCTTCACCGGATCCACTGCTATGCCCTCTCTGCTTACCACATGGCCCAGAAAAGCCACCAACGATAGCCAAAACTCGCACTTCGAGAACTTGGCGTAGAGCTGATTCTTCCTTAACGTTTGCAACACCAACCGCAAGTGGTTTTCATGATCGGCTTCAGATCGAGAGTAGACCAAAATATCATCAATGAATACTATTACGAACAGGTCCAGATACTCTCGGAACGTTCAGTGCATTAAGTCCATGAACACCGATGACGCATTGCACAGCCCAAACGACATTAATGTGAACTCATAATGCCCGTAACATGTTCCAAATGCGGTTTTGGGAATGTCACCTTCCCGAATCCTCAACTGGTAGTAACCAGACTACAAATCCAACTTGGAGTAGATGGTTGACCCCACCAACTGATCGAACAACTCATCAATTCGTGAGATCGGATACTTATTCTTCTCGGTGAGCTTGTTCAGTTCACGGTAGTCAATACATAACCGCAAACCACTGTCTTTCTTTTTCACAAACAGAACATGCGCTCTCCAAGGTGACATGCTTGGGAGAATATAACCCTGCTCCAACAACTCCTGCAGTTGGACTTTCAACTCCGCCATTTCCTTTGGCACAATGCGATATGGCGAGCGGGCGACAGGTTTCGCACCTGGCACCAACTCGATCGTGAAGTCAATCTCTCGCTGGGGTGGTAGCCCAGGGAAATCCTTGGGAAATACATCTGCAAATTCCGAGACCACCGGAACATCGTTCACACCGGCCTTAGGCTCCACAGCGTGAAGTAGCACTCCGCTCCCTTCCGAACAGCCTTGACTACTTGGAGTGCAGACATCAGCATCCCACCTACTCCTCGCATCCCAGCGAACCTAGTCTCCTGCTAGGTATTCTGGCCTAATGTGATCTCTTTGGAATTACAATCAATCAAGGCACGCTGCTCCACGAGCCAATCCATACCAAAGATCACGTCGAATTCCGATATCGGCAAGACAGATGCAGTCAAAAAGAAATCCCGACTTCCTATTTGGACCGCCACATCGCAAGATTGATCCGCGATCATCAGACAACCATTCAGCAACACCACCCTGACGCTATATGTTTGCGCATGACTAGGTATCCCAAGCCGTGCTATGAAATCTTTCGACAGAAAAGAATGCGAAGCACCCGTATCAAACTGTGCTCGCGCTAGCGTGTTCCGAATCATCACAAATCCTGTGACAATCATGTCACACACACAAGCCGCATACAACTATGCAATCATCAAAGCATGCGATAAGCAAAGCAATACAATAACTTAATTCGTACCTGTGACGACGTCACTCTGCTTAATGGCCTCCTGCAGGACAAGATTGTAGACTCGGGGCTGCGCCTGCGAGGCAGAAGACTCCACAACTGCCTTTCCTTTCTCCACATACGACTCTCCCGCCTTCTTTTCACTCTTTGGCGGTACCCGACACTCACAGGCTATATGCCCCACCCGTCCAAAATTAAAGCATGTACGAGTCTCCAGCTTTGAAGTGGCCCCCGACGTTGATCCCGATGCAACAGTAGAAGGAGCTTGTCCAGCCGACTTGGACTTCTTACCCCATTTCTTCTTATAATATGATTTTCCAGGCCGGGGCACCTTGAATTCTGGCTGTGTCACAGCCAAGGCCCGCTTCCATGCACCCTCTTCATATCCTTTTCCAGCGCGCATGTAGTATCGATCAACGTCTGAAAGCCTTGGTTCACAGAACTAGAAAACAGGAACATCAACTCGTCCTGCAGGCCTTCATAGAACCTATTCGTCTTCCTCTGCTCATCAACAAATATAGAACCCGTATACCGCCCCAAGCATGTAAACTCATGCAGGTAAGCTTTAACACTGCCTTCACCTTGCGTCAGCCTTTGGAATTCATTCTCCATGGCAATACGTTGTGCCGCCGGGAGGTGCTTTGCTAGGAAGAGTCGGGAGAATTCTTCCATCGACACTTGTTTTAACGGTCGACCCGCTAAGTGGTGTAGTTCCATCTCATCCCACCATAAACGAGCCTCTCCTTCCAGCAAGAAGGTGGCTAAGGTGACTTTCTGATGTTCCTCCATCCCAATCGCCGTCATAATCTGCTTGACGCGCGACAACAAATCCTCAGTCTGCATAGGGGATCCCAGGCCCGTAAACGTAGGCGGGTTGAAACTCATGAACTGCTTTAACTGCTTCTCAGCTGATCGAGGATCCACAGCCGCTACAGGTTCTGGCCTTGCGCAACCTGTTCTAGCCTCATTGCCGGATGCGCCTGCCCAATCGGCTCTGCTTGAATCATGACAAACAAAGCCTCATCAACTAATCACACAGTTTTCACAGAAGGCGGAGGTGTATGCACCTCAGCTGGTGCCGTACTTTCATCAGAACGTTGGGGCTCCGACTGCCCCGCACCACTCCGCGTCACCTATAGGTGAACAAGACACGCACATTAGCGACTGCATACAAGCAAAACAACAAAATAGGAACACGCAGGTTCCTCAAACACATGTATTTGCATTCCTAAGGTGGACATTCCGGAATTCATTAGTTGTAATTTGGTTCGCACAGACACGTGCTCGCCACCCCACGAAAGAATTTGACCACGAATTCGAAAGGGAAAGACCGAGACAGCTGATACCAAAAATGTAACGACTCCATCCGTTCACAGGTATATACTAGAAGGTCCGGTCGGGGCCCCACAACATATACCATAAAACAGGAGGGGAAGTCACGAAGTGATATCAGAGTAGCGCAGCCTAACTCATAGCATTCTAGCGGAAGCCTATAATACGAAGCTGAACTCACACACATGAATGTCCACCATATAAAAGTTCCACATTTATATAAAGCAGGAATGTCCAAATACAAAACAGTTGGCCTTATGGCCTTACAAGGCTTTCATAACAGTGGCCTTAAACATTGGCGCACAGGCCAGCCACGTATAAACAAACAAAGCATTTAGCTTTAGCCTTCAAGGGCTAGCGACAGCAACAACAATAGCAGCAGGGACTTCAGCCTTTATGTGTCCCGCTTGGCTCCAGCACCTGCACAGGGACAGCCCACCCAACAGTGGCAAACATGCAACGGTCAGCATTCAGCTGACCAAATTATAACGATCCCACCCCTTTCCCGGGACGGTAGTATTCCTTCCCTACAGGCATAGCACTTCCCAGGCAGATATGTAAATCATACAATGTGCTCTCATACACATACATTCTATCACAATCGTCAGCACCGCGGCCCGATGATCCGTGCACTCAGGGCACATTCTTGGTGTACCGACGAACCAGGGTCCAACTACCGTATCAAGGTCGCAACCCAACGGTAAAACATTGAGCATTTACTCCATAGCGTGCAGCCGGAGATTATAATCTTAGTGAACCGGGATTGGCCCGTAGCCCCCCATTGTATCACGACGCGTAGGCCTAAGACTCTCGCTATGCGCTCCAACAGACCACACTTTTTGGTCTCACGTCGGACGGACATAATGCAGGTCGGATCAGCCACCCCCAGTTGCTCAAATTATCTTGCCATCACCGAGTACGGCGTACTCGCGGCTAAATAAAAGGCGCGGGTCGGTTTCACCGTTCCTGTTTCCTGGGTGTTTTCCTGGGCGCACCAGTACTTCCATCACACCCATTACATATCACAACATCCGAGGTCTTTCCTGGGCACACCAGTACTTCCTGCAACTCCCCATCACATGTACAACCCCGCAAATATCACAATGTCAAGGGTATTTTCCTGACTTACCACGCCAGTACTTCCTGCTACTCACCTTCACAGGTACCACCCATGACCATCAAGTATTACTAAGGGTATTTCATGAATTACCACTCCAGTACTTCCTACTACTTTCCTTCACAGGTATAACCCAATAGCACAAACATCACAAGGGTATTTTCCTGGACTACCACTCCAGTACTTCCTGCTGCTGCCCTTCGCAGGTCTAACCCGTCGACTCCTTAAACTACATGTTTTTCACGGAGTCTTCTCCAGTACGTATATGCAACATCACCAATCCAGACCAACTTGTCCAGATGGGCTTCACACAGCATGCCTATTCCGTACTCCTTTTCCGAATCTATATGCCAAATGATTGGAGATTCCATGAATCAACCCAAGGGGCTCCCATAACAATCCACTATTTGGTGGGGGAATCTTATGCACATGCCAAAAAGGAAGCCTTCAGATGGCTAGGAAGAAAAGTCATTACCCTCGAAGACAGCTTCAGCGCCATGAGCTCCTAACTGGCTGGAAAGAACCACAATGGCTTTTCCTCTGCAATGCTGGACTCGGATCTCTCGTCGGAACTCCGCAGCACCACCGGTTGCCGGCTCTCCTTCCTCCTCCTTCTTCCTCTCTTTCTCTCTCTAGGATTTTAGAAAGATGAAGGCCAAAATGAAAATGAGAACTTCCTTCTCATCCACGGCCTTAAGGAAGTAGGGAGGCACCTCAGCCATGGATCCCAGCTGAAGATTTGGACAGCCACGATTTTGCCACAAAATCACATTTTTGTCTGACATGACCATTGACACGCCCGTGTTTTAGGACGTGTGCCTCAAGCAATGCTCAACCGACTTATCCAAACCAGTGACACGCCCATGTGACACTCCCATGTCGCGGGCCGTGTCACCTGACACGCCTTCAGACACGCCCGTGTCTGTGGCCGTGTTCTTCAGGCTGCACAAAATCGAGATCAACCCGAGAGGGACACGACCTGTGACATGCCCGTGTCCCAAGCCGTGTGCCCATACACGGCACTAGACATGCCCCAACTCAACTTCGTCGAGCTGAGTTCGTCGACCGCGAGGACACGCCCTGTGACACTCCCGTGTCACAGGCCGTTTATCAGCACTCGACAATCGTCGACCGAAGTTTTGTCGACCACTCGTCGACTGCTTACCCGAGAAGGACACGCCCTGGGACACGCCCGTGTCCCAGGCCGTGTCACCCAATTTTTGCCAAATTCTGGGCTTTGGGGTGTTACACATATGATCAATGCTTTATGAATTAAATGAATGCCCTAAGTCTTATGATTGAAATTGACACATGTTTCAAGACTTGTCTATGAATTGTGACGTGTCACATGAATGTGTGAATATCACAACTGAATGATATCACATATTAGTGTATAATTTATGTATGAATTTTAACTATATTAATTTGCAAAATTATTGCATGTATATGAAAATTGAAATAAAATGACAGATGATAAATTATGTTAAATAGACTATGAATATAGCCTCCCACTAATAAATTACATCTATGGACTCCACAAGACCCATAATAGAGGCATGCTTCTTAAAACTTTTAGGTGGAAGTCCCTTGGTAAGTGGATCAGCTATCATATCATCTGTCTCAATGTGCTCCACAATGATGCCACCCTTCTTAACCAATTCTTTCACGGTCAAGAATTTAATCTCCATGTGCTTAGACTCTGAATTATTATCACAGTAAAAATGAATGGGTCCAACAACTGTATCAACAACCTTCAATTCAATAATGAAGTTCTTGAGCCAAACTACGTGAGTAGCAGCACCAAAAAGAGCAACGTACTCTGCATGCACAGTGGAAGAAGTAATGAGTGTCTGTTTGACACTCTTTCATGAAACAGCTCCTGCAACTAACTTGAAAATATATCCTGATGTTAACTTTCGATCATCCTCACAACCTACAAAATCTGAGTCTGTATAACCCACTGATTATAAGTTCTATTCTCTAGAGTAGACCAATTTAAACTCTTTTGTTCTCTTTAAATAACTCAAAACATTCTTGGCAGCCGCACAATGATCAGGTCCTGAGTTTGAATGATATCTACCTAGAAGACTCACTACAAAGGTAATGTCAGATCTGGAGCAAACCTGAGCATAAATTAAGTTACCTAATGCACTAGCATAGGGTATATTCTTCATGGACTCTCTCTTAATATCATCTCTAGGGTATTATGACAGACTTAACTTGTGACCCTTAAGTACAGGAACATCACCAGCTTTACATTCAAGCATGCTAAATCGCTCAAGTACACGCTTAATATAAGCCCTATAAGAGAGTCCTAATGTATGAAGAGATCGATCCCTAATGATCTCTATCCCTAAAACAAAATAAGCTTCCCCAAGATCCTTCATATCAAAATGTTTGGATAACCACTGCTTTGATTCACGCAGAAGTCCCAAATCACTGATCGCCAGCAAAATGTTATCTACATAGAGAATTAAGAAGATGAATTTGCTCTCACTGATCTTGAGATATATATATCGATCCATTTTATTTTCAACAAAACCAAATGAAGTAATCACCTCATCAAATTTAAGAAACCATTGTCTCAAGGCTTGCTTTAAACCATATAAGGATTTATTGAGCTTGCAAACAAGTTGGTCAGTATGACCGGACTTGAATCTTTCAGGCTGCACCATATAGACTTCTTCTTCAAGGTTGCCATTCAAGAATGCGGCCTTAACGTCCATATAGTGTAGCTCTAAATCATAATGAGCTACAAGGTCCATAATGACTCTAAATAAGTCTTTAGTTGAAATGAGAGAGAAAGTCTCGTGGTAATCGATCCCTTCTCTTTGAGTTAATCTCTTTGCAACCAGTCTGACATTAAACCACTCGACCTTTCCCTTAGAGTCTTTCTTAGTCTTAAATACCGATTTAGAACCAATGGTCCTACAACCTTTGGGTAGATTTACTAGTTCCCAAACTTTATTATGACTCATAGAATCCATCTCATCTCTCATCGCATCCCACCACAAATCTGTCTGAGGTCCAGAAATAGCTTCAGTAAATATCACTGGATCAACCACATGACTAATGTCAAAATCGCTCTCTCCCAAATAAACCTCATAGTCAGAGGAAATTGCAGACCTCCTCTCCCTATTGGATCTTCTAGTGTGTGCTTGAACAACATCGGGCTCCTTTGCCTCCGTCATCCAGGAAATGGTGTTGACGACAGTCACATAACACTGCCTCGCCGCCTTTGGGTCTCCCTTGGTCCTTACCTGCACTCCTCCACTGATGAACTTAAGGCAATGATGAAACGAGGAGGGGACACAACGAAAGGCGCTGATGAAAGGTCACCCAAATATTGCGTTATAGCTGCTCGGAGCGTCAACGATGATGAACCGATAGTTCCTTGATACCCCCCAACGTCACATGCAACCCTACCCCTCCTTCAACTTCCTTCCGCTCCCCTAAGAACCCAAACAATGGTCCATCCGAGGTTAGAACTGTAACATCCCCATCCGTCGTATGATATGTAACAGAAAGTCCAGCTGGAACCCGACGCGATATACCACAGACAGTCGGAAGGGTTACATAAGAATACCACGACCGTACAACTATAACTACTCACCCTACACAGAGTATTCTAGCGGAAGCTTTTAAACAGTTATAAAGAACCCATAATTGAAATATCAACTATCATGAATGTCCACAACTACCACAGGAATGAAATAACAAATACACGGAAAGTACTTGGCCTTATGACCTTACAAGAGTTTCACTTAACAAAATAGTGTCTTACATACATCGGCTCGCAGACCGGCCACACATGACAAAAAAAATACAACTATTCGCTTTGACCTTCGAGGGCCAGCTCAGCAACATGTGATTCAGCCCGCTATTTGGTACTCGGCTCCGCAGCACCTGCATGCAACATTCCACCGCACGGTGGCAAACAAAGTAACGGTCAGCCAAAGCCGACCAAATTATAACGACCTCGCCCCTTACTCGAGACGGCGGTGCTCCTTCCCTGCATTTCATTAGCCCAGCTAAACAATAAAAGTGCGAATATACTACGCCACAGGTGTAGGCTCTTACGATCCAAACACCCAGTGCACTCAAGACACATTATCGGTGAATCCGGTCAATTCTGTGGCTTCACCACCATCCCCGGGATGGCAACAATGTGAGCATTATTGCCTTTCTAACCAACGTCTAAGGCTCCCGACTATGCCAATGACCAGTCCCTCTTTGGGTCTCTCGCACCGAACCACATAGCCCGGGTCCGATTCCACTTGCCCGTTGCTCACACAGCATAGTCACCTTAAGACGCACGCACGAGCCAAGCTTCTCTCAGATCCCGCATCAATTCCAAACATCACATAACCCAGTTATGTACAAGGTCGGTGTAACACCCCAATCCATCACATGACATATAACAGAAGGTCCAGTTGGAACCCGACGCCATATACCACAGACAGTCGGAAGGGTTACATAAGAATATTCAAACCATCCAATTAATATTACTCGTCCTACACAGAGCATTCTAGCGGAAGCTTTTAAAGTTGAAAGAACCCAAATCTTAAATCCATTAAACATGAATGCCCACAACCACACTACTAGAATGAAAACCTAATACACTGAAAGGGTACACGGCCTTATGGCCTTACAAATGTTCACTTAATAAATAGTGTTTTCCAAACATCGACTCGCAGGCCGGCCACACATGACAAAAGTAAAGTACAGCTATTCGCTTTGGCCTTCAAGGGCCAGCACAGCAATATGGGCTCCAGCCCGCTATTTGGTAATCGGCTCCGCAACGCCTACAAGCACAATTCCACCGCACGGTGACAAATAAAGCACGATCAGCCAAAAACCGACCAAATTATAACGACCCCGCCCCTTACTCGGGACGACGGTGCTCTTTCCCTGCATAACATTAGCCCAGCTAAACAATAAAGTGCAATTGTATATTTTGCCACAGGTGTAGGCTCGCACGACCAAACACCCCGTGCACTCAGGGCACATTAACGGTGAATCCGGTCAATTCCATGGCTTCACCACCATCCCCATGATGGCAACAACATGAGCATTCAGCCTTTCTGACCACTGTCTAATGCTCCCGACTATGCCAACGGCCAGTCCCCATCTATGGGTCTCTCGCACCGAACCACATAGCCCAGGTCCGATTCCACTTACCCGTTGCTCATACCGCCTAGTCAGTTTAAGTCCTACGCGCGGGCCAAGCTTCTCTCGGATCCTAACATTTCCAAACATCACATAACCCAGTTATGTTCAAGGCCGGTTCCCAGACCGCCAAGTTAACAGAACAACGATTCTGCCCAGTTTTCCGGGTGCGCCTTGGAGCTAACCTCCAAGGATCCCTGCTGCAATCTACCGCATAGAAACCCGAAAACCCAAAGCACGGAGTCTTCTCCGGCCAAACATATCAAATGCAACATCACCGATCCAAACAATGCACGTCCGGGTAGGCTTCACACACAATGCCTATGCCCGTACTTACGATTTCGGACTCTATATGCAACACAAGGGGGACTATTCACATCAACCCCAAGGAACACCACGCACTCACCGCACACTCGCGAGAGCGGGATTCCCTATGCAGAAAGAAAGAGCTTCACATGCTCAAGTTGAGAATCGTTACCCTTATAGTCCGCTTTGGCGCCATGGAAAAACTACACGGATAGAACTCTTCGCAACGACCTTCCCTCCACGGATCCGCTCTCAGATCTCAAAATGGTGCTACGATGCTCCGCCTGCGGCCGGAATCCCTTCCTTCTTCCTCCTCTTTCCAACTCCTTGAGAGAGAGAATGGTTGGAGAGAAATGAAGGATTAACTCCCCTATTCCCGGCCTTAACAGAGCAGGTAGCCATTTGGGCCGTTGGATCTTATTTAAGGAAAACGAACGGCTCAGATCTGCTCAAAAATCTTCAAACCTGGGCCGAACACGGCTTGGCACACGGCCGTGTCCCAGGCCGTGTGCCTCGATCCAGGCACGATCGTCGAACACAGGGACTCACACGGGCTTAGACATGCCCGTGTCTAACTCGACACGCCCGTGTCCGGGGGCGTGTTACCCATAACCGCCATGCCAACAGACACGACCCAACTGAACACGGGTACTGACACGGTTAGGCACACGCCCGTGTCATTCAGCCGTGTTCCTGGCCGTGTCCTTCTCGGGATGAAAATGGCCAAAAATCACCAGCCAGACACGACCTTGGACACGCCCGTGTCCTAGGCCGTGTACCCCTATGCAGGCACCAAAAATCCCTTTTTACGCGACCGACTCGAATACGACTTTCGGGGCGTTACAAATCTCCCCCACTTAAGGAATTTTATCCCGAAATTAAGTAAAGGTACACTAAACTAAAAGTTACCTGAGTGGAATAACTCGGGATATTCCTCCATCATAGCTTGATCTCGCTCCCAAGAAAGCTCCTCACACCCGCAATTATCCCAACGGACTTTAACCATTCGGACCTCCTTGTTGCGGAGTCGTTTGACTGCAACGTCTTCAATACGTACTGGCTTGACCCTTGTTGTCAACTCATAATCAACCGGTACTTGATTGTCCGCAATGATCTGCGAAGGCTCTTGCACTGCCCTATGCAACACCGACACGTGGAACACATCATGTAGCCAACTCAACTCCACTGATAGCTTCAATCTATATGCCGCCTCGCCAACACGCTCTAGGACTTCAAACGGTCCAAGGTATCTCGGACTCAGCTTCTTCAAGCGTCGAACCCGTGATACACCCTTGAACGGCTTGATTTTTAGATACACCATGTCGCCAACACTGAACTCCACGTTCCTATGCTTGGCGTTGTAATACTTTGCCTGTCTGTCCTGAGCTACCTTCAAACTTTCCTGAATTGTATGCACCATTGAAGTGGCGTCTTCCACCGCTTGACGTTTATACAACTTCGATTCGCCCGCCTCCAACCAAGACAACGGCGTACGACACTTCCTCCTGTACAAGGCCTCGAAAGGTGCCATACCAATACTCGCCTGAAAGATGTTGTTATATGCAAACTCCACCATATACAGATGATCCTCCCAATGCTTTCCGAAATCTAGGACGCACATGCGAAGCATGTCCTCCATAGTCCTGTTGACCCTCTCGGTCTGACCATCCGTCTGTGGATGAAAGGCTGTGCTGAAACTCAGCTTAGTTCATGTTGAAGTTAGTGACCGGGCGGTCTGGCTTGGCGGGTTGATGACCGCACGGTTTGGCGGTTACCCTTCAGCGGTTTTGTTGCTGCGTGTTGCTGTCTGAGGTCCAAGCGGTCTAGCGGGTTATCTCTGGCGACTTGGAGACCGGGCGGTCTAGCGGTCTCCCATGGCGATCTCTCTCTCTCTTTGGTAGTAGCCGAGCGGTTAGCCCTTCTGCCTAACCGCGCGGCTTGTGCGGTTTGTGTCTGTATAGTCCGCTTGTGTCATGTAATTTTTTAGTCCCACATCTCTTATTTATATTCTCTCTTCTCTCCTCCATTCTATATAAGGGAGGTCATACCTTTGTAATAGATACCTTTTTTGGATAATAAAGTTTCAGTTAAAACCATTTTGGTTTGTTTTTGTTCGGTTTTTACATGGTATCAGAGGACTCGATCTACTCCTCCTGATTCTGTGCCTTCCCTGTCCGCGCGGCTTGTCTCGCCGGTTTGCACCCTGTCCGCGCGGCCTCTTCCTCTCCTTGTCGTTGCCCTCTGTGTGCGCGACCTTTTTGTTTCCTGTTCTAAGTCGCCGCGACCGTTCCTATTAGAGCGGCCTGTCCTCTTGCCGTTCGACTTCTTCCCCCTCTGCTTGGGTCTGCGGCTTGGTCGTGGCTTTTCTGGCCGCTGGTTTCTACCCTCGTGACCGCTGCAGCTTTTCTTCTTCCTATCCGTGCGGGTTGTTTCCTAACCGCCCGGATTCCCTTTTCCTGCTCCTATGGCTCTTTCTGATGCTTCTACTGCGACCACCCTTGTCACCAATCCGGCTCCGCCTATTCCTCCTACTCCTTCCGGGAACCTTGGCACCGTTTCCAAGCTTGTCGGCTCCAACTACCCGGATTGGAGCGTCTCTTTCACCTTTCTACTCCGCTCGCAACGCAAACGCCACCATCTCGTTGATGACCCACCTCCTATCACTTCACCTCTCTTTGATGACTGGGATGCGAGTGACACGCTTGTGCGTACTTGGCTCGCTAACAGCCTTTCCGATGAGTGCCTTCCCGTCATCCATCATGATGAGACGGTCAAGGCTGCTTGGCTTCATCTTGCCGCTCTGTACTCCAAGGGGGCTCAGACGTCCCGCATCTATACGTTGTATGCAGACCTCTTTGCCCGTCCTACCTTGTCTCCTGCTGCTGCCTACCAACAGGTTCAGGTTCTTGGGGCTGAGATTCTTCAGAATCACCCCTTTTCTGCGGATTTGGCTCAACAACATAAGCACTTTCAGGAGCTTCTGGTTGTGTGTTATCTACTCCGGCTTCCTGATACTTATGACATGATCCACCAGCAAATTCTGGGTGAGGCGGAATCTCCTACCTTAGATGCCACCGCTGCCCGCATCGCTGCTGTCACCTCTCTCCTTCAGCGCCCACTTTTGAACGCTCCTCCTCCACCAGACAACTATTCTCATCACACTCAGTGGAGTGGCTCTGGTAGCCGCAGTCACCAGTCCGGCGGCCGTGCTTCTTCCCGCTACCTTTGCTCTCATTGTGGCCGCACCGGACATACTTCCGAATGCTGCTGGATGAAGCACCCCCATCTTCGCCCCTCCGGTGACTCTTCCAAGCCGTCTGCCTCTATTGTCACATCCTCAGGTAGTGCCCACATGGTGACTCAAGGTAAATGTCTTATCGACTCTGGTGCAACTAATCACATGACGGGCAATCCTCAGTGCTTCTCTTTACTCGAACAACATGATTGGTTGCCCCCGGTCCTCGTTGCAGACGGTTCTCCCTCCCCGGTTCATGGGATGGGAGTGGTTCATGTTACTCCGTCACTCCGACTAGCTGTCACTCTCTATGTGCCCAAGTTTCCGCGCAATCTATTGTCTGTTACCTCTTTATGCAAGCAGCTTCAGTGTTCTGTGACATTTACTCCGACTTCTTGTTCTTTTCAGGATCTGAGCTCCCACCGGACGATTGCTACTGAGACTGAGAGCGGCGGCCTCTACTTCCTCGATAACGTTTCCGCCTTGTCTGCCTTTTCCTCTTCTTGTACGAATCTTCTCCAGTGGCATCTCCGCCTCGGTCATCCTCCACCACGACTTCTACATCAGCTTCTGCCCCACCTCCCTCCCTTCAGTACTCCTCTCCAATGCGACGCTTGTCAACTAGGCAAGCATCACCGTTCCTCCTTCCCACCGAAGCCAGGTCGGGGCTCTACTCGTCCATTTGATCTTGTCCACTCCGATGTCTGGGGACCTGCTCCTACCCTCACCATTGGCCGGGGTAGTTCTTATTTTGTAACTTTTATAGATGATTTTTCTCGATGTACTTGGGTGTATCTCCTATGAGATCGCTCTGAACTTTTAGATGTATGGATCTCTTTTTATCAGTTAATTAAAACTCAGTTTAATGTTTGTATTAAAACCTTTCGCTCCGACAATGCTAAAGAGTATCTGAGTCATGCTTTTACATCTTTTTGTGTGCAACATGACATTCTTCATCAGACTAGCTGTGTTTATACCTCCCAACAAAATGGGGTGGTGGAGCGCAAAAACCGTCACCTCCTCGATGTGGCTCGCACATTGATGACCTAGATGCATGTCCCTCGCTCTTATTGGGGCTATGCTGTTCTCCTCGCCTGCTACCTCATCAATCGCATTCCATCCACCGTTCTCCACGGGAAAACCCCATTCTCCATTCTATATCCGGGCAAGGAGCCTTTTCGTCTCCCTCTCTGAATCTTTGGATGCACTGCATTTGTGTATGCCCCATCTGCCACCCATGATAAGCTATCCCCTCGCTCCACCAAATGTGTCTTTTTGGGGTACTCCACCACTCAGAAAGGCTACTGTTGCTTTAACCCTGTTCTTCGTCAGCAGTTCGTCTCTGCTGACGTTACCTTCTTTGAGAATGCCTCCTACTTCTCAGCTGAATCCTCCTCTCTTTCCCCCGCTTCCTCTCCTCTTCTCCTAGCTTCTGATTCTCCTGCTATTCCCTTCGTTCCCTCGTCTCCTACCGAGATATCCACCCCTCCACCATCTCCGTCCCCTCCTCTCGCTCCGCCTCTCTCTCCCACTTCTCCATCACTGTCTCCATCCTCTCCGCTGCCGTCGCTCTCTTCTCCCGGGTCAGCTCTCTCTGCCACAGACGCTCCAGATATGGAGGGAGCCGCCGACCTGGATCTCCCTGTGGCTCTTCGCAAAGGGGTGCGGACATGTACCCTACACCCCCTTGCTGCTGTTGTTTCATATGATCGTCTTACCCCTTCTCGCAGGGCCTTTGCGCTGGCTATCTCTGCCACTGCCATGCCTCGTTCCTATCAAGAGGCCCTTGATATTCCCCACTGGAAGCTGGCCATGGATGAGGAAATGGCGACCCTCACGGAGCGGGGTACCTGGACTCTTGTTCCTCCTCCCTTCGGTACTGATGTTGTTGGCTGTCTCTGGGTCTTTGTGGTCAAATTTGTCCCCGACGGCACAGTGGACCGTTATAAAGCCCGCCTTATTGCTAAGGGCTTTACTCAGAGATATGAAGTTGATTACTTTGACACTTTCTCTCCCGTGGCTCGTCTCAGCACCATCCGAGTCCTTCTCTCTGTGGCGGTCAATCGAGAGTGGCCGATTTCGCAGCTGGATGTCAAGAATGCCTTCCTTTATGGTGATCTTCAGGAGGCCATCTATATTTAGCAACCTCCTGGGTATGTTGCTCATGGGGAGACCCGAGTATGCCGGTTGAAGAAGGCAATCTATGACCTCAAGCAGAGCCCTCGAGCTTGGTTTGACAAGTTCAGCGGCATCGTGGCGGCCGTTGGTTTTGTGCGCAGCTCTGCCGATCACTCACTATTTATTCGCAAAACCTCCTCGGGCCTGGTGGTTCTTGCTGTGTACGTCGATGATATTCTTCTCACTGGCGATGATCAGGAATGGGTAGCCTTGACAAAGGGGCATCTTCGTCAACATCTGGTCACGAAAGATATGGGCTCTCCGAAGTACTTTTTGGGGATTGAAATCTCTCGGAAGCCCAACTCCTTAGTCCTCTCCCAGCGTAAGTATGCTCTAGATCTTTTAAAAGAAGCAGGATTGACTGGAGCCAAACCTGCCCGATGGCCCATGGCTATTGGATAAGATAAATCCTGGACGGATGATTTGCCCCTTCTTTCAGATACTACGCGGTACATGCGTCTAGTTGGTAAACTCATATATCTCACAGTGACCAGGCCCGACATTTCCTATGATGTGGGAAAGGTGAGTCAATTCATGCAAGTTCCTAAGGAGTGCCATCTACAGTCCGCCTTGAGGATCTTGGAGTATGTCAAAGCAGCGCCTGGGAAAGGATTACTCTTTCAGAAAAATGGTCACTTGAGGGTTGAAGCATACTCAGATGCGAGTTACGCTGATGACAAAGGGGATCGCAAATCTACCTCCGGTTTCTGCACCTTTGTTGGGGGAAATCTGGTAAGCTGGAAGAGTAAGAAGCAGTCTGTTGTTTCCAGGTCCAGTGCTGAAGCAGAGTATCAGAGTATGACATCGACCACTTGTGAGTTAAAATGGCTACGGGCTCTCATGATGGATTTATGAGAGGTCTACCACCATCCTCTACCTATGTTTTGTGACAACAAGGCTGCCATATACATCTCCAAAAATCCAGTCTTTCATGAAAGAACCAAGCACATTGAGGTCGACTGTCATTTCATTCGTGAAGAGATTTTAAAAGAACAAATTTGCACTCCCTTCGTTACTTCTGATAAAGAGCTGGCTGACATCTTCACCAAGCCAGTATCTACCTCTTTTCTTTATATTTGTGACAAACTGGGCATGATCGATATATATGCTCCAGCTTGAGGGGGAGTGTTGAAGTTAGTGACCGGGCGGTCTGGCTTAGCGGGTTGATAACCGCACGGTTTGACAGTTACCCTTTAGCGGTTTGGTTTCTGTGTGTTGCTGTCTGAGGTCCAAGCGGTCTAGCGGGTTGTCTCTGACGACTTGGAGACCGGACGGTCTAGTGGTATCCCATGGCGATCTTTCTCTCTCTCTCTGGTAATAGCCGAGCGGTTAGCCCTTCTGCCTAACCGCGCAGCTTGTGCGGTTTGTGTCTGTATAGTCCGCTTGTGTCATGTAATTTTTTAGTCCCACATCTCTTATTTATATTCTCTCTTCTCTCCTCCATTCTATATAAGGGAGGTCATACCTTTGTAATAGATACATTTTTCGGATAATAAAGTTTTAGTTAAAACCATTTCGGTTTGTTTTTGTTCGGTTTTTACAGTTCCCAACATACTACGCACCAACCTCCAATCCTTCGACGTAAAGCGTCCATCTCGGTCACTAACAATACTGCGAGGAACACCATGCAACCGTACAATATTATCCACGTAGAGTTTGGCTAACTTTTCCACCGGATCCTCCTTCCTATTCGGAATAAAGTGTGACACCTTCGTCAACCTATCCACGACCACCCAAATGACGTCGTTTCCCCTCTGCGAATTCGGCAAGCCATGCACAAAATCCATAGAAATGTCGTCGAATTCCCATTCCAGGATAGACAAGGATTTTAGGAAACCTCCGGGCTTCTGGCACTCTGCCTTTACCAAGGCACAAGTTTGACACTTGGCCACATAAAGTGCTACATCCTTCTTCAATCCAGGCCACCAGAACAACTTTTCATGTCTCTATACATCTTCGTGCTCCCCGGGTGGATTGAGTACTTGGTATGATGAGCCTCATACATCAATTCCTCCCGAAGATTATTCGCACTAGGAATGCATAGACGACCGTCCTTCCTTAGCAATTCATCTACAACAACAAACTGGGAATTTGACCCATCCAAACATTCATCTATGATCCGCTTCATGCTGCTATCCTGAACCAAAGCCCGCCGAACTCTATCAGCCAAGTCATACTGCACCTCAGTCCAACACAATATCGCCTCGGCACTAGACTGCTTGTCGACGCAGGAAATCTCCAATGCCTCCAAATCACGGACCAATCTCTCATCATGCACCGATAACCAGTTGGCCTGCGCCGGAGTCCTGCGACTCAACGCATCCGCCACTGCATTTCGCTTCCCAGGCACATAATGTATCTTGAAGGTGTAGTCCCCTAAGAACTCCATCCACCTCCGCTGCCTCATGTTCAGATCCTTTTGGTCCAACAGGTACTTCAAGCTCTTATGATCGGTGTAAATGTCGACCTTCACACCGTACAAATAGTGCCTCCAAAGCTTTAAAGCAAATATCACGGCCGCTAACTCTAAGTCGTGGACCGGATAATTTCTCTCGTGAGCCTTCAATTGTCGTGAACCATAGGCTATCACTCTCTCATGCTGTAGCAGAACACAGCCCAAACCATTGCCCGAAGCATCACTATAGATCTTGAACCCTTCAGTTCCAACTGGCGAACATAAAATAGATATCGTGGTCAACCGCCACTTCAACTCTTCAAAAGCCTGCTCGCACTCCAGCAACCACACAAACTTTTGGTCCTTCCTTGTCAACATCGTGAGTGGAAGTGTTATCCGTGAAAAGTTCTCTACGAAGCGCCTATAGTAGCCGGCAAGCCCCAGAAAGCTCCGGACTTCCGCCACTATAGTCAAAGTAGGCCACTCCTGTATTGCCACTATCTTCGCCGAATCCACCGCTATCCCTTCTCCACTAACAACATGCAAGGAACGCTATAGAGGATAACCAGAATTCACACTTGGAGAACTTGGCATACAACTAACTTTTCCTCAATATCTCCAACACCATGTGCAGATGCTTGTAATGGTCCTCCTCACACCGCGAGTATACCAAGATATCGTCGATAAATACTATCACGAAGCGATCCAGATACTCTATGAACGTCCTGTTCATCAGATCTATAAATACGGATGGCGCATTCGTCAACCCAAACGGCATGATCGTGAACTCGTAATGCCCAAACCGCGTACTGAATGATGTCTTTGGGATGTCGCTCTCCCTTATCCTCAACTGGTAGTAACCAGATTTTAGATCTAACTTCGAATATACCGTTGACCCAACCAACTGATAAAATAGATCGTTAATCCTCGGAATCAGATACTTATTCTTCTCCGTAAGCTTGTTCAATTCCCGGTAGTCAATACAAAGCCGCAAGCTCCCATCTTTCTTCTTAACAAAGAGAACTGGTGCGCTCCAAGGCGACGAACTTGGACGCACATACCCTTGCTCCAATAACTCCTGCAGTTGCACTTTCAATTCCGCCATCTCTCTTGGCGCTATCCGATACAGAGGGCGTGATACCGGTTTGGCACCCGACACCAGCTCAATAGTAAAATCAATCTCCCGCTGAGGAGGGGCTCCTGGGAGATCATTAGGGAACATATCGGGATACTCAGCCACAACTGGGATATTCTCCAGACTTGGTTTAGGCGTTGAGGCCTACACTAGCGTGACATACAACTCTGCCCCCGACCGAACTGCCTTAATCACTTGAAGGGACGACATCAAAACCTTACCCGAACCCTTCATGCTCGCAAACGTAGTCTCCAGTTCAGAAATTAATCCCAGCTTAACCTCCTTTTGGTTGCAATCAATGAAAGCTCGCTGCTCCGAGAGCCAGTCCATGCCAAAGATTACATCGAATTTTACTAAAAGTAGAACCAACGCTCGCAAAACAAACTCCTGATCCCCAATCCGAATCTTGACTACACAAGCCTTATCCGCGCGCATTGAGCACCCATTGGGCAACAACACATTCAACTTGTCTTTTGCCATCAAAGGAGGGACCCCGACGCGCATCACAAATCGTTCGGACAAGAAGGAATGCGAAGCTCCCGTATCAAACAGGGCTCTCACCGGACAATCGGAAATCAATACGAATCCTAGCATCAACAATAGTAAGCTAACAAACAAAAGAGGTAACAACTACATAAAGTTAATCTGCTATAAATTAACTCATACTTGTCACCATGTCAGTTTGTTTTATGGCCTCTTGCAGACCAAGATTGTAAACTCTAGGCTGGGCTGGAGCATGATGGAACGCGGTCGACTCCACCGCCTTCCCTTTCTCTTCATAAGTTGCTCCAGATTTCCTCTCGGACTTTGAACGTCCGCTCCAACACTCACGAGCAAAATGCCCCTTCTTCCCGCAGTTGTAGCAAGCTCTTGGGACTCGACTTATAGTTGCCCCCGACGCATCAGCCGAAGGGGCTGAGTTCGAAGTCCTCCGCTTCTTATTACATCTGCGGAATCCTGACTTTGTGCTCGGCACTTTGAACTCGGATTTCTTCTCTCCTGGGTCCTTCTTCTCTTGAACTTTCTTCACAACTTTTTCCAATGAACGGGACGAATTGACCAAGGCTAGGAAGCCTTGCGCCTTAGGCCCAACAAGGAGTAACTGCAAGTCACCACGAAGACCCTCATAGAATCGGTTGGTCTTCCTCTCTTCTTCCGTAAACATAGCACCAGCATACCGACCCAACCGTGTAAACTCGTGGAGATACTCGTCCACGCTTCTAGCTCCCTGAGTTAACCCAAGATATTGGTTCTCCATTTCAAGCTTCTGAGCAGAGGGTAGAAATCTGGCCAAGAACAACCTTGAGAATTCTTCCATCGGCACATCCGCAAGCTGTCTTCCCACCAAGAGATGGAACTCCAACTCATCCCACCACAGCCTCGCTTCACCAGCCAAAAGGAAGGTCGCTATAGTGGTCTTATGCCATTCCTCAGTTAACGTGGCCGTCAAGACCCTCTTTATCATAGAGAGCCAATCCTCAGCTTGAGCTGGCGTTCCAACCCCATCGAATACTGGAGGATTAAAGCCCATTACGTGCTTGAGTTGCCTCTCCGCAGCTCTCCTCGGCTCTACCAGATCAACTACTGCGTGTTCCACCACTCTCGGCTCTGCCGCCCTAACCGGTTCTTGCTCATTTGCAGGAGGTGTGCGATGAATTTGCCCTGCAGGTTGGGCATTTATCATCGCAAATACGGCTTCAGCCACCATCCTGATGGTTTCCGCTGAAGGAGGAGTAGTAGACATGTCTCTCGGTGCACTACTTTCCGCCGATTGCGGACGCTCTGACTGACCAGCACCGCTCCTAGCTGCCTATAGTAGCAAAGACACACGATTAGACGATAAACAAATTGCTAAAAGCAATCATTAGAACACTCAGATTCCACAAACAGGTGTATTTTCATTCTTAAGTGGACATTCATGGGTTCTTTTTGATGTTATAACGATGACGCAAATATGTGCTCACCACCCCTTAAAAATAATTCGTCCACAAATTCATTTTAAATCTGACCGTAACCAGAAGTATGATACCAAATTGTAACACCCCCATCCGTCACATGACATATAACAGAAGGTCCAGCTGGAACCCGACGCCATATACCACAGACAGTCGGAAGGGTTACATAAGAATATTCAAACCATCCAATTAAGACTACTCGTCCTACACAGAGCATTCTAGCGGAAGCTTTTAAAGTTGAAAGAACCCAAAACTTAAATCCATTAAACATGAATGCCCACAACCACACTACTGGAATGAAAACCTAATACACTGAAAGGGTACACGGCCTTATGACCTTACAAATGTTCACTTAATAAATAGTGTTTTCCATACATCGGCTCGCAGGCCGGCCACACATGACAAAAGTAAAGTACAGCTATTCGCTTTGGCTTTCAAGGGCCAGTACAGCAACATGGGATCCAGCCCGCTATTTGGTACTCGGCTCTGCAGCGCATGCAAGCACAATTCCACCGCATGATGGCGAACAAAGCAACGGTCAGCCAAAAGCCGACCAAATTATAACGACCCCGCCCCTTACTCGGGACGACGGTGCTCTTTCCCTACATAACATTAGCCCAGCTAAACAATAAAGTGCAATTGTATATTTCGCCACAGGTGTAGGCACGCACGGCCAAACACCCCGTGCACTCAGGGCACATTAATGGTGAATCCGGTCAATTCTGTGGCTTCACCACCATCCCCATGATGGCAACAACATGAGCATTCAGCCTTTCTGACCACTGTCTAAGGCTCCCGACTATGCCAACGGCCAGTCCCCATCTATGGGTCTCTCGCACGGAACCACATAGCCCAGGTCCGATTCCACTTGCCCGTTGCTCATACCGCCTAGTCAGTTTAAGTCCTACGCGCGGGCCAAGCTTCTCTCGGATCCTAACATTTCCAAACATCACATAACCCAGTTATGTTCAAGGCCGGTTCCCAGACCGCCAAGTTAGCAGAACAACGATTCCGCCCAGTTTTCCGGGTGCGCCTTAGAGCTAACCTCCAAGGATCCCTGCTGCAATCTACCGCATAGAAACCCGAAAACACAAAGCACGGAGTCTTCTCCGGCCAAACATATCAAATGCAACATCACCGATCCAGACAATACACGTCCGGGTAGGCTTCACACACAATGCCTATGCCCGTACTTACGATTCTGGACTCTATATACAGCACAAGGGGGACTATTCACATCAACCCCAAGGAACACCACACACTCACCGCACACTCGCGGGAGCGGGATTCCCTATGCAGAAAGAAAGAGCTTCACATGCTCAAGTTGAGAATCGTTACCCTTGTAGTCCGCTTTGGCGCCATGGAAAAACTACACGGATAGAACTCTTCACAACGACCTTCCCTCCACGGATCCGCTCTCAGATCTCAAAATGGTACTCCGATGCTCCGGCGGCGGCCGGAATCCCTTCCTTCTTTCTCCTCTTTCCAACTCCTTGAGAGAGAGTGGAGAGAAATGAAGGATTAACTCCCATATTCCCGGCCTTAACAGAGCAGGAAGCCATCTGGGCCGTTGGATTTTATTTAAGGAAAACGAACGGCTCAGATCCGCTCAAAAATCTTCAAACATGGGCCGAACACGGCTTGGCAAACGGCCGTGTCCCAGGCCATGTGCCTTGATCCAGGCACGATCGTCGAACAAAGGGACTCACACGGGCTCAGACATGCTCGTGTCTAACTCAACACGCCCGTGTCGGGTTCCTCGACACGCCCGTGTCCGGGGGCGTGTTACCCATAACCGCCACGCCAACAGACACGACCCAACTGAACACGGGTACTGACACGGGTAGGCACACGCCTGTGTCAAATGACACGCCCGTGTCATTCAGCCGTGTTCCTGGCCGTGTCCTTCTCGGGATGAAAACGACCAAAAATCACCAACCAGACACGGCCTTGGACACGCCCGTGTCCTAGGCCGTGTACCCCTATACAGGCACCAAAAATCCCTTTTTACGCGACCGACTCGAATACGACTTTCAGGGCGTTACAGTCGGCTCCCCGGCCGCCAAGTTAGCAGAACCACGTTTCCGTTCAGTTTTCCGGGTGCGCCTTGGAGTTAATCCCCAAGGATTCATGCTGCAATCTACCGCGTAGAAACCCGAAAAACACAAAACATGGAGTCTTCTCCGGCAAACCATATAAAATGCAACATCACCGATCCAGACCAACACGTCCGGGTAGGCTTCACACACAATGCCTATGTCCGTACTTCGATTCCGGACTCTATATTCAACACAAGGGGGACTATTCCCGTCAACCCCAAGGAACACCGCACACTCACCGCACACTCACGGGAGCGGGTTTCCTTATGCAAAAGAAGGAGAGCTTCACATGCTCAAGTAGAGAATCGTTACCCTTGTAGTATGCTTTTGCGCCATGGAAAAATTATACGGATAGAAGGCTTCGTAATGGAATTTCCTCCGCGGATCCGCTCTCGGTTCTCAAAACGGTGCTCCGATGCTCCGCCGGCGGCCGAAATCCTCCCTTTTCTTCCTCCTCTCTCCAAATCCTTAAAAAGAGAATGGTAAAGAGCAAATGAGGAGTTAAAACTCCATTCCTGGCCTTATCAAAGCAGTAACACATCTGGGCTGTTGGATCTTTATTAAAGAAAATGAACGGCTCAGATCCGCCCAAAAATCCTCAAACCTGGGCCGAACACGGCCTCGCACACGGCCGTGTCCCAGGCCATATGACTCGATCCAAACACGATCGTCGAGCACAGAAGAGGACACGGATCGAGACACGCCCGTGTCAGTTTCCGACACGCCCGTGCACTAGGGCAGTGTCACCAGTAACTGCCACGCCAACCGACACGACTCTTGGGAACACGGGTGGTGACACGGGTATGCACACGCCCATGTCATTGGACACGCCCGTGTCATGCTGCCATGTTTCCTATCGTGTCCCTCTCTGGACACAGCCGACCAACACAAAGAACCCACGGCCTTGGACATGCCTGTGTCCTAGGCCGTGTACCCTATACAAGCACTAAAAATTCTCTTGGACACGACCAACTCGATTTCGATTTTCGGGGCATTACAAATCTCCCTCACTTAGAGAATTTCGTCCCGAAATTATGTAAAGGTACACAAAAAATTTAAATGTTACCTGAGTGGAATAACTCAGGGTATTCTTCCATCATAGTCTGCTCTCGCTCCCAAGAAAGCTCCTTACATCCGCAGTTATCCCAACAGACTTTAACCATTCGGATTTCCTTATTGTGGAGTCATTTAACCTCCAAGTCTTCAATGCGCACTGACTTGACCTTCGTCGTCAACAAATAATCAACTGATACTTGATCGACCGCAATGACCTGCAAAGGCTCTTGCACCGCCTTCCGCAACACCAATACGTGGAACACATCATGGAGCCCACTCAACTCCACTGACAGCTTCAATCGATATGCGGCTTTGCCAACACGCTCCAGGATTTCAAACTGTCCAAGATATCTCAGACTCAACTTTTTCAAGCGTCGAACCGGCGAGACACCCTTGAACGGCTTGATTTTCAAATACACCAGTCGCCAACACCGAACTCCACGTTCCTATGCTTGGCGTTATAGTATTTTGCCTGCCTATCCTGAGCGATCTTCAACCGTTCCTGAACTGTACGTATCATTGAAGTGGCGTCTTCTACCGCTTGATGTTTGTATAGCTTTGATTCGCCTGTCTCTAAGCAAGACAACTGTACAACCCCATATTCGCTGAGTCAAACCAAGAGATACCAACGGTCAGGATTAGGCTAACCAGAGAAGCTCCCTCCCTGAAGAAGTTCTCGCCCATAAGTGGGGCGGGAACGTTTGCGCTTGCGCCAAGATCCTGTCTTGAAGGAGCTCTCGCCTGTAAGCAGGCGAGACCGCTTGCGCCGGGCTCTGCACAGAAGGCTCTCGGCTCAGAGTTCTCGCCGAGTGGGGCCCAGGGCCCTGGGTAGAATGACCTAATTACCCTCGGGTAGAATTACCCCTATACCCTCAGGATGAACAATGAGATTTGTCTATTGGAAAATCAACTAAGGGTTTTTCAGTAATCTCAGGTCAGCAAAGGCTATAAATAGACTCATAAGTGCTCCTTAGAAAGCAAGTTTTCATAATCTTCCAATTTCCAGTGCTTTTTGAGGAGCTCCTAGCCCAACTTTTGGCTTTGGAGGGGAAGCTCTCAGAGATCTTCCAGGTGTGAGGTGGTACCTGTAACACCCCCTATCCGTCGCATAGTATATAGCAGTAGGTCCGGCCGGGGCCCGACGCCATATACCACAGACAGACCGGGTGGTTACGTATGGAAACCATCCAACCAATCTCAACGTCCTACACAGAGCATTCTAGCGGAAGCAGTTTATAAGAGTTGTAAACAAGAACCCAACATAGGAGCATGAATGTCCACTAATACCAAAAGGAATGTTATACAAAAATACCCAAAAACGGCCTTAAGGCCTTACAAAGTGTTTCACTTGAAAATTACATGTTTTACAAACCACGACACGCAGGCCGGTCATACATGAATAAAGCAGTAAACACTTCTACTTGGGCCTTCGAGGGCCAGCTTCGCAAAAAGGGGCTTTAGCCCGCTATTGACCGCTTGGTCCAGCTGCACCTGCAAGCAACAAACCACCGCATGGTGGCAAAACAAGGCAACGGTCAGCAATGCTGACCAAATTATAACGATCCCGCCCCCAACTCGGGGCGGCGATGCTCCTTCCCTGCATTTCATTAGCATAAGCGAGCCATATATATAACCATAGCCATTACATCACAGACGTTGGCTCGTACGACCACACGTCCCGTGCACTCAGGGCACATTCTCGGTGAACCGGTCGATGTCACGTCAATTTAAGCCATTAACATTCCGGACTCACCACCGCCACTTAGACGGCCAAACCTATGAGCAATTTGTCTTCCTGGCCTGGGTCACGACAATTTAAGCCATTGACCGCCGAAGACTCACATCTATGCCAACGGCGAGTGCCACGTAACCTTAGGTCTCTCTAACCGAACGACATAAAGCGGGTACGGTTCCATCTAACCCGTGCTCATATCGCAACGACAATTTAAGCCATTTGCGCGGGTCAAACTTCCTCCGAGTCCCATTCTATCGCAAGTCACATAACCCCGTTATGTTCAAGTTGGCTCTCAGTCCACCAAGTTGGCAAAATCTCGTATCTGCCCAGTTTTCCGGGTACACCTTTGGGTTAGTCCCCAAGGCTCCCTGCTGCAATCTACCGCGTAGAAAACCCGAAAAACAACCAATAGCACGGAGTCTTCTCCGGCCTTATGCAATGCAACATCACCGATCCAGACTAACATGTCCGGGTAGGCTTCACACAAAATGCCTATGTCCGTTCTCGCATACGGACTCTAAACAACGGGGACTTCACATATCTACCCGAAGGAACGCCTCCAACTCTCCACAAACTCGCGAGAGCGGGCTTCCTATGCTAAGGAAGAGAGCGACTCATGCTCAAGATGAGGATCGTTACCCTTGAGTTCCTCTTTGGCGCCATTGAAAAGTAATCGGATGGAAATCACCGCACTTGCGTTGCCTCCGTGGATCCGGAGTCGGCTCGCGATTCGGAGCTCCGAAGCTCCTCCAATGGCGGGATCTAGTTCTTCTTCCTCCAATGGCTCTCCTCTTTCTCCAAGGACTTGGAGAGATGATAAGGTAAGAAAAGTGAGGTTTTCCAAGTCAACTCACGGGTATATCCTCTCAGGAACAACCCCCAGCCGTTGGATCTCAACCTAAGGAAACAAACGGCTTTGATTCGGGGCTGAAATGCCCAATCTGGACCGAACACGGCCTGGCACACGCCCGTGTCCAGGGCCGTGTGCCGCATTCGCCGTCAAAATCGAATCACCTGGAACCTCACACGGGTATCGAACACGCCCGTGTTCGAGCTGACACGCCCGTGTTCCACCTGACACGGCCGTGTAGCCGGCCGTGTACACCATGATTTTTCCCCCATTTTCAACCCGAGCACTGCACGGGTTCTAGGACACGCCCGTGTCCTTGCCCGTGTCACATTGACATGCCTGGACCCCAGGCCGTGTACACGGGACATTTCGTCGAGGGAAGATCGACGACTTGATGACACGGCCTTGGACACGCCCGTGTCCTAGGCCGTGTTCCTTGTCTCGACGATCGTCGAGTGAATCTCGACGACTCCCCGGGACGATCGTCGACACGGGTCGACACGCCCTGCGACACGCCCGTGTCGCAGGCCGTGTGCCCATTCTCGACGAATCGTCGAGTATAACTCGACGACTTCACGGCTAAGTGTCGACACACGCTTGACACGCCCTGGGACACGCCCGTGTCCCAGGCCGTGTGCCTTTAGCCAGAACCCAAACTGGCCCAAAACATCCCCCTTCGCTCCTTTGAGTTTCGGGGCGTTACAACTCTCCCCCTCTTAAAAGAATTTCGCCCACGAAATTACATAAAGGAAAGACATACAAAAACAAAATTTGTACCTGAGCGGAACAACTCCGGATACTCGTCAAGCATCGTCTGCTCTCGCTCCCAAGAGAGCTCCTCACGACCGCAATTGTCCCACCGGACCTTGACCATCCTGATCTCTTTATTGCGTAGCCGCTTGACCTCCGAGTCCTCAATCCGCACGAGCTTGACCTTTGTCGTTAGCCCACTATCCACCGGCACTTGATCAACCGCGATCACTTGCGTAGGCTCTTGCACCGCCTTCCGAAGCACCGAAATATGCAATACATCATGTAAACCACTTAGCTCCACTGAAAGCTTCAACCTATAGGCCGCTTCACCCACTCGCTCCAGAACCTCAAACGGTCCAAGGTACCTCGGGCTTAGCTTTTTCAATCGCTGCACCCGCGAGACACCCTTGAACGGCTTGATCTTTAGGTATACATAATCGCCCACAGCGAACTCCACGTTCCTGTGCTTGGCATTATAGTACTTTGCTTGCCGGTCCTGAGCGATAAGCAACCTCTCCCGAATGGTTCTCACCAAAGAAGTAGCATCATCCACTTCCGATCGCTTGTACAACTTTGACTCACCCGTTTCTAACCAAGACAACGGCGTGCGATATCTTCTACCATATAGGGCCTCGAAAGGCGCCATCTGAATACTTGCTTGGTATCTGTTGTTGTATGCGAACTCCACCAAATAAAGGTGGTCTTCCCATTGCTTTCCAAAATCCAAGACACACATGCGAAGCATGTCTTCCATGGTTCTATTAACCCTCTCGGTCTGCCCATCCGTTTGTGGGTGGAAGGCTGTGCTAAACTTCAGCTTTGTTCCCAACATTTGCTGCACCAGCCTCCAATCATTGGACGTGAACCGCCCATCTCGGTCACTCATGATGCTGCGGGGCACACCATGAAGTCGTACTATATTATCCACATAAAGCTTTGCCAGCTTCTCCACCGGATCGTCCTTCCTATGCGGAATAAAATGCGACACCTTCGTTAATCGATCAACAACCACCCAAATGGCGTCGTTCCCCTTTTGCGACCTTGGCAAACCGTGCACAAAGTCCATAGAGATGTCGTCAAATTTCCACTCCGGAATAGGCAAGGACTTAAGAAATCCTCCCGGCTTTTGGCACTCCGCCTTTACCAAGGCGCAGGTTTGGCACTTCGCTACGTATATCGCCACATCCTTTTTCAAACCCGGCCACCAAAATAGTTTCTTTACATCACGGTACATCTTTGTGCTCCCCGGGTGAATCGTGTACTTGGTATGGTGTGCCTCGTACAACAACTCCACCCGTAAATTGCCCACACTTGGGACGCACAATCGACCGTCTTTCCAAAGCAATCCGTCCTCCACGACGAATTGGGAATTTGACCCATCCAGAGCCTCTATCATGAACTGCTTCATATGAGCATCCATATCCAAAGCCTGCCGAATCCGATCAGCCAGGTCATATTGGACTTCAGTCCAATTCAGCACTGCTTCAGCACTAGATTGTCTATCCACACAAACAATCTCCAACGCCTCCAACTCCTGCACCAACCGCTCATCATGCACTGATAGCCAATGTGCTTGAGCTGGGGCTCGGCGACTCAACGCGTCCGCAACCGCATTCCCTTTGCCAAGCACGTAGTGGATCTTGAATGTATAGTCCCCCAGGAACTCCATCCATCTACGCTGCCGCATATTCAGATCCTTCTGATCTATCAGGTACTTTAGGCTCTTGTGATCGGTGTAGATATCAATCTTCACACCGTACAAATAGTGTCTCCACAGCTTCAAGGCAAAAATCACGGCCGCCAACTCCAAGTCATGGACTGGATAATTCCTCTCGTGCACTTTTAGCTGCCTCGAGCCATAAGCTATCACGCTTCCGTGTTGCAGTAGCACGCAACCCAAACTGCTGCCTGAAGCATCGCTATATATCTCATAGCCTTCGGTTCCACATGGCGAACTCAGCACAGGCGCCGTGGTCAACCGACACTTCAATTCCTCAAAAGCTCGCGCGCACTCCGGCGTCCAAACAAACTTATGATCCTTCCTCGTCAAAGTAGTGAGAGGTAACGCTAACCGCGAGAAGTTCTCTACGAAGCGCCTATAATAGCCGGCAAGCCCCAAAAAGCTCCGGACTTCTGCTACCGTAGCAAGCTCAGGCCACTCCCGTATCGCAACAATCTTCGCCGGATCCACAGCAATACCCTCTCCACTCACTATATGCCCGAGGAACGCTACTGAGGATAGCCAAAACTCGCATTTCGAGAACTTGGCATACAACTGATTTCTCCTTAGCGTCTCCAACACCAAATGAAGATGCTTGAAGTGATCTTCCTCACTTTGCGAGTACACCAAAATATCGTCGATGAAGACGATCACGAATGGTCCAAGTACTCCCTGAACGTCCTGTTCATCAAATCCATGAATACTGACGACGCATTAGTCAGCCCAAACGGCATGACCGTAAACTCATAATGCCCGTATCTCGTACTAAACGCTGTCTTCGGGATATCACTCTCCCTTATCTGCAGCTGATAGTACCCAGACTTGAGATCTAACTTCGAGTACACCGTCGACCCGACTAACTGATCAAAGAGATCATCAATCCTAGGGATCGGGTACTTGTTCTTCTCAGTCAGCTTGTTTAGCTCCCGATAATCAATACATAATCTCAAGCTCCCGTCCTTCTTCTTAACAAAGAGGACCGGTGCGCTCCAAGGCGAAGAACTCGGGCGCACATACCCTTGCTCCAACAACTCTTGCAGTTGAACTGTCAGCTCCGCCATTTACTTAGGCGCTAGCCGATACGGAGATCGTGACACAGGCTTTGCACCTGGCACTAGCTCAATCGTAAAATCTATCTCTCGCTGAGGCGGGGCTCCAGGAAGATCTGCGGGGAACACATCAGGGTATTCCGATACCACTGAAATACAATCCAAAGCGGGCTTCGTCTTTGCAACCTCCACTAGTGTAAAGAACAGTTCTGATCCGGCACGAACCGCCTTCACCACCTGAAGAGCAGACATCAACGTCTTGCTCGACCCCTTTAAGCCCGTAAAAGTCGTCTCACGACTTGCTCCCAGCTTGACTTCCTTGCTACCACAATCTATATGGGCCTGCTGCTCCGAGAGCCAGTCCATGCCAAATATGACGTCGAACTCCACTAACGGAAGTAAAGACGCCCGCAGGTCGAACTCCTGCTCCCCAATACGAATCTTAACATCGCAGATCCTATCCGCTCGCATCGAACACCCGTTGGGCAACAACACATCCAACTTGTCCTTCGCCATCGAAGAAGGGTCTCCGATACGTGATATAAATCCTTCGGACAAGAAGGAGTGTGAAGCTCCCGTATCGAAGAGTGCTCGTGCCGGATTTTCACAAATCAATACAAATCCTAAACAAGTAGTGGTAAGGTAACATGTGCATAACAAGCATATAAAGAAATTGACTTGCTATAAATTAAATCGTACCTGTCACCACATCAGCTTGTTGAATGGCCTCCTGTTGGCCAAGATTGTAGACCCTTGGTTGGGCCGGAGCATAATGGGACGTGGTCGACTCCACCGCCTTTCCCTTCTCTTCATATGTAGCTCCTGGCCTCCTCTCGGACTTAGGACGTCCGCTCCAACAATCACGGGCGAAATGCCCCGTCTTTCCACATGTAAAACACGCACCCGGGGTCCGACCCGTAGTCGCCCCAGAAGCGCCAGAAGGAGCTGGACCCGAAGTCCTATGCTTCTTGAAAGACCTCCGATAGCCGGACTTTGAAGCAGTCGGCACTCTGAACTCAGATTTCTTTTCACCCAAGCTTTTCTTCGCTTGCACGCTCTTCATGTCCTTTTCCAAGGACCGGGCAGTATTGACCAAGGTTAAGAAACCCTGTATCATTGGCCCCGACAGTAGCAGTCTCAACTCATCCCTCAAGCCTTCGTAGAATCGATTAGTCTTGCGCTCCTCATCCATGATGGTGGAGCTAGCATAATGACTCAACCGCGTAAACTCGTGGAGATATTCATCCACGCTCCTCTCACCCTGCACCAACTTCAGGAACTCATTCTCCATTGAAATCCTCTGAGTAGAAGGGAGGTATCTTGCTAAGAACAATCCCGAGAACTCTTCCATCGGAACGTCTATCAGTTGTCTACCTCTCAAATGATGCAGCTCCAATCCTTCCCACCACATCCTCGCTTCACCGTCCAGCAGGAACGTAGCGATGGTGGTCATTTGCCACTCCTCCGTCTCCGTCGCCGTCATGACTCTCTTCACCCTAGAGAGTCAGTCTTCAGCCTGAGATGGGGTTCCCAACCCCGAGAATAACGGAGGGTTAAAGCTCATTACATGCTTTAGCTGCCTCTCAGTTGCCCTCCTTGGCACTACCGGTTCTACGACCACTTGCTCCACCCTCCTCGGCTCAGCCTCTCGCAGAGGTTCTTGCTCCATCACGGGAGCGGGCTGCTGCGCTTGCCTTCCAGGCTGCGCATTAATCACGGCCAACACCGCTTCAGCCACCAATCGTATATTTTCAGCCGACAAAGGTGTTGCAGGAGCAACATCCGGTGCACTACTAGCCTCAGAAACTCGGCGTTCTGACGGCCCAACACCACTTCTGGTCACCTATAGTGGTACAAAACACCGTTAAGCGACCAAATAAATTGCAAACAACAATTATAGGAACACGCAGATTCCTCAAACACGAGTATTTTCATTCCTAAGTGGACATTCATGGGTTCTTTTTACCATTATAACGATGACGCACACAATGTGCTCACCACCCCTTAAAAAGAATTCGCCCACGAATTCACTGTAAGCCCGACCAAAACCAGTAGTCTGATACCAAATTGTAACACCCCCTATCCGTCGCATAGTATATAGCAGTAGGTCCGGCCGGGGCCCGACGCCATATACCACAGACAGACCGGGTGGTTACGTATGGAAACCATCCAACCAATCTCAACGTCCTACACAGAGCATTCTAGCGGAAGCAGTTTATAAGAGTTGTAAACAAGAACCCAGCATAGGAGCATGAATGTCCACTAATACCAAAGGAATGTTATACAAAAATACCCAAAACCGGCCTTAAGGCCTTACAAAGTGTTTCACTTGAAAATTACATGTTTTACAAACCACGGCATGCAGGCCGGTCATACATGAATAAAGCAGTAAACACTTCTACTTGGGCCTTCGAGGGCCAGCTTCGCAAAAAGGGGCTTTAGCCCGCTATTGACCGCTTGGTCCAGCTGCACCTGCAAGCAACAAACCACCGCATGGTGGCAAAACAAGGCAACAGTCAGCAATGCTGACCAAATTATAACGATCCCGCCCCCAACTCGGGGCGGCGATGCTCCTTCCCTGCATTTCATTAGCATAAGCGAGCCATATATATAACCATAGTCATTACATCACAGACGTTGGCTCGTACGGCCACACGTCCCGTGCACTCAGGGCACATTCTCGGTGAACCGGTCGATGTCACGTCAATTTAAGCCATTAACATTCCGGACTCACCACCGCCACTTAGACGGACAAACCTATGAGCAATTTGTCTTCCTGGCCTGGGTCACGACAATTTAAGCCATTGACCGCCGAAGACTCACATCTATGCCAACGGCGAGTGCCACGTAACCTTAGGTCTCTCTAACCGAACGACATAAAGCGGGTACGGTTCCATCTAACCCGTGCTCATATCGCAACGACAATTTAAGCTATTTGCGCGGGTCAAACTTCCTCCGAGCCCCATTCTATCGCAAGTCACATAACCCCGTTATGTTCAAGTTGGCTCTCAGGCCACCAAGTTGGCAAAATCTCGTATCCGCCCAGTTTTCCGGGTGCACCTTTGGGTTAGTCCCCAAGGCTCCCTGCTGCAATCTACCGCGTAGAAAACCCGAAAAATCACCAATAGCACGGAGTCTTCACCGGCCTTATGCAATGCAACATCACCGATCCAGACTAACATGTCCGGATAGGCTTCACACAAAATGCCTATGTCCGTTCTCGCATACGGACTCTAAACAACGGGGACTTCACATATCTACCCGAAGGAACGCCTCCAACTCTCCGCAAACTAGCGAGAGCGGGCTTCCTATGCTAAGGAAGAGAGCGACTCATGCTCAAGATGAGGATCGTTACCCTTGAGTTCCTCTTTGGCGCCATTGAAAAGTAATCGGATGAAAATCACCGCACTTGCATTGCCTCCGTGGATCCGGAGTCGGCTCGTGATTTGGAGCTCCGAAGCTCCTCCAATGTCGGGATCTAGTTCTTCTTCCTCCAATGGCTCTCCTCTTTCTCCAAGGACTTAGAGAGATGATAAGGTAAGAAAAGTGAGGTTTTCCAAGTCAACTCACGGGTATATCCTCTCAGGAATAACCCCCAGCCATTGGATCTCAACCTAAGGAAACGAACGGCTTTGATTCGGGGCTGAAATGCCCAATCTGGACCGAACACGGCCTGGCACACGCCCGTGTCCAGGGCCGTGTGCCGCATTCGCCGTCAAAATCGAATCACCTGGAACCTCACACGGGTATCGAACATGCCCGTGTTCGAGCTGACACGCCCGTGTTCCACCTGACACGGCCGTGTAGCCGGCCGTGTACACCATGATTTTCCCCCATTTTCAACCCGAGCACTGCACGGGTTCTAGTACATGCCCGTATCCTTGCCCGTGTCACATTGACAAGCCTGGACCCCAGGCCGTGTACACGGGACATTTCGTCGAGGGAAGATCGACGACTTGATGACACGGCCTTGGACACGCCCGTGTCCTAGGCCGTGTTCCTTATCTCGACGATCGTCGAGTGAATCTCGACGACTCCCCGGGACGATCGTCGACACGGGTCGACACGCCCTGCGACACGTCCGTGTCGCAGGCCGTGTGCCCATTCTCGACGAATCATCGAGTATAACTCGACGACTTCACGGCTAAGTGTCGACACACGCTTGACACGCCCTGGGACACGCCCGTATCCCAGGCCGTGTGCCTTCAGCCAGAACCCAAACTGGCCCAAAACGTCCCCCTTCGCTCCTTTGAGTTTCGGGGCATTACAGTACCTCCCTGCTGAGGCTTTGGGTCAGTCTTAGGTCCTTTGGATCTAGTCGAGGGTCGAGGCTCGAGAGAAGTAGGTGTTGGCTACACCCCTGTTTTGAACTACCGTTGAGGTCATTTTTGGCTTCAACAGTTCTGGTGCGGTGAGCGTGGAAAGCAGCTAATATAAGAAAGCCTTGAGTTTTGTCCCATGGCTGGAGATGAAGGTGAAGGGTCTGGTTCTAGAGTCTCCCCCACCCGGGGAGAAGAAGCGACGAGGAAGATGCTGGATGACTTCAGGCGAGAAGTCCTGCAGACCATCAGCTTGGCCTTATCGGCCCGAAGCGAGTGGGCCACCCCTCAGGTTCCGATAGAGGAGGTCCCGCACTTGGGCGAGAATGCCCCTGGACAGCGCTCGGGGAAGGAGGTCCCAGCGGAGGCTGGCGAGAGAGACGTGGCGGCGCGGGAGCTCTTCCCAGGCCAACGTCCGGGCAAGGAGGCTTTGACAGATTTGGGTGAGAGGGAGGCGGCAGTGCGAGAACTCTTCCCTGGGCACGGTCTCGCAGATCGGGCCAGTCTCGCAGGCAGGAGGCGAGAGCCCATTCAGCGAGCTCATCATCTCAGCTCCGGTACCAGAGGGGTTCCATGAGCCTGACATGTCCTACTACTCAGGAAAGGATGACCCTATACAATACGTGCAGTGGTTTGAAGATGTCGTTTTGATAAGGCAGATGACGGATGCCTTCAAGTGTCGGTTATTTGCCATCATATTAAAGGAGAAGGTTCGGGACTGGTTCCACCAGTTGCCAGCAAGGTCGATCTACTATTTTGAAGATCTGCGAAGAAGTTTCCTGTTGAGGTTCTCAACATCAAAGAAGCGGAATAAGGAGGCAGAGTCCCTATTTGCGGTGAGGCAGAAGCCGGATGAGACACTGGGTCACTATGTCAACAAGTTTCAGGAAGAGATCCTCCTAGTCCAGGAGGTCCCAGGGTACGCGCTGATGCACGCCTTTACCCTAGGGTTGAGTCTGGGATTATTCAGCATGGAGTTGAAGAGAGTGCCCCCCTCTCCTTTGAGGAGATCATGGAGAGGGCGGCAAAAGAGATAGACTTCGAGAGGGCAAATCCAGCATTTGAAAGGAAGTTGGCCAGGCTGGCGGAGGATGATGTGAAGGAACCAGCAGCAGGAAGGCAGAAGGAGCCGAGAGAGCAGAGGGAGCAAAGAGAAGAAAGGAGGAGGGAAGAGCCCCAAAGACATAGGCAGCAGCAGGGATGGGGGGCCCGGGAGCCGAACAACCGGTTGAGTTTGAGGCCCCAGGAGGGTCGCCCCCAGGGACAAGGAGGAGGCTACCAGGGAAGAGATAACTTACGGGAACCCAGGAGGTTCGACCAACCGGCGTGGAGGCAGGAGCCAAAAGGTCGTGTCCCGCCGCCGCAAGAGCCCATGGAGGTGCGCAGAGGAAGAGGAGCGAGGAGATGAATTCGAGGAGATGGGAGAAGAGGAGGAGGAGAAGGAAGAAGGGGTAGGGTGGCGTTGCCCTTTTGTGACTTCCACCAGGATGTGGGTCACGCAACGGCCACCTGCCCCGAGTTATTGGAGATGAGAGAAGCAAGAGGAGCAGGGAGGCAGGATCCCCCGGTTAGGATCGTGGAAGTACAGCAGGGAGAGATGGAGGATAGGTATGAAGATCATGTAGACGTGGGAACCCGACGGGGAATCAGGGTGATCCATGGAGGAGTAGGGATTGAGGCAACCCGCAAGGGGAGCCTTCAAACCATGTACTGAAGGGGGGTCGCCTCTACCTCCCAGGCTCCCCCACCGGAAGAAAAGATCACCTTCTCATCAGCAGACATGTCAGACAATGAAGATCTATTCTGTGACGCCCTGGTGATCCTGACGGCGGTGGAGAATTTCACGGTCTCGAGGATACTGGTGGATAACGGGAGCTCGGTAAATGTTATCTTCAAGAAGGCCTTCGATGAGACGAGGGTTGAGGGGAAAAGGATCTTGGCTTCGGATGTACCGCTGTTCGGATTATCTGGAGAGAGGAAGGAAGTGGAAGGGGGAGTAGGGCTGCACATGAAGTTGGGGGGGCATGTCACGGAACTACAGGTTCGTGATCGTGGACACCCCAAGCAGCTATAACGCCATCTTTGGGCGCTCCCTCATCAGCGCCTTTCACTGCGTCCCCTCCTCATTTCATCAGTGCCTCAAGTTCAACAATGGAGGCGTGCAGGTCAGGGTCAGAGGGGACCCGAATGTGGCAAGACAGTGCTACGTTACGGCAGTCAACACCATATCTTGGATGTCAGAGGCGGAGGAGTTGGAGAAGGAGATGGTGGTGCATGAAGAGGTTGTCGGAGAAGAGGAGGTGAGCATAGAGGAGGCGAGAGAGGTAACTGAAGAGGAAGTCAGAGGGGAGGATATTGAGGAGCAACATGGAGGAGATGTGCAGGAGGTCCAGAGGGACGAAGAGCAGGAGAGCCCGGAGGGGGCGATGGAGGTAGAAGAGCAAGTAGCAGGATGAGTGGAGAGAGAGGCCCAGAGGGGCGTGGAATTCGAACAACATCAGGAGGGGCCGGAGGAGGCAATGGAGATTGAGGAGGAGGTAGGAAGGGAGGAGTTGGAGCTGGAGGAAGTGGTGGAGATGGAGATCTTCACCACCATAGGGCAGGTGCAGAGGGTGCGGGTCAGCGGGGGCTTGAGTCCCGAGGCTCGGGAACGAGTGCGGGCCTCCATTCAAAGCAACATCGACATCTTCTCTTGGAGCGCGGCAGACATGTCGGGCATCGATACGGACGTGGCCTGCCACCGCCTGAACCTAGACCCCCGCACTTGCCCCATACGCCAAAAGATGAGGGCCATCGCCACCAAGCTGGAGGAGCCCATCCGCGAAGAGGTTAGGAAGCTCTTGGAGGCCGGTTTCATCTCAGAGATCCAGTACCCAGGCTGGATCTCCAATGTGGTAATGGTTAAAAAAGGGGGTGGTAAATGTCGAATGTGTATCAATTTCTCTTTGTTAAATAAATCATGCCCTAAGGATTGCTACCCCTGCCTCGGATCGACGCACTGGTTGATTCAACCGTCGGTTTTTCTATTATGAGCTTTTTGGATGCTTTTTCAGGTTATCACCAGATCCGGATGCACCCTCCCGATGTCAAGGATGTTTCCTTCATCACGAGGGAGGGATGCTTCAGTTATAAAATGATTCCCTTTGGGTTGAAGAACGCCGGACCTACATACCAACACATGATGGATCGGGTCTTCCGAGATTGAAGGGGAAGAAACTTGGAGGTCTATGTTGACGACCTGATGATCAAGAGAAAGTGCGTGGATTCACACCTGAAAGATCTAGAAGAGACGCTTGCCACCCTGCGGAGATACAAGATGAGGCTGAACCTCTTGAAGTGTTTCTTCGGGGCCAGTTGCGGGAAGTTCCTTGGGCATTTCTTGACTCCGGCAGGGGTGGAACCCAACTCGGACAAGGTGAAGGTCATCCTGGATTTGGAATCACCTCGCGATGCCAAGGAAGTCCAGTGCTTGACAGGCAAACTGGCTGGGCTGAGCAGGTTCCTCTCCAGGTCAGGAGACAAGTGTTCTTCATTCTTCAAGGTGTTGCGAGGGAACCAAAGGTTTGAGTGGACCGCCGAGTGCGAAGAGGCCTTCCAAGGGCTGAAGAGACAGCTCTCTCTGGCTCCCCTGCTTCAAAGACCAAAAGAAGGGGAGGACCTGACCTTGTACCTTGGAATAGGAGTGGAGGAAGTGAGCTCCATTCTAGTAAGGGAAGAAGGAAAGAAGTAACTGCCGATCTATTACGTCAGCCGGATCTTGAAGAAGACGGAGCTCCGTTATCCCTTTTGGAAAAGTTGGCTTACGCTTTAGTCATCTCTGCAAGGAAACTCCGGCCATACTTTCAAGCACATTCGATTAGGGTGGTAACCGACCATCCTCTTCGCAAGATCTTTGAATGGGTAGAGCACTCGGGAAAACTTGACAAGTGGTCCATTGAACTAAGCGAGTTCGACATCTCTTTTGTTCCGAGACTCTCCATCAAGGCGCAAGCGGTGGCGGACTTTCTAGTAGATTATGTTGTTGAAGTCGAGGAGGGAGAGCAGCAACCACAGGAAGCGTGGAAGATGATGGTTGATGGGGCCTCGAGAAAACATTCCCTCTGCGGAGGAGTGGTGCTGATAGGCCCCCAGGGAGTCGCGATAGAGCAGGCGGTGGCTTACCATTTTCCGGTGACCAACAACCAAGCAGAGTATGAGGCCGTGATCGCCGGCCTCTGCTTGACAAAGGAGCTTGAGATTCAGGATGTAGAGGCCTTCACATACTCAATGGTAGTAGCGTCGCAGATCCGAGGAGAGTTTGAAGCTCGGGAACCTACCCTCATAAAATACCTCTCCAAGGTAAGGGAGATCATCGGTGGGTTCCGGTCATTCTCAATCCAGCATGTCCCCAGGGAGGAGAGCGCGGTCGTCGACCGATTGGCAAAGTTTGGGCCTCGGAGAGGAGGGACCCTGATTGAACTTTTTCGGCCAGCAATTGAGGAAGGGGAGTTGATGAAGGTAGGTCAGAGATCCTCATGGGTGGACCTGTTGGTAACCTTCCTGACCACAGGCAGGCTGATAGAGGAGGTTAAGGATGCAAAAAGCTTCAGGCGCAAGGCAGCTCACTACCTGATGATAGAAGGGGGGTTGCATCGTAAGATGTTGTCAGGGCTCCTAGATAGATGTGTGACCGAAGAAGAGATCCCAAGGATCTTGGGAGAGGTGCACTCGGGCGAGTGCGACAGTCATTCTGGAGGTAGGATGTTGGAGGCAAGGGTGGTCAGGCAGGGATACTTCTGACCCACCCTAAGGAAGGATACCGCGGAGTTTGCAAGGAGTTGTCAAAAGTGCCAGCTCTGCGCCCCCTCCAGCTCTTGGCAGCTCAAAGACTCCAAAGCATCACGACACCGTGGCCGTTCGCTATCTGGAGAATGGATTTAGTCGGGCCTTTTCCTCCGGCTAGTGGGCAGGGGAGGTTCCTCTTGGTCATGATCGATTATTTCTCAAAGTGCCTGGAGGTTAAGGCCTTGGCCAAGATCACCTCGCAAGGCATAATGAACTTCATCTGGGGGAGATCATATGCATACATGGACTGCCTCAAGCGATAGTGACAGATAACGGTCCACAGTTTGCTAGTGAAGAGTTCATCAGCTTCTGTGCCCAGCTGGGGATAGATCTCAGATTTGCCTCTGTCCACCACCCCCGTAGCAACGGCCAGGTGGAAGCGGCAAACAAAATTATTGTGAACTTACTAAAGAAAAAAGTGGAGAACTTGAGAGGAAATTGGGTGGAGCAGCTCCCCTCGGTCCTGTGGGCCTTGCGAACGATCCCGAATACGGCCACTAGTGAGACCCCCTTCAAGCTTTCTCACGGGTGTGAGTCGGTCCTACCAATGGAGTTCGAGGTTCGGTCCCCACAGGTCACAACCGCGGGCGAAGGAGATGAGACATAGAGATTGGAGAATGAGGAGGGGTTACGCCTCTCGCTAGACATGGTGGAAGATCTACGGGACGTGGCAGCCATCAGGCAAGAAGAGATCAAGCGGTGGATGGCCAAGTATTTTGATAAGCATGTCAGGGTCAAACAGTTTGCCGAAGGAGATCTGGTGCTGAGAAAGGTTGACGCAGCAGGAAGGTCGGCTCCCGTGGGCAAGCTTAACCCGAACTGGGAAGGACCGTACATAGTGAAGGAAGTCCTTATAACAGGAGGTTACTACCTCCAAGACGTGGAAGGAAGAGCCTTAAGCCACACCTGGAGCGGCAATGACCTAAAGCGCTTCTACCCATGAAATGGGGAGGATGTAATTATGTATCCAAAATTAAATCTATTATACTGCATCAGTTGACTTGATTTTCTCTTGCTTATTGTGAAATTTTTATAATAGGGCGTGATTATGTGTTTTGTAACACCCCGAGCTCGGCTCGGCCCCTGGTAGACCCTCTGCCCCGGCTCTCATCTAGCTGGCAGGTCCGAAGGCTCGCCTGTGGGGGATAGGTTTGGTTTGAGGAAACTTCATCGACACCCCGAGCTCGGCTCGGCCCCAGGTAGACCTGCTGCGCAGGCTCCCATCTAGCTGGCAGGTCTGAAGGCTCGCCTGTGGGGATAGGTTTGGTTTGAGGAAACTTCATCGACACCCCGAGGTCGGCTCGACTCCAGGTAGACCCGCTGCGCAGGCTCTCATCTAGCTGTCAGGTTCGAAGGCTCGCCTGTGGGGGATAGGTTTGGTTTGAGAACTTCATCGGCACCCCAAGCTCGGCTTGGCCCCAGGTAGACCCGCTACGCAGGATCTCATCTAGTTGGCAGGTTCGAAGGCTCACCTATGGGGGATATGTTTGGTTTGAGAACTTCATCGGCACCCCCAGGTAGACCTGCTGCGCAAGATCTCATCTAGCTGACAGGTCTGAAGGCTCGCCTCTGGGGGATAGGTTTTGTTTGAGGAAACTTCATCGGCACCCCAAGCTCGGCTCGGCGCCAGGTAGACTCGCTGCGCAGGCTCTCATCTAGCTGGCAGGTCCGAAGGCTCGCCTGTGGAGGATAGGTTTGGTTCGAGAATACTTCATCGGCACCCCGAGCTCGGCTCGGCCCCAGGTAGACCCGCTGCGCAGGCTCTCATCTAGCTGGCAGGTCTGAAGGCTCGCCTATGGGGGATATGTTTGGTTTGAGAAAAATTCATTGGCACCCCGAGCTTGGCTCGGCCCCAGGTAGACCCGCTGCGCAGGCTCTCATCTAGCTGGCAGGTCCGAAGGCTCGCCTGTAGGGGATAGGTTTGGTTTAAGAACTTCATCGACACCCCGAGCTCGGCTTGGCCCCAGGTAGACCAGCTGCGCAGGCTCTCATCTAGCTGGCAGGTCCGAAGGCTCGCCTGTGGGGGATAGGTTTGGTTTGAGAAAACTTCATCGGCACCCCGAGCTCAGCCCAGCCCCAGGTAGACCCGCTGCGCAGGCTCTCGTCAGCTGGCAGGCCCGAAGGCTTGCCTGGGGGAGGGAAGTTTTTGATCCTAGGAGACACTCCGACCCGGATGCTCTGAGCGGGGCAAGAAACGCACTCGGAACACGGAATGAAAAGAGGTAAGACCCCTTTAGGCAGGAGAGGTCTCGGCCAGAGAAGATCTCGGCGGGGAGGTCCCCACAAAGGAGATCTCGCCGAAGGAAGTTCTCGACGGGAAGGGTCATAACGAACTATTCTTGGTCAAACAGCGGGAAGTGCTAGGCGAAAGCTTCAAACAGTTCGCGCAGGTTAAAGAGGGACAACCTCGTCTTGAAGGGCAGACGAGCAATGCTCTCGGCAGACGGTTTACGGTAGAGCGTGGAAACGAAACGTCTAAACCCAGTGCTCTTTTGACAGGTTGGCACCTATCCATCACTAAGGGATACTACCCTAGGGAGGCCAAGGGCCTCGGCGGAAGCATGCTTAAGAAGCACTCGGCCACAACAATAGTATCAAATGCATTTGCAATAAAAAGAAAATAGCATACATACAAAATGTTTACAATGTATAATTACAAGTCTAAAGCGTTCTCGCTCAGTACAACCAAAAGAAAAAAAGAAAAGGGGGGCCCCTCAGGGAGACGCGATGTACCCCTCTGAGCTCTTGCTTGAACTACCGCTGGAGCTCTCGCCTGAGCTCTCCCTGGATGTCTGGCTACCAGCAGCAGGGGATTTCGGGACATCCGAAGGCAGGGAATCGGGCGCGCCTGGGGGCTTCGGGACAGGCTCAAAGTGCCAGGGGACGAGCTGACGAATGGTGATGGTCTTGCCTCTCCCATCCAAGCAGCCTACATCCCACAGCGTCTCCCGGGTCAACTTGACTGTAGCTTGCGCGTTGGACTGAAGGAGCTTGTCGATGTCGTAGACGGAATAATAGCGGCTCTTCAACCTTTCGTCCAGTGGAGGAGGAGGGGGCACATTCGCCTCTAAGCGCAGGAGCTGGTCCCACAGCAGGACGTTCTCGTATCGCGCCTGGGCCAGCTCCGCGCGAAGTGCCACGACCTGAGCAGAATCCTGTATAGCGAAAGGTTAGGATGAAAGAATGAAGTTGAAATCTGCAGTGGCGAGAGCGAGTGTCGTGAAAGGTCTCGCTTACCTCTTCCGCCCGGTGCGAGGACAACAGTTGCTTGGCGTCTGCCAGCTCTTTCTTCAAGGCAGCTGCCTGAGCCAACACCTCCTCCCGGGCCTTGAACATATCCTGAAAGTTGCAGTCGATGGTGATACTCCGGCATGCGCACATATGAGCAAGCTCGATCCCGCGCATCAGGGCCCGGGTGGAGTCATAGGCCAGGAGCATGGTGGTCATTTTGTCATAGACACCGGCGTTCTCCCGGCTATATAGGCTGTAACCCAAGGAGAAGGCCTCACTTGTGACCTCATCTCGCTCCGCCCAGCTGGGCAGAAGAGACGAGATTGTGACCCTGTTGGTGTCAGGGTCCCACTGAAGCAGCGCTTTATTTTTCGCGTCAAGGCACTTCATGCCGAGACCAAAATTACGGTGACCCCGCGACACCTCTCCAGACGGGGACTGAGCGGAGATCTCAGTGGCGGCCCCCTCGCCATCTACTCCATCGGGGGCCAGGGGGTTCTCGGCAGGTGCCTCGGCGCCACCCCTGGTAACCGCGATATCGCTGGCGGCCTGCAAGATCTCTTCAAAGGAGCGGCCTGCATCGAGAGGTTGGGAGGGCGGCACCGCAACGGCTTTACCCTTCTCGACAGCAGTTATTTTGTGCCTCTTGAGCAGTGGGGGCAGAGGGGCGCCAGGCTTTCTCTTCCCGGCGCCGGTCGAAGGAAGCGGGGCCGGCTCGTCCCGACAAGCTTGAGCCGCGGCCTTCGCGAGAGCCAACGGGTCTCTCACAGATTGGCTCTCGGCAGCGCGAGCCTCGTCGAAGGGTTGGCACAGGGGGATCTCGCGCTCTCCTGCGGAAGCGACAACACTCAGTTCTAATCCTAAAAAAAGGGGAGGAATAACAAGACAAAGGCGAGACTGTACCTTCGCCCGGAGGCACGGGGAGGAGTGAATCGACGCCCCGCCGGAGGAATTGGACGTCGAAATCCTTGGTTCCGAAGAACTCAAGGAGGGCGCTCTCGCGCGAGCCCAAGGAGGGCGGTTTATAAGCGGCGTCCTCGTATTGAATGGGCGCGAGAGGCACGTTCTCGAAATCGCCGGAAATGAAGACGAACTTCTCGCCCCAGTGGTTGTGCTTGTTGGCGAGACCGGTGGTCTTGAGCAACTGCCCTGAAAAGAAGACCACCCCTCCCTTAGCGCGGAAGGTGAACAACTTCCGGAAGATAGGGAGGCTGAACTCGATCCTCTCGGATCACATGTAACAGATGAAGGCCACCAGGATCGCGACCGAGTTTGGATTCAACTGCGCGGGAACTACTCCATAGTACCAGAGGGCCTGGCGCATCTTGGGCCAGAGGGGGCGGCGGAAGCCCACCTCAAAGTGCTCAAGGGGGATGGCGAGCTCCCCCTCCCCCGCACTGTTTACCTTGTCATGGTTGCCGGGGTTTCGCACGGTGAAGCCGGCGGGAACGTAACGAGTCTGGGTCAGTTGGAACTCCTCCATGGTCAGGCTGCAGGAGGGGAACTAATGCTTCTGGAAGGCTTCCGCGCAATTTGAGCGACCCTCGCTTTCGCCCGGCATCGTGATCGTGAGATTGAAGGCGAGATCTTTAGAAGAGAGGCGAGAGTGAGAACTGAGCAAGAACGAGAGGAGGAAGCGGAAGCAAGCAGGAGCTCTCGGTAAACCGCGAATACAACAAGAGAAAAGACACGGGATTCAGATCGGAGAAATAAATATGGTAGGTGGACTTCTATATTTATAGAAAGTCGTGATCATCATGACTATTCCCAAAAAGGCGGCGGGGGTACAACCGTCACGCCCTAAGTCGGCGGAGCCTCGGTTTCCCGCCCAAGATTGACAGCAACTGACAAATCTGATTAGCGCACACGTTTTGAGATGACGCGCGACAAGTAAAACAAGCGGAAGCAGGATTACTCTCGCCGAGCGAGAGCTGAATAAAAAAATAATAATAATAACAGTCAGGAGTTACAGAATGATAAAAACGATATGGTACATTAGGGAAGGGGAAGGCCGGGGGAAAGAAAGGGCGAGATCTCGCGAATCAATAGGGTTCCCACCGCCATCGTCCTCATTCCCGCTGCCTAGTCCTCGGTGGCGCCTGTGGGTTGAAATAGGATGACAAGACGGTGCATCCTAGGTTGATCCGGCGAGACAAGTCTCGGTTCCGCGCGATGCACCTTTCGGGAGAGGACCCGGCGGTAGGCCCACCTGGCCGATCCGTATCGCCTATTAAGTAGTCCCGCTCCAGATACTCCAGCCTCTTCTCCACCGATTGGCGGAACTCTCTCGCCGCAGAGTCATGGGCCCGCTCCCGCCGGATAAGCTTCGATAGGACAGCGACAACCATCTTCCCCCGCCTTTTGGCGCTCCCGACACTGGTCAAGATTTCCTCCATCTCGTCAGATGAAGGGAAGGGGGAGCTCTCTCCATCCACCCCCTCTCTGTCTTCGTCGTCTTCTTCATCTTCATCCTCTGTGCTAGCTCCCGACCGCGAGTCCAGATCGCCTGACAAAAGAATTCCACGGTCATGGCGAGAGCTAAGCGACAATTATCATAAGCATACCGCATACCTGTAGTATGGCGAGAACCACCGGCCGACGGTAGGCGAGAAGGCCCAGCCCCCCCCCCCCTCAGTTCCAAAGAGGAGGTGGATCACCTTTCCTTTTCTCGGGGGGAAGATTTTGCGAGTGGTGATCCCGGCTTGGCCGGAAGCAGAGGGGGAGTTATCCTTTCCCGCGGGATGGCTGACATCCTGAGGAGCTGCAGAAGATTCGACAGCGATTCCTCCCGCCGGTAGGGAGGAATCAACCGCAGGGGCAGGCCGATTAGCGACCCTTACTTCATTCTCCCGGGTAGCGAGACCCGGTTGGGCGGAAGCTGGTGCTGCAGGAAGACAATTCAGCATTCTGAGACTGAGTTAAGAGAGAGAGTGGAAAAGATACATGTAGTTCTCGAGGAGTCAGGCAGAGGAGCGACCTCCGAGACCCGCGGTTGGTTCTCAGGAGGACGCGATGATGAGTCCAAGGGCTCCAGCGGGGACCTGACGTCGTAAGGGACCGTTTCCTGCGAGAAGTATCGCGTCAGCTACAAATCCTCCCGCATAAGCAACTAGTGGTTTCAATGATTAGCGAGTCAAACATACCTTCTGCGGAGAGGGATCATCCGTGCGGCTTGGGGTCGGGGTAGGCGGGCTCCTGTTCTCGTGAGGCAGGTCTCACTGGACCACCTTCGCCTTCTTTTACTTCTTTGGCTCAGAAGGCTCAGTGGCTGATGACTTTCTCGCCAGCCAGGGGGCAACCAAGGTGCAGTTAGACTTGGCTCGCGCCTGTGCCGCATTGATACGATCTTGAAGATCCTGCGTGAGAGGCTTGTCAACATGCTTGGAACGCATCGCGAGAACTCAGGCGAGGAACGACGATTCGAGGGCAGATTTATGGCCATCTATCGGCACATATATATAGCCACGGTACGGCCCACCAAAAAATTCCCTGATGTTGACACGTGCTCAGCGAATATTCATGGGTTGGATGTGTCTTTTCGAGCGCAGAGCTAGCTCAAAAGGAGCGGGGATTGTGTACAACCCCATATTATCTAAGTCAAACCAAGAGACACCAACGGTCAGGATTAGACTAACCAGAGAAGCACCTGCCCTGAAGAAGTTCTTGCCCATAAGTAGGGCGGGAACGTTTGTGCTTGTGCCAAGCTCCTGTCTTGAAGGAGCTCTCGCCTGTAAGCAGGCGAGACCGCTTATGCCGGGCTCTGGACAAAAGGCTCTCTGCTCAGAGTTCTCGCCGAGTGGGGCTCAGGGCCCTGGATAGAATGACGTAATTACCCTCGGGTAGAATTACCCCTGTACCCTCAGGATAAACAGCGGGATTTGGCTATTGGCAGATCAACTAAGGGTTTTTCAGTAATCTCAGATCAGCAAAGGCTATAAATAGACCCATAAGGGCTCCTTAGAAAGCAAGTTTTCATAATCTTCTAATTTTTAGTGCTTTTTGAGGAGCTCCTAGCCCAGCTTTTGGCTTTGGAGGGGAAGCTCTCAGAGATCTTCCGGGTGTGAGGTGAGACCTCCCTACTGAGACTTTGGGTCAGTCTTAGGTCCTTTGGATCTAGTCGAGGGTCGAGGCTCGATAGAAGTAGGTGTTGGTTGCATCCCTGTTTTGAACTCCCGTTGTGGTCATTTTTGGCTTCAACAACAACGGTGTGCGACACTTTCTCCCATACAAGGCCTCGAAAGGCACCATTCCAATACTCGCTTGATAACTGTTGTTATATGCAAAGTCCACCATGTATAGGTGATCTTCCCACTACTTTCTGAAATCCAAGACGCACATACGAAGCATGTCCTCCATCGTCCGGTTGACCCTCTCAGTCTGACCATCCGTCTGCGGATGAAAGGCTGTGCTGAAACTCAACTTAGTTCCCAACAGACTATGCACCAGCCTCCAGTCGTTCGACGTGAAGCGTCCATCTCGGTCACTAATAATATTGCGGGGCACACCATGCAATCGTACAATATTATCCACATAGAGTTTGGCTAACTTCTCCACCGGATCTTCCTTCTTATTCAGAATAAAATGCGACACCTTTGTCAATCTATCTACGACCACCCAGATGGCGTCGTTTCACCTCTGCGACTTTGGCAAACCATGCACAAAATCCATAGAAATGTCGTCAAATTTCCACTTCGGGATAGGTAGGGACTTAAAGAAATCTCCGGGCTTTTGACACTCCTCCTTTACCAAGACACACGTCTGACACTTGGCCACATAAAGTGCTACATCCTTCTTCAATCCTGGCCACCAGAATAACTTCTTCATGTCTTTATACATCTTCGTGCTCCCCGGGTGGATTGAGTACTTGGTATGATGAGCCTCGTACAACAACTCCTCATGAAGATTACCCACACTAGGAACGCATAGGCGACCGTCCCTCCTTAGCAGTCCATACTCAACCGTAAATTGGGAATTTGACACATCCAAAGATTCATCTAAGATCTGCTTCATGCTGTTATCCTGAACCAATGCCCGCCGAACTCTATCAGCTAGGTCATACTGCACCTCTGTCCAAAATAATTTCGCCTCAGCACTAGACTGCTTGTCGACGCAAGTTATCTTCAATGCCTCCAATTCACGAACCAAACTCTCACCATGTACCGACAACCTGCTGCCTCGCGCAGGAACCCTGCGAATCAACGCATCTGCCACTGTATTTCCTTTCCCCGGCACATAATGTATCTCGAAGGTGTAGTCCCCCAGGAACTCCATCCACCTCCGCTGCCTCATGTTCAGGTCCTTCTAATCCAACAGGTACTTCAGGCTCTTATGATCGGTGTAGATATCGACCTTCACACCGTACAGCTAGTGCCTCTATAGCTTTAGAGCAAATATCACGACCGCTAACTCTAAGTCATGTACCGGATAATTACACTCATGAACCTTCAATTGTTGTGAGCCATAGGCTATCACACTCCCATGCTGTAGCAGAACACAACCCAAACCACTACCCGAAGCATCACTATAGATTTCGAACCCTTCAGTCCCACTCGGCGAACATAAAATAGGCGCCGTGGTCAACCGCCTCTTCAATTCTTCAAAAGCCTGCTCGCACTCCAGTGACCACATAAACTTTTGATCCTTCCTTGTCAATGTCATGAGTGGTAGCGCTATCCGCGAGAAGTTCTCTACGAAGCGCCTGTAGTAGCCGGCAAGCCCCAGAAAGCTCTGGACTTCCACCACTGTAGTTAATACATGCCACTCCCGTATCGCCACTATCTTCGCCGGATCTACTGCTATTCCTTCTCCACTAACAACATGACTAAGGAACGCTACCAAGATAACCAGAACTCACACTTGGAGAACTTAGTATACAATTGACTTCTTCTCAACGTCTCCAACACCATAAGTAGATGCTTGTAGTGATCTTCCTCACACTGCGAGTACACCAGGATATCATCGATAAATACTATCACGAAACGATCCAGGTACTCTCTGAACGTCCTGTTCATCAGATCCATAAACACGAATGACGCATTGGTCAACCTAAACGACATGACCGTGAACTCGTAATGCCCAAACCGCGTGCTGAACGATGTCTTTGGGATATCGCTTTCCCTTATCCTCAGCTGGTAGTAACCATATTTCAGATCTAATTTCGAATATACTGTAGACCCAACCAAATGATCAAATAGATCGTCAATCCTTGGGATCAGATACTTATTCTTCTCCATAAGCTTGTTCAACTCCCGATAGTCAATACAGAGTCGCAAGCTCACATCCTTGTTCTTAACAAAGATGACCGGTGCGCTCTAAGGCGACGAACTTGGACGCACATACCCTTGCTCCAACAACTCTTGCAGCTGCACCTTCAGCTCCGCCATCTCTCTTGGCGCTATCCGATACGGAGAGTGTGACACTGGTTTGGCACCCGTCACCAACTCAATAGTAAAATCAATCTCCCGCTTAGGAGGGGCTCTTGGGAGATCATCCGGAAACACATCAGGATATTCAGACACAACTGGAATACTGCTCAAACTTGGCTCAGGCGTTGAAGTCTGCATTAATGTGACAAACAACACTGCCCCAGACCGAACTTCCTTGATCACCTGAAGGGCCGACATCAAAACCTTACCCGACCCCTTCATGCCCACGAACGTAGTCTCCCAATCAGTATTCAGTCCCAACTTAACCTATTTTCAGTTGCAATCAATACATGCTCGCTGCTCCGAGAGCCAGTCCATACCAAAGATTACGTCGAACTCCACTAACGGTAGTACCGACGCTTGCTAGTCAAGCTCTTGATCCCCAATCCGAATCTTAACCGCACAAACTCTATCCACGCGCATTGAGCACCCATTGGGCAACAACACATCCAACTTGTCTTTAGCCATCGAGGAAGGGACTCTGATGCGCGATACGAATCGTTCGGACAAGAAGGAATGCGAAGCTCCCGTATCAAATAGGGCTCTCGCTGGACAATCAAAAATCAACACGAAGCCTAGCACCAACAAATGTAAGTTAACATATAAAAATGTAACAACTACATAAAGTTAAACTGCTATAATATAACTCATACCTGTCACCACGTCAGCTTATTTTATGGCCTCTTGCAAACCAAGGTTATAAACTCTAGGCTGGGCTGGAGTATGGTGGGACGCGGTTGACTCCACCGCCTTCCCTTTCTCTTCGTAGGTTGCTCCAGGCTTCCTCTCGGACTTTGCACGTCCGCTCCAACACTCACGAGCAAAATGCCCCATCTTTCCGCAGTTATAGCACGCTCCTGGGACTCAACTTGTGGTTGCCCCCACCGCACCAGACGAAGGGGCTGAGCTCGAAGTCTTCAGCTTCTTGTTCCATCTGCGGAAACCCGACTTTGCATTTGACACTTTGAATTCTGATTTCTTTTCCACTGGGTCCTTCTTCTCTTGCACTTTCTTTACGATCTTTTCCAACGACCGAGCCGAATTGACCAAGGCTAGGAAACCCTGCGCCTTAGGACCAGCAAGGAGTAGCTGTAGGTCGCCACGTAGACCCTCATAAAATCGGTTGGTCTTCCGCTCCTCTTCAGTAAACATAGCACCAACATAACGACCCAACTGCGTAAACTCGTAGAGATACTCATCCACGCTTCTGCCTCCCTGAGTTAAACCAAGGTACTGATTCTCCATCTCAAGCTTCTGAGCAGAAGGTAGATATCTGACCAAGAACAACCTTGAGAATTCCTCCATAGGCACATCCGCAAGTTGCCTTCCCACTAAGAGGTGAACCTCCAACTCGTCCCACCACAGTCTCGCCTCACCGGCCAAAAGGAAGGTCGCTATGGTGGTATTTTGCCACTCAACAGTTTATGTGGCCGTCAAGACCCTCTTTATCATAGAGAACCAATCCTCAGCTTGAGTTGGCGTTCCAATCTCGTCGAACCTTGGAGGATTAAAGCTTATTACATGCTTGAGCTGCTTCTCCGTAGCTCTCCTTGGTGCTACCTGATCAACTGCCACACGCTCTACCACTCCCGGCTCTGCCACCATAATCGGTTATTGCTCATTAACAGGTGGTACATGTTGCATTTGCCCTGCAGGTTGGGAATTTATCATAGCAAAGACTGCTTCAACAACCAATCTGATGGTTTCTGCTGAAGGAGGTGTTGTAGGCACGTCCCTCGGTGTACTACTTTCTGCCGATTGCGGGCGTTCCGATTGCCAAGCACCGCTCCTAGCCGCCTATAATAGCAAATACCCTTGACTAGACGACAAACAGATTGCTAAAAACAATCATTGGAACACTCAGATTCTTCAAAACAAGTGCATTTTTCATTCCTAAGTGGACATTCATGAGTTCTTTTTGATGTTATAATGACGACGCACAGATGTGCTCACCACCCCTTAAAAGAATTTGTCCACGAATTCATTTAAGTTGACTGGAACCAAAAGTCTGATACCAAATTATAACACCCCCATCCGTTGTATGACATATAACAAAAGGTCCAGCTGGAACCCGACACCATATACCACGGACAGTTGGAAGGGTTACATAAGAATACCACGACCGTACAACTATAACTACTCACCCTACACAGAGCATTCTAGCGGAAACTTTTAAACAGTTATAAAGAACCCATAATTGAAATATCAACTATCATGAATGTCTACAACTAACACAAGAATAAAATAACAAATACACGGAAAGTACTTGGCCTTATGGCCTTACAAGAGTTTCACTTAACAAAATAGTGTCTTACATACATCGACTCGCAGGCCGGCCACACATGACAAAAATAAAATACAACTATTCGCGTTGGCCTTCGAGGGCCAGCTCAGCAACAAGGGCTTCAGCCCGCTATTTGGTACTTGGCTCCGGAGCACCTACAAGCAATGTAACAACTCCATCCGTTCACAGGTATATACTAGAAGGTCCAGCCGGGGGCCCACAACATATATCATAAACAGGCGGGGAAGTCATGTAGTGATACCAGAGTAGTGCAGCGCATCCTAACACAATGCATTCTAGCGGAAGCTATAAAATCTAAGCTGAACTCACACACATGAATGTCCACCAAAAAAAAGTTCCACCTTTATATATACATGATCATAGGAATGTTCAAATACAAAACAGTTGGCCTTATGGACTTACAGGACTTTTCATAACAGTGGCCCAAATATTGGCGCGCCGGCCGGCCACGAATAAATAAAACACAGCAGTTTTTCATATAGCCTTCAAGGGCTAGCGGCAGCAGCAGCAATAGCAGCAGGGACTTCAGCCTTTATGCATCTTGCTTGGCTCTCCAACACCTGCATAGGGACATTCCACCCAACGGTGGCAAACAAGCAACGGTCAGCATTCAGCTGATCAAATTATAATGACCCTACCCCTTTCCCGGGGCAGTGGTATTCCTTCCCTGTAGGCATAGCACATGCATATATATTTTTCATACAATGTGCTCTCACGCACATACATTCCATCACAACCGTCAGCCACGCGGCCCGACAATTCGTGCACTTAGGAGACATTCTTGGTGTACTGGCGAACCAGGGTCCCACCACCGTCTCAGGGTCGCAACCCAACGGTAAAGCATTGAGCATTTCACTCTATGGCATGAAGCCGGTGTTCTAGTTGTAATGCACTGAGATTGGCCCGTAGCCCCCCATTGTGTCATGGCGCGCAGTCCTACGACTCTTGCTATGCGCTCCAACAGACTGCACTTTCAGGTCTCACGTCAGACGGACATAGCACAGGTCGGATCATCCACCCCCTGTTGCTCAAATCGCCTTGCCATCACCAAGCACAGCGTACTCGTGGCTATATAAAAGGCGCGGGTCAGTTTCACCGATCCTATTCTGGCATTCAAGCCTGGGTGCTTTCCTGGGCGCACCAGTACTTCCTCTTACACCCATTTCATATCACCACATCAGCGGGTCTTTCCTGGGCACCCCAGTACTTCCTCCTACTCTCTTCACAGGTATGATCCCGCAAATCATAAATGTCAAGGGTCCTTTTCCTGGCTTACCACGCCAGTACTTCCTGTTACTCCCCTTCATAGGTCCACCCATGACCATCAATCATTACAAAGGGTATTTGCTGGGCACACCAGTACTTCCTGCGACTTCCTTTCACAGGTATCACCCAATAACACAGGCATCACAAGCATCACAAGGGTATTTTCCTGGACTACCACTCCAGTACTTCCTGCTACTATTATTCACAGGTACAACCCATTGACTTTGAAACTACACGTTTATCACGGAGTCTTCTCCGGTGCGTATATGCAACATCACCAATCCAGACCAACCTGTCTAGATGGGATTCACACATCATGTCTATTCCGTACTCCATTTTCGGATCTATATGCCAAATGATTGGGGATTCCATGAATCAACCCAAAAGACTCCCATATTCAGCCACCCTTTGGTGGGGAAATCATATGCATATGCCAACAAGGAAGCCTTCACATGGCTAGGAAGAAAAGTCATTACCCTTGAAGACCGCTTCAGTTCCATGAGCTCCTAACTGGCGAGAAAGGACCGCAATAGCTTTTTCTTCGCAACGCTCGCCTCGGATCTCTTGTCGGAATCTCGCAGCACCACCGGTGACCAGCTCCGCTTCCTCCTCCTTCTTGCTCTCCCTTTCTCTCTCTAACTTGTAGAAAGATGAAGGCCAAATAACAAATGAGAATTCTCATCTCATTTCCGGCCTTAAGGATGCAGTGAGGCAGCTCAACCATTGGATCCCAGCTGAAGGATGGACGGCCACGATTTTTCCACAAAATCTCAATTTTTACCTGACACGGCCTCTGACATGCCCGTGTCCCAGGCCGTGTTCTTCAGGCTGCACAACATCGAAATCAACCCGAGAGTTACACGGCCTGTGGCACGCCCGTGTCCTAGGCCGTGTGCCCATTACACGGCACTAGACACGCCCCAGCTCGATTTCGTCGAGCTGAGTTCGTCGACCGCAATGACACGCCTGTGTCACAGGCCTTGTACTAAGTACTCGACAATCGTTGACCTAATCAACTTCGTCGACCTGAAATTCGTCAACCCACAGAGGACACGGCCTCTGACACGCCCGTGTCAGAGGGTGTGTGCCCTCATGTTGCTCATCGAACGAAGTTTCGTCGAACTCTCGCTGACTACTCACCCGAGCAGGACACGCCCTGGGACACGCCCGTGTCCCAGGCCGTGTCACTCCATTTTTTGCCAATTTCTGGGGTTTGGGGTGTTACATTCTCAGCCTGGAGAACTAGTCCCGTCTGTCTATGAGAACTGGCAGAGTTGTTCACATTGTCTTGTGGGCTGGTTACGTGGACATAGTGGTGTGTCCGCACTTCTTTGCAGACAACTTTCTTCAGTGGCGGACTGATACTTGTATCCGCACTTGTGATGATACGTGATGCTAACTGCAGGATTGAAGGGCAATTATCCCATCGCTTTGGGTGATGAATACACTCCTCCTCACGCTTATAAATAGAAGTCCCTGACTCGTCATAACTGAGATAAAAACTGAAAACAGTGAGAACTCAGGTCACGCTTAAAACTTGCAGTTACAATTTTCAAACCAACGCGACTAAGCGACATTGGCTATCTGTGCAGGTGTGCGCCTAGCATCAGACGACTAGACAACTAATGGAAACTTGGTGTGTAATTGTTCGCGGATAACAGTCAGCGGATAACAACAGCTTGCGGTCTCTGCGACTTGAAGTCATCTTTCTCGGGATTACGAATAGAGTTTGAAGTTCGCCCGGTCTATCAGCGGGTTCAATTCAAAGTCCTTCAGCATTCAATAACATGTAGTCCATGTGGCTAGTTGTGGACACATGACATGGCCAGTCTTGGCGAACAGGGCTTGCAGCTTGTGCAACTTGTGCGGTTACAGTTTCTGTCCGCGCGGTTTATTCTTTGCCTATAATTGTATTTTTTTTATTTTTCTTGGGTACACTGACAAAATCATGTCTCGCAATATATGCCTCGTCTTGTAAATCAGATTAAATTTCCATTTATGACTCTTGTGCCTCTGTTATACTGATTATTACTTGACTTCTGGTGTGGTTGAGTGTTCCTGCGACCTCTTGTGGCTTCCATTCTTCAATCTAAACTGCCCGGTTTGTTTCGGTTTCGGTATGATTTTCAATCCTTCAGATACTTTTGCACACCCCTGCCCTCCCATGTTATCCCATTGTCACGATTCAAGCCGAGGGCTGAGCATATTATTCGAAACTCGAATGTCTCTCAACATTTGCTCGAAATGTGAGTCGAATTAGAATCGATTAAAATTGATTCGACTCAATTTGAGTCGATTCAATTTGACTCGAATCTGATTTTGAGTTGATTTCGAGCCAGCACTGAATTGCTCGAAATATGATTCGAATCAACTCGAATTAATTAAATATATTATGTATTTATTGATATATTCCTATTTTTAATTAAAAATAATAAAATTTAAATCAAAGTAAAAAGAATGAAGTGTTTAAGTATTTCACATGCTAAATTTATAGGTTGTTCAATTTAATTTTGAGCCAAATAGAAATAAAGAGAAAAAATGCATAATTTCGAGTCGGCTCGATTTGATTTCGCGCCGACTCGGAATCGAGCCATTTCGAGTTGAGCCGGCTCGACTTAAAATTAATTTCGATTTCGAGCCGAGTTCGTGTCGAAAATTTCGATTTTGAGCCGAGCCAAAATTGCTCGAACTCAACTCGATATCAGCCATATTCAAGCCTATACTCAAAATTTACTTGCCTCCGGACCATCTCCGTGGTTCGAGAAGAAGGAGTCACCGCCCTTATTCCCCATTTATTTACCTTAACATAAAGAATCTGCACCCTAGCTGTATATGGAAATTTTTTGGGTACAAGCTTATATCATGCTCCCGTACCCAAATAAATAACTCTTAACTTATGGGGCCCACCTTTCTTTCCCCCCTCCCATCAGAAAATTTTTGGGTACAAACTTGTACGATACTCCCGTGCCCAAATAAATAGCTCTTAACTCATGGGGTCCATCTTTCTTTCCCCTCTCCCATCTCCCAAAAATTTTATTTTGAAATTTTCTCCCCCTTCCTCGTCTCTCTCGTTTCGTTGTGCATTCCTAGGGTTACGGTAGAAATCCAGCAACCGAAGGTCTTCCCCTCCCCCTTCACTGCGGAAACAACCAGAGGTCTCCATTACTACTCCGGAACTACACCATACTCGCCCCAACGTGTTGATTCGGGCGGAAAAACCAGTGCTTCCTATTTCATTTCCTCAATTATCGGAAAAATTGGTCTTCAGATCCAACAGGTTTTCAGTTCCATCTGGAGCACGTTCATTAACGTAGGTTGCCATTAGTACTCCTTCAAGGTATAATATATTGATTTTCAGTTCCATTCCAAATGTAGTTTCCTTTGTAGTGTCCACCGTAATTGTAGTTGCTATGTAGTTATCTTCTAGTTTAATCCAGTTGTAGTTACATTTCACTTGCTCTTGTAGTTGCAGTTACTAGGTTTTTAATTCTAGCTGCTCTTGTTTGTATTCCAGTTACATTCTAGTTTGATTCTAGTTAGATGTAATTGTAATGTTGTATTGTTTCCAATTGTAATATTGTTTGAGCTTCTTTTATTTTTCCTTCTCATTCGCAGATGTCAGGTTGCAGTTATTTATATAGCAGGTGTGCTATTAAGACATTCAAAGAGAATGCCAAATCTTTGTTAGATATACTCTCTGAAGACTCCAAAGAGACTCTCAGTGAGATAAAAATTCTACAATTGTTTAGCATGCCCACTATTCCACAAAATATTCCTTTGTTATATTATATTATTAGCTCTTACTCTGCTAAAAGGAATGCTTTTCTCCTTGATAAGTTTTATGTGAAATTTACAGCGAATCATGTTGCACTCATAATGAGTCTTCCAAATCGGGAAATAGAATTTCAATTCGAGAGAATTTCCTTGTCTAACTGCAAGCATAAGAAGTTGGTGCAAGAGCTAGCTGACCTCTCAGTAGAGGATAGTTCACCAACCCTAGAGTCAAGGAGAATAAATGGTCTTATTAGATATGTTTTGACAGCTTTCTTCTTCCCTTTGAAAGGACTCAAAGTGCCAACCTGCCTTTTTGTTGGGTATATTGGTCAAATGTACCTGATTTGAAGAAGCCTCACCCAACTCAATGATATACATCATAATGTATTTGATGTATGTTTGAGTTACTTGTGCAGGTTAAGAAAGTACTGGACTGAAGCAAAAAGTTTCTAAGTCCATGTGTCGACACCCAGAGGGAAAGTGTCGACACTTAAGAAAGCTTGTGTCGACACCCAGACAAGCAGTATCGACACTTGGAGTCATTGTGTCGACACCTGGGAAGCAGAGTCGACACCAGACAGAAAGTGTCGACACTTTGAGCTGTGTCGACACTCAGTGAAGAAAAGTGCAAACAGAAAGTGTCGACACAAGGAGCTGTGTCGACACCCAGTGAAGCTGTGTCTACACCAGAAAGTGTCGACACTTGGAGCTGTGTCGACACTCAGCAAAAGTCTGCAGAGTCTAAGTACAAGTGTCGACACTCAACACAATGTGTCGACACTATGCAGAAGAGTCAACATTTGAAGTATGTGTCGACACCCAGAACAATGTGTCGACACACAGCTAAAGACTCAACACTTGAAGAAAGTGTCGACACATGGAGCTGTGTCGACACTTAGCAAAGAACAGAAAGAACAACAAATTATTCTAAGTACAAGTGTCGACACTATAGGAATGTGTCGACACTCAGCTGAAGTCTCAACAACAAGAAGGTGTGTCGACACAAGGAGCTGTGTCGACACTCAGCAAGTTTCAACATAGAAGACTATGTGTCGACACCAAGAAGCAGTGTCGACACTAGACAGATTCAACACAAGAAGTTGTGTCGACACAAAGGAGATGTGTCGACACTTAGAAGAATTCAGCAAAAGCTAGAAGAACAAGTACTTGTGTCGACACTCAATTTTAGTGTCGACACATACAGAAGAATCTGTGTCGAGACATACAAGGAAATGTGTCGACACCTTGTAGACTTGTGTCGACACTTACACAACATGTGTCGACACTTGGACTATAAGTGTCGACACTTAAAGACAGAAAGTCTCGACACTTACTGACTGTTAGAGATTTTCAAGAAGTGATGGGTTGACATGACAGCTGCCGTTCCAGCCGGTCTACAGCAACTATCAGAGATGTCAGAAGTCAGTTATGGACCGGACCAGCCGGTTACCATGAAGAATGCCTATAAATAGGCACCCACAGTTTACATAAACAGTTGTTGAGATAAGTTGAAGTAATTGATCAAATTGCTGTCAAGGTTGATCAAATTGTTGAAGTGGTACCAAGGGTATCAACACAAGAAGATCTTGCAGTCCAACTGCAGATCTAAGAAGTTCGAGAGAGAGGGCTCCATCCAAGAAATCAGTCTCTGGAACTAGGCTGAGAAGAAGGATTCAGATTCAATTCTGATTCTTAAGTGGCAGAGGTCAAGGAACAACTGCAGAGGATTCAGCCTTATTCAGTTCTACTCAAGAAGCTTTGAAGAAAGCTAAGTCAGGGTGAATCCAGCTGAGTTCTTCCAAGAACTCATCAAGAATCTCTCAACTCCTCTCTTATTATTCTGAGTTGTAGAGTTATAATTTGTATTATCTTTTAACTTGTAGGATCCATTGGATCTGAGTGATTGTAAGCCTAAATTTATAAAGGCTGAGGGTATGGCTTGTTTGCCTGAGTGTAGGAGATAGAGATCTCTGAGTGTAGGCCTTGTTGGCTGAGTGTAGGCCTTGATTGGCTGAGTGTAGGCTTTGAGATAAAGCTGAGTTGTAAGGCTTTGGGCCTGAGGTAGGAACCAATTTGGGTTCTGAGACAGTGCAGGAGTTTGGCCGAATCTAGTACACTGCTAGATAGGCGAAGGGGGAAAGTGGATGTACCCATATCTTGGGGAACCACTATAAATCACTGTGTGCTGTGCTGTGAATGTGCTGTGGATTAGCTGTGTATGTTTGATTATTGCTGATTGCTGTAATAAACTAGTTAGAAATCTGTGATATAACTGTTTGGCTGCCAACAAAGTTAGAAAAGGATTAGGTCACCTATTCACCCCCCCTCTAGGTGTTTAGGTACCATATCTTTCAAGTGGTATCAAAGCGAGGTTCCTCAAAACAAGGACTAACAGTCTGAGGAGATCCTGTTTGGCAGATTCAGTGTAAGGCAATTCACAGATTCAAGAAATTCAAGAACATCAAGAAACATGAGTTCTTATGAGAATCACAAGGAATTGGGTTCCATGAAATTACTCATATGCAAGAAAGAGATCTTTGAGATCTGGAAAGAGAGGGTTAGGCTATTTATGGAAGCCTCTGACCCTAGAATCTACATTACAGTTAAGGAAGGGCCTTATGTGCCAATGAAGATTTCAGTATTGGATGCAAATCAGAGGACTCCAAAGGATTTCTCTGAGATGACTAAGGATGAAATTGTCCTAGCCACCATGGACAAGAGGGCACAGAACATAATAGTGAGTGCCATTGATGATGCCACTTTTCAGAACTTAATTCACTGTAAGACAGCAAAAGAGATGTGGGATACTCTCATTGTCTATATGGAAGGTTCTGAAGAAGTTAGGCAAGATAGGAAGTCCTTGCTAAATCAGGAGTATGAGAGCTTTAGGCAAGGAAAGAGTGATAGCATCACTGAGTGCTATAAGAAATTTTACAGAATAGTTAATGAACTCATGTCTTATGGAAGAGAGTTCACTAACTATGAACTAAATGACAAGTTCTTAAGGTCCCTAACCAAAGATTGGGACACCAAGATCTGTGCCATAAGAGAAATGGCTAAGTTGGGGGAAATTCCTCCTCCCACACTGTTTGGCAAGCTATTGTCATATGAGATGCAGTTAACAGTGAGAAAAGAGGAGGAAAAATCTACAAGGACTGAGCACAAAAAAAGAACTGTTGCTTTCAAGACAGAAGTTCCCAGAAAGTGCAGGAATAAGTCTTCAACTCCACCCCCAGAGGTAGTTGAATCAGAATCTGATGAGTCTATCAGCACAAAGAGTGAGAGCAGTGAAAGTGATGAAGACTTTGCTGCCTTCACTAGACATTTTCAGAAATTCCTAAGGAAGAAACAGTGGAGGTCAAGACCTTCTTCTTCAAAGGGAAAGGAAGCCTTTCATCAGGAGAAAAAGTCTTCAAAGAAAGACAGGAAGAGGACAAAGTCAAGCAAGGCAACTGGTTCAAAGATTGTTTGCTATTGCTGCAATAGACAGAGCCATGTTATTGCAGATTGTCCAGAGAAGAGAAAGGATTCTGGTGACAGGAAAAAGACTTACTTCAAAGGGAAGAAAGAAAAGTCTTTTGTTGCTAAGAAGGAGAAGACTCTATCAGATATATCTTCTTCAGAAACTGAGTCTGAGGCTGAAGCCTACACAGGGATGTATGCAGAAGAAGAAGAGAAAGAATTCATGCAGATTTTGGAGTCAATTTATGAACAAGAAGACAGTCATTGCCAAGGGCTAATGGCTTTGACAGACAGTGCCAAAATCCTGGAGCAGCCAGGACCCAGTCAGGTACAAAGTTCAAGTTTAAATTCAGATTCTTGTTCTAGTTCAGAATCAGATTCTTCTTCATCAAGTGATGAGAATGTATCTGAGTCTGAGGAAGATATTCATCAGCTTATAGATGAATATAAGGTACTGTTGCAAGCCTACAAGAAATGCAAGACCCTAGCCAAAAGTCAGGCAAAGGAGATTGCTGATCTCAAGGCTGTTGCAACAGATTTTGAGAAACAATTTGATCTAAAATTGAATGAGGTAGCCAGGCTGAAACACATTACTGTGATTCAGATGGGAACTATCACCTATAAGAATGATCAAATTAAGAGACTAACAAGTTACAGACTAACAAGTACCAAGGACCCAAGATTGCTTTGGATTCTAAGGTCCATTAATCTGTTTTGCAGGTGAGTCCAAGTGGCCATACCCCTACATGGTACTTGGACAGTGGATGTTCCAGACATATGACTGGAACTAGGGGACTACTGAAGGACTACATTCCAATCAAAAATGGTCCTAAAGTGACCTTTGGTGGTTCTGAAAAAGGAATCATCAAAGGGTTTGGTAACATTTCTTCAAACCTTGTTACCATTACTTAAGTGGCTTATGTTAAAGGGTTGAAACACAACCTAATAAGTATAAGTCAGTTAAGTGATGTAGGGTATGACATCTCATTTGTTAAAAATGGTTGTCATATCAAGAGGTCAAGTGATCAAGAGATTATCTTGACAGGTTATAGGAAGAGGAATGGCTACTGTCTAGACATTATGATTGAGAACAATGGTTCTCCTGTTTGTCTTGTAGCTGATGAGACAGTCTCTCATTGTGTCAAATGGCACAAGAGGCTAGCCCATCTAAACTACAAGACTATTAGCAAACTCTTTAGCAAAGAGTTAGTGAGGAATGGTCCTCAAGTTAAGTGTGTTAAAGATGACATTTGCTCAGCTTGTCAAAAGGGCAAGCAGACTAAATCCACTTTTAGAAGCATAGATAACAAAGATGCTGTGAGGTGTTTGTACCTCTTGCATTTGGATCTCTTTGGTCCAATGTCAGTTCACAGCTTAGGTAGGAAGGTCTATACCCTTGTAGTTGTAGATGACTACTCAAGGTTTTCCTGGATGTTCTTCTTAAGACAGAAATCTGAAACACCTAGTGTCTTCTACAGCTTTGTCAAGCAAATTCAGAATGAACTTAATAGTACTGTGGTCAAAATTAGAAGTGACCATGGTACTGAGTTTCAATCTGAAAGTATGACAAAACTATGTGAAGACTTTGGGATATTTCAAGAATTCTCTTCACCTAGAACACCTCAGCAAAATGGCATTGCTGAAAGGAAAAATAGGACCTTGATAGAGGCTGGTAGAACCCTACTAAGTGATACATCACTACCAGAGTATTTCTGGGCTGAAGCAGTTAACACTGCATGCCATGTTATAAATAGGGCTACCATCACTAAAGGGCTAAACAAGACCCCCTATGAAGTTATGAAAGGCAGGAAACCAAATCTATCCTACTTCAGGATCTTTGGTTGCAAATGCTTCATACTTAACAATGGGAAGTCTTACATAACCAAGTTTGCTGCCAAGTCCCAAGAGGGAATTTTTGTTGGGTACAACAATAATAGTAAGGCTTATAGAGTCTACAACTTGACTTCACAAGTTGTAGAAGAATCAGTGCATGTAGTTTTTGATGAGACTAAACTTATTAATAATGAGTTGTCTAGCAATGTATGCAGCCCCACAGGTTTGACAAAGACAATGGACAAGCTGACTATAGAAGAAATGCCTGCTGCAAGACAGCAAGGAGAGGAGAGTAGCTGCTGTCCAGGGGGAGAACTACATGTGCCAATTGCTGAAGAAATCCAAGGAATACAGCATGATGCAGATGCTGAAGTGGTTCAACCTGAAGTGAGGATGCCTCCAGCCCACAGGCATCTTAGAGATCATCCAGTAGAGCTGATTATTGGAGATCCAAGACAAGGAGTACAAACCAGGAGTAGAAATATGAATGCTGCAATCTATTCCAGCTTTTTGTCTCAAGTTGAACCTAAAAGATTTGAAGAGGCAATACAAGATCCACAATGGACTGAAGCAATACAAGAAGAGCTTAATCAGTTCAAGAGGTGCAAGGTCTGAGAATTGGTTCCTAAACCTAAAGACCACAATATAATAGGAGTTAAGTGGATCTATAGAAATAAGATGGATGAACAAGGTGTCATCATTAAGAATAAAGCTAGACTGGTTGCTAAAGGATATAGGCAAGAAGAAGGTATTGATTTTGATCAAACCTTTGCTCCAGTAGCCAGACTGGAAGCCATAAGAATGTTCTTGGCCTATGCAACCTATCAAGGATTCAAGGTATACCAAATGGATGTCAAGTCAGCATTCCTAAATGGTAATTTGAAAGAAGAAGTCTATGTGGACCAGCCTTCAGGTTTTGTTGATCCAACTCTACCTCATTATGTCTATAGACTTAGGAAAGCTTTATATGGGTTAAAGCAAGCCCCTAGGGCTTGGTATGAAACCCTATCTAGTTTCCTCATTGAGAACAAGTTCTCAAGGGGGAAAATAGATAAGACTCTATTCCTTAGGGAATCTAGAGGCAATGTCATACTAGTCCAAATATATGTAGATGACATTATATTTGGGTCTACTGAAAGCAGCCTTTGCAAAAAGTTTGCAAAACTTATGCAAGGTCAGTTTGAAATGAGTAGTATGGGAGAGCTGAAGTTTTTCTTGGGTCTCCAAGTTAAACAGACTGAGAGTGGTTTGTCCATTTGTCAGTCAAAGTTCACCCTAGAACTCATAAGGAAGTATGGTATGGATTCATCCAGTACCATGAAGACTCCTATGAGGTCAAGTATGTCTCTTAGCAAGGATGATGCAGGGAAACCTGTAGATGAAACCTTGTATAGAGGGATAGTTGGCTCCCTATTATACTTGACTGCTAGTAGACCAGACATCATGTATGCTACATGTGTTTGTGCAAGGTATCAAGCCTGCCCTAAAGAGTCTCACTTGACTGCTGTCAAGAGAATTTTGAGATATCTAAAGGGCACTCTCTATCTAGGCCTCTGGTACCCTAGGAATGGAGACTTTGATCTAACAGGTTATTCAGATGCAGACTTTGCAGGATGCAAAGAGGATAAAAAGAGCACTACTGGAACCTGTCAATTCCTAGGTGGAAGACTAATTTCATGCAGCAGCAAAAAGCAGACTAGTGTGGCTATCTCCACAGCTGAGTCAGAATATGTGGCTGCAGGAAGTTGCTGTGCTCAGCTTCTGTGGATTCAACATCAGCTAGAGGACTATGGATTTCAGGTAAGTAGAACTCCACTTTACTGTGATTCTACAAGTGCTATTTCAATAGCTAATAACCCTGTATCTCATAGTAGAACTAAACATATTGAGATTAAATATCACTTTCTTAGAGAACATGTAGAAAGAGAAGATATTTCACTTGAATATGTTAAAACAGATGAACAAGTAGCTGATATGTTTACTAAGCCATTAGAAGAAGCTAAGTTCAATAGATTCAAAATTGAACTAGGTATGATAAACTTAGACTAAGTTTACAGAATAGAAAATTGGCTAAGTAAAAAGGTGTCGACACATAGACAAGTCTATGTCGACACAGAATAGAGGTGTCGACACTTCAGGAAAAACGTGTCGACACATCTAGAAATGTGGTGTCGACACTTCAGAATGTTAGTGTCGACACATGTCAAGTAGGTGTCGATACATCCAATATGGTGTCGACACATATGTTTTACTCAGAATTTTCTAAGTAAAGTCTCGACGATGTGTCGAGTTATGTTGTGTCGACACATAACCAAGTGTCGACACATAATATCTGTTGACTAAACTTGTGTCGACACATGTGTGTCGAGACATTATAAGTCAGTGTCGACACTTATTGCCAGTGTCGACACATGTTTAGCTAGCTGTCCCGCCTGTTCATCTTCAAAATCAGAAAGGTATAAATAGGGTTCTGTCTTTGATTGTCGACACGCTTTCAAAGTTTCGAGACCAAAACTATTGTGTCGACATTTCTCTTTTCTCAAGACTAATTCTCCAAACCCTAATGGCTCCCAAGCTTGAGGAGAACGTCAACGAGGGATATGAGCTAGTGCGAGGTGCGTTCGATGAAGCTGATCAAGAACTCAAGGCGGTAGTAACCCTAGTCGCCGATTCTGGATTGGAATACTTAGTTTCAGAACCAACTAAGATTTGGAAAAAGGAAGTTCTTGAATTCCTGCATGAAGCTGCTGTAGATGAATCTGGATACAGGATCAAATCCAGAGTTCATGGATCTAAGGTCAAGATTTCACCAAAAACTCTGAGGAAGGTACTCCAGCTACCTAAAACTCAAGATGAAGAGGAAGTAACTGCAACTAAGACCAGGGAAGCTCTTACCTGGTGTGGTCTTGATCCTAAAATGAAGATAGGATCTGTCTTCAACAGGAAAGGCATGAACAACCAAGGAAAGTTCATGTCAGAGATTGTGGGAAAGGTTATCCTCAGTAAGCCAGGAGGGCATGACAGGGTGTCAGCCTCCATGTTCAGTATCATGACCAGAATAATATTCACCCTAAGAACAGATTGGTCTATGATAGTTTATGAGAAAATAAAGGAAAGTCTGAAAAAGCCCAACCTGTGCAGGATTATCAGTCTCTACCTAGCTGGTACCATACCAGAGGTAATGAGCTCTGCTGCTGGTAGTAAGATCAATCACATGAGGAAGATGGATCAAAGGATCTTTTCTAGATGAGAAAGGGTGTTGTCAAAGGACATGCCTACCCCTGAGAAGCCAGTTACAGAGAAAGTCACTCCTCCCAGGAAGAAAAGGAAAACTGCTGTTGTGGCACAAGAGTCCTCAAGCAGTTCTGAGAGTGAAGAACAGGTGGTGTTCACACCTGATGAGCAAGAGGAAGAGACAGTAGTAAAGACTCCTGCTCCTCAAGAGACTGCTGAGATCCAGGGGAGCTGCCTCCAGCTAGCCCCATCCATAGGGATCACAGTCAGGGGGAGCTTCCAGGTGTAGCAGAACCCTCTACACTGGAGAGTGAACAAGCCACCTCCATTATACAAGAGGTACTCTCTGAACTGAACACTTTAGATTTTTCTATAGTAGATTCTGATTTGTCTGATGTCCATCAGCAAACTCAGCTAAACAGTCAAGTTCCAGATGTTGTTTTAGAAGACAAATCTGCTGAACAAGAAGTGGTACCTGAGTCAGTGGTTGAAGAGCAAAGACTGTCTCCAGCTCCATCTCCACATGAATATACAATGGAAGATTTGTTTCTAAATCTGGATCAGACAGATTTTGACAAAGAAATTGATGCTGCTGAAGATAAGAGTGCTGCTGCTGAGGGGGAGCACATGGAAGTTCAGGAAGAGCCTATTAGGCTGGAAACTGAAAAGGCAACTGCTGTGCCAGCTGACAAACCTCAAAGCCCTAAGGACAGGGTTGATATTGCCAGCACTTCTGCCTCTAAGGATGAGGAGAGTGCTAGGGCCAAGAAGAAGAAACTTTATGTTTTTAAAAGAAGAAGTCAGAGTTACAAGAAAGCCTTGCAATCCATTGCCCCACAGCCTATAGTTCAACAAGCTCCAACAGTTGATTATAGTGCTTTGATGATTGCCATGTAGATCAAGTTGGATGAGCAAAGGAAGGCAATAGAGGCTTATGTGGATGAAGGGAACAAGTCCCTACAGTTTGATCTTGCACAAGATATCAAATCTATAAGATTTGAGATGAATCTGAATAAGAAGGAAATGACTGACTGCTTCCACAAGGGTGGGAATGCAGTGGTCTATTTGGCAACTCACCAGGAGAAGATCAAGGCTCAGGTAGATGATATAGCAGTAAAGCAAGGATATGTGCTGGAGAATCAGTTAAGAATGAATGATAATTTGACTGCCTCCCACAATGCTATAGTCACTGAAATGAAGAATAAGACTGCTGAACCTTCTACATCTGCTGCTGCTAAGGCTGACTTTGATAAGGTCTTTCAAGCTGAGATTTCTGCTGTCAAGACTGCAATTCAATATTCCCAGAAGGCCATCTCTGAACAGCTCACTAAGCTCAAACCTTACTTTAAAGAAGACATCAGATACTTGGACAGTCAGATAAGGTTTCAAAAGGATGATGTCAGAGACCATATGGCCAGAGAAGTCATAAAGGGGGAGAGAGTATTAGTCAAAGCTAGCTTTGACCATGCCAAATGGATATCTAACTCCATCAGAGCTACACTGGGCTATCCTCCACTTTGTGATGATGATAATGTGGCTGAATCAGGAATACAAACTGCTTATCTTGGAGGTGAGCAACAAGAAGTAGCTCAAGTGATATATCCACCTCCAGATTTTGACATGGTTCAAGCAGATGTCAGCACAATGTATAGCCCCACTGAGGGCAAGGCCAATGTTCATTTTGAGAAGGTTGTTCAACCTATTTCTGAAGCTCTGCAGGAGGCCATGAACAAAGAAGAAGAGACAAGGTTGTCAAAGAAGAGGTTTAGGGAGCAAGCAGAACAAAAGCCAGATTTTGAACAATGGAGCCCTACCTCTAGAAATATAATTCTTACTGCCTGGAAAGCTGCAAAGGACAATGCTCATGAAAGGAACAAATGGTTCACTGAGGCAGAATGGAGAAAGCATGAGATTAGGCAGGAGGCTGTAGTACAATTCAGAAGGAAGGCTAAGATGGGAAAGCTACCTCCAACTGCTGTGGAGCCTAGCAAGTACTTCCCCAAGCCATATCACTACTTTGAGAGACAGAAAATCAAAGCAGAGGAGCTGAAAAAGAAGGACTTAAAAGGAAAGAAGCCTGCTGTTGCTGAACCTGCTGAAGCCCCTGTCAAAGCTCAAGTTCAAGCTGGAAAGGGAATAGTTATCAAAGAACCTGATCAGAAATAGATTAGGAATTAAACTTGTAGCTTGTTGTAATCTGTTAAATGAAAAACACTTTTGTAAACCTTGGAAAATGTATAAGGAACAATGTAAGAACAATATATGATAAATATATTTCATGATTGTTCTGTAAATGTGTCTATTTCTTATTTATTCCGCAATGCTGAATGTGTATACATGTGTGAATTTATTACATGTTTATATTTACCCTGCTGTTTATAATCTGTTGTACATCATTTTGTAATTTTAATTATGGATGGTGTATATCATTGACTAAGGGTTATGACTTCTCCAAATAGGGGGAGATTGTTGGGTACATTGGTCAAATGTACCTGATTTGAAGAAGCCTCACCCAACTCAATGATATACATCATAATGTATTTGATGTATGTTTGAGTTACTTGTGCAGGTTAAGAAAGTACTGGACTGAAGCAAAAAGTTTCTAAGTCCATGTGTCGACACCCAGAGGGAAAGTGTCGACACTTAAGAAAGCTTGTGTCGACACCCAGACAAGCAGTATCGACACTTGGAGTCATTGTGTCGACACCTGGGAAGCAGAGTCGACACCAGACAGAAAGGGTCGACACTTGGAGCTGTGTCGACACTCAGTGAAGAAAAGTGCAGACAGAAAGTGTCGACACAAGGAGCTGTGTCGACACCCAGTGAAGCTGTGTCTACACCAGAAAGTGTCGACACTTGGAGTTGTGTCGACACTCAGCAAAAGTCTGCAGAGTCTAAGTACAAGTGTCGACACTCAACACAATGTGTCGACACTATGCAGAAGAGTCAACATTTGAAGTATGTGTCGACACCCAGAACAATGTGTCGACACACAGCTAAAGACTCAACACTTGAAGAAAGTGTCGACACATGGAGCTGTGTCGACACTTAGTAAAGAACAGAAAGAACAACAAATTATTCTAAGTACAAGTATCGACACTATAGGAATGTGTCGACACTCAGCTGAAGTCTCAACAACAAGAAGGTGTGTCGACACAAGGAGCTGTGTCGACACTCAGCAAGTTTCAACATAGAAGACTATGTGTCGACACCAAGAAGCAGTGTCGACACTAGACAGATTCAACACAAGAAGTTGTGTCGACACAAAGGAGATGTGTCGACACTTAGAAGAATTCAGCAAAAGCTAGAAGAACAAGTACTTGTTTCGACACTCAATTTTAGTGTCGACACATGCAGAAGAATCTGTGTCGAGACATACAAGGAAATGTGTCGACACCTTGTAGACTTGTGTCGACACTTACACAACATGTGTCGACACTTGGACTATAAGTGTCGACACTTAAAGACAGAAAGTCTCGACACTTACTGACTGTTAGAGATTTTCAAGAAGTGACGGGTTGACATGACAGCTGCTGTTCCAGCCGGTCTACAGCAACTATCAGAGATGTCAGAAGTCAGTTATGGACCGGACCAGCCAGTTACCATGAAGAATGCCTATAAATAGGCACCCACAGTTTACAGAAATAGTTGTTGAGATAAGTTGAAGTAATTGATCAGATTGCTGTCAAGGTTGATCAAATTGTTGAAGTGGTACCAAGGGTATCAACACAAGAAGATCTTGCAGTCCAACTGCAGATCTAAGAAGTTGGAGAGAGAGGGCTCCATCCAAGAAATCAGTCTCTGGAACTAGGCTGAGAAGAAGGATTCAGATTCAATTCTGATTCTTAAGTGGCAGAGGTCAAGGAACAACTGCAGAGGATTCAGCCTTATTCAGTTCTACTCAAGAAGCTTTGAAGAAAGCTAAGTCAGGGTGAATCCAACTGAGTTCTTTCAAGAACTCATCAAGAATCTCTCAACTCCTCTCTTATTATTCTGAGTTGTAGAGTTATAATTTGTATTATCTTTTAACTTGTATGATCCATTGGATCTGAGTGATTGTAAGCCTAAATTTATAAAGGCTGAGGGTAGGGCTTGTTTGTCTGAGTGTAGGAGATAGAGATCTCTGAGTGTAGGCCTTGTTGGCTGAGTGTAGGCCTTGATTGGCTGAGTGTAGGCTTTGAGATAAAGCTGAGTTGTAAGGCTTTGGGCCTGAGGTATGAACCAATTTGGGTTCTGAGACAGTGCAGGAGTTTGGCCGAATCTAGTACACTGCTAGATAGGCGAAGGGGGAAAGTGGATGTACCCATATCTTGGGGAACCACTATAAATCACTGTGTGCTGTGCTGTGAATGTGTTGTGGATTAGCTGTGTATGTTTGATTATTGCTGATTGTTGTAATAAACTAGTTAGAAATCTGTGATATAACTGTTTGGCTGCCAACAAAGTTAGAAAAGCATTAGGTCACCTATTCACCCCCCCCCCCTCTAGGTGTTTAGGTATCATATCTTTCACTTTTGGACTTCAAAGGGTTGGAGGATTCTACAGTAGTGAACTGGCCGAAGGCCATACACACCTTTCTCCACTCCCATTTTGCTTTTATGAAAGAAATTGCTATTGGGGAGGAGATGACAAATCTAGGCTACCTTGAGGGGTGCTCTGTTATTCTAGTGGTAAGCAAGAGCACGTACAACTTGTACTTGTCATAATATTGTTATTTTATTAATTGCTTATAGCTATTTCATATCATGTCGTAGGTATGATTTTTGGAGCATACCTTTATAGCATCGACATGTAGAGAAATGACCACTCCCCAATTGCACTGATGGTCCTCCCAGCTTACCTTTAGTGTCTTGCATTGTTCAAGACTCCGAACCCAGCTGTCAATGCCCGATGTTGTAAGTAGTACATCATTATTTGTTGGATTAATTATTTCATAACATATAACATGACATGCTTGTTTGCATACATGTTCAAAAGTCTTTTATTTATATATCGGTTGAGAAGCAAGACTTGATAGGAGGAGAAAGAGAGGAAGACTCATCAAGCTTTGAGGAAGAGGAGGAGAGAAGAAGTGTGAAGAAGGAGAAGAGGGAGGAGGAGAAAATGGAGAAATATAGGTTGCAGAAGGATAAGAAGAGGTTAAGAGGGGAGAAGGAGGAGAAAAAGAGATAAAAAAGAAAGGGAAGGAAGAGAAGAAAGAGAAGGAAGAGAATGAAAAGAAAGAGAAGAAGGAGAAGGCGGTGAAGAAGGTGAAGGAGGAGAAAGAAGTAAGGAAAAAAAGAAGAGGAGGGCAATGAAGGAGAAGAGAGAGAAGAGTGGGGAGGATCGATTTAAAAGCTATGTTGATGTAGCAGTCGACCAACTAAGGATCTGTATTCAAGAAAAAATTAACCGTTTGGCGGCCCTGTTAGACTTTGTCAATGAGTGAAAAGTGAATGAGGAGGAGGTGAAGGATGATGGGGTGAATGATCAGGAGGTGAAGGGGGGGGGGGGGGAGTTAAGGAAGGGGAGGTGAAGGAGAAGGAGGTCAGCATCGCAGAAGATGATTCTGTAATAGTGCTAAGTAAGGTGAGACGTACACCGGTAAAGGGGATACAAAATAAGAGGGCTGACAAGGAATACTGACCAATATACCCAGGTAGGGATGCACTTTGTCCCGAAGATAGGGAGATGATCACATTCGTGATGGACCGATATCCAAATCGGCACGTAATTTTTTTGTTTACTTTACTATTATTATCGTGTAATTTTACCCCTTGTTCTGTATTCAGGGACTCGATTGTTATTGAGAGAGGGAATATTTTTATTTCTCGATCAAGCCTGATTGATATCCTAAGGACTGGATGGGTGTGCTCCTCGCATTTGGACTCATATGCGTACGTTTTAAATAGCCTCAAAGAGAAATATGGGAATAACATGGTCAATTTTTTGTTCATATATTCAAATCATGCGGTAATGAAAGATACATCATGAAAATAATGACTATTTTTTTCTTAAGTACTGACTATTTTTTGCTTATTATATACAGTATTTAAAATCATGCGGCAAGATCAGTCGTAGACTGGTCGAGCATATCACCCATGAGTCAGTTGGAGCTGCTGAGGTTATTGTAATGTCATGTCATGTTGCTAGCCATTGGGTCTTGTTGGTTGCCAATCTTAAAAAATGAAACATGGATTTCTATGACTCAATGCTGAATCCCACACACAAGACACCCCTACGAAACCATGTACGTAGTTGTATTATTCAAATAAATTATAACTTCATATGTGCAGATTATCTTGACACTCCATATCTGATTACCTTAACTACATATGTGCAGATTAGATACCTTCAAGAAGACACAGTTTATGTGCTTCCCAAAGACATAGCGCTATGGACACTACGCGTCGTTGAAGGGCTTCCTACTCAGGACACCAACAACGATTGCGGGATATTTGTGATGAAATATATGGAAGCCAGTGTGGTAGAGGGACCAGTGGATTGGAAGAGCCACAAGACTTGGGGGAAGGACATGCCGAGGATTCGAGTCGAATTGGTTGCCTCTTTTTGCAGGATTTTTCAGTCTTCCATGCTTATAGAAAATGGATTTAATTTTTAATTGTCTGGAGAAAACTTGAAATATTACTTACTGGGATAATGACAAGGATCAGAAATGCATAGTAGAATTTGTATGATGCAGTGGACTCTCCTTTAATGTTAGGGCATGAAGAAATGTCTCCACCCTTCTTGAATAATATTTCATGATTCCTTTTATGTAGACTCTTTCTATTGAGGATCCATTTGCTGGGGTATTTTTACTTCCACAAAAAAAAAATAGTTTTGAAGATAAAGGGGATGAAGTTCCTTAGTTGAGGTCGGGCGTTTACAAACAACCGTTCATAATCATTGTGTTCAAAACCGTCACCTACGTGCCAAACAGAGCTTGTGTTTGAATTTCTTTGTCATGTTTCTCTTTCTTGCTTGATGATGCAGATATATTGACTTGTTTGGATTCAACTAAGGCTCTGTTTGCCATGATTGTGGTGGTCGTAAAGGCATAAGCTAAACCGTCATTTGTTAAGAGTTAATGTGCCAAATGACCCTATTTTCTGCAACTATACCAGTTAATGATTAGTCTGTCATTGCTCAACAAATCTCTCATTGCTCAGTACTGATAATAACATACAACTTCATGTTGATCTTTACATTGATAGTCATAAATACATGTTCATGCAATGCACTTCTCGTTACCATTTTAAAACATCGAGAATTGCAGAAAATTTATAATGTATATCCACTAGAGCTCCCAAGTTCGGTGGAACGTTTAAGTTCGGGCAGGACGGAGCTGTATCAATGGGAGCCGCAAAACTCTCAAGGGATATATTATCTAAGAAGTTGTATTTTTTGGGCTCTTGTTTCACGTCAACCACGATAGGAGCTTTCCTCTTTGAATCATTTCTGGCCGCTGGGAAAAGTAGAAAATAAGAATTAAACATTGTAAAACTAACAAAGAAATTTAAAGCCAAATAATCTTACTTTTCCTCTTCGATGATTTTTCTCAATGACTCTTAGGACGGTTGTTAGATTGACCCTTCACCTTGTCGGTGGATCTCGAACTAGTCCCTTGTTTTTGTCATTTTCATCAATTACACCCTTTTTCATCATTTCATCTTCATTTACTATTTCATCCACCTTCTTAACAACCTCAATCAAGGCAATGTGTACGTACTCTTTGACAAGCTTGCAATTCTCTACTTGACGGGTGAGATCATATGTAAACCGCATCATATGATTTCTAAAAACTAAATTTGAATTAAAGTTTTTCGGTCGTGCTTCCTTTGAAAGATACATAACCTTTTTCGCTTTTAAAGTAAATCGGTTGAGTATGTACTTGACAGAAATTTTCTTAATATTTTTATGATTATACACCCTCAATATGTGTTGCATAGTACTCCTTTAGTTTGAAAACTCTTACACGAACAATTTGTATCAAAATTTGTTAAATCAACTATTACGAACTAGTGTTTAAGATCCTTGGTTGATTCACAATGTTGTGTAGCATACACAATATGATTTTCACTTATTCTTGATTCTTCTACGACACATACATCAACTGCGCCGTCCATATATGTTTGCTCAAATATGGAGAAACTCTTTCAAGTGTAGATTTTCGAATTATGTTTGAGTATATGACAATGTTGAATTTTTGGAGTTACGGTATCATGTTTGCATCGAAAGTCTTCATCATGTTCTGATCGACGCTAGTTCGAGATCAATTTATCCAACCTAATATAACATTCAACCAGAGAACTGGTTGCTTTAGAACAACCATGTAAAACATTATTAGCCGACTCACTTCTTTGTGTAGATAATATGCCCAGATCTAAACTTGATTTATTGAAAGCAGTCGACCACTTCATTCTAACCTTATATAAGTCACGCAACCATATGTTGTCCCCCAAGTTTCCTCTTGTAACCATATCACTCCAATACTTCTCAAATTCAATCTCAGAATCACATTTACTCATAAAATAGTAGAAAAGTGATCGTACAACTTTATCATTATTGAAAGCGGGTACCTTTGACGGGGCTTTCTTTGAGATGTGCCACTGACACAACCGATGCTGACTATTTGGAAAATTTCTCTCAATGGCAACGACCATTGCCTAATTTTAATATGTAAATATAGTGGTGAGTTGTTTTCCTCCAACAAACCTCAAAAAGTTCTCAAACACCTAGCAAAAGGATTCTATGGTCTCTGTTGCAATGAAAGCCCCACCTACAAAAATATTCTGTCAATTATGGTTAACAACAATAAAGGGTGCACATGTCAAATTATACTTATTCAGTCGATATGTAGTATCGAACACGATAACGTCACCGAAGCAATCGTAATCAATCTATCTATGGTCGTCGATCCAAAGAAAACTAATAAGTCTATTCATCTCATCAGTTTGGATATCATAAGAGAACATATTGTCCTCAAATTGTCTATCATGCAATACTTTGAACAAGCTGATAGCATCTCAACTATCTATTAACGCTCTTCTTTCGCGTTGGACAAAATTATAAGCATCGAATTTGCAAAACCCCACATTTTCAACACCGTCCACTTCATCTGCAAGGAAATTGTATGTATTGGTTGTTCTAATACCCACACCTGTCATATTTTTTATAAGGATAGCTTGAACAATAGATATACTGCGATGAGACCTCAGTAGGTACTTGTCATTCTCTGATGCAAGTGAGTGATTATGTTCCTCGACGAACTTCGTAACCTCTCAATTCTTACCTTCTTTGTCTGCATTAAAGTATATGCAGACCAAACAATCTGTGCGAGTATCCAATTTACGGTATTTTTGTTGTTCGTCATTCAACGGTTTGGAAACCCTTAGACCAGCTTTTGTGCAACTATACCCTCGGCCTTTAATAAATCTGGTATGTGCCCAATAGACAATATTTTGCTTCCGCACGCTGAATCCAGTTTTATGGGCATAATCTTAGTACATGGAGTATGTTTTCTCCTCACTATGTACAATAGGGAATGATACTGTGGATTTTTGTCATTCAGGGAAAAAATAGTCGCAAGTTAAATACAGTTGGAAAAAAATAAATTCCAGTTGTAAAATAATAAAATCCAGTTGTAAATAAATAAAATCCAGTTGTAACATAATAAATTTCAGTTGTAATATAATGAATTGCTGCTGTAACGGAGTAAATTCCAGTGTGTATTACAGCTATAATTTTGATGATAATCGAAGTGAAAGGGGCCGAACTTAAATTAAAAGAAGATCCGCAAAAGAGAAGAAAGAATGAAAACTCACATTGCCAAAACAATCTACGACGGGTTTCTCTTGTGACTCCTGCATGATCTGAAACTTCAGGGAGAACAAACACGATGAGGGCAAATAGACGAGGAAGTAATGACGAAGTAGTAATGACACACTCACGGTCTTCTGCCGTTATCCAAACTCCTCAAGTAAGGTGTGGTAGGAGATGGTAGAAAACGGTGGACGACGATGTGAACCTCAAGTAACTAGGGTATTAGAAGGTCGGAACGGCAGCCGGTGACGTCCCGAAACCCTAAAGCAACAGACGGGTTCGCATGAGAGAAAGAAAAATTGGGGAAGATGATGAAAGAAATCCGAGAGAGAAATGACGGGAAATTTTTGGGAGATGAGGGGGGGGGGGGGGGGGGGGGGGGGGGGGGGGGGGGGAAGAAAGGTGAGCTCATGTGTTAAGAGCTATTTATTTGAGCACGGGACAAAACAAGCTGCTTCAGTCATCATTTATACAAGCTGGCAGCAGCAGCAGCAGCACCACCAATCGTCCAACACAGTTCAAATTAAGCAGCAGCCATCAAGAACACCTCCAACGGTCTTAATTCATCCTATATATACAAAGAATCAACACCAACGCATACTACTACTGTCTAATCACTTCACATAACTCCCATCCCTATAAAATTTACTCAGAAAGACGAACAGGACGAAGCTCAAAGAGGCCATGCCAGCAAGAAACCAGTAGTAATTATACAGCCTGGCTTCCCTCATATCGTCTGAAAACCATCCGCACCCCTCGCCTCCGCCGGCGGTGAAGGCCTCCACCATCGATATCAGTAGCCCGCCGACGAAGCTCCCCACGCCGAACACGCTGAGATACAGCCCAATCCCCACCGTCCGCATCCCCTCCGGCACCTGCCCGTAGAAGAACTCCTGCATCCCCACCACCGTGAACACGTCGGAGACGCCCAGCAGAACGTACTGCGGCAGCAGCCAGAAAATGCTCAGCTGCTCCTCTGCCGCCGCTTCTCCTCTCGAAAGCTCGGCTCTTTTCGTCTCCACCAGCGCGGCCACCGCCATGGCGAGGATCGAGAGGAGCATGCCGATTCCGATTCTCTGAAGAATTGTGATTCCTCTGTTTTCTCCGGTTATGAGTCGGGAAAGGGGGATTATGAGTCTGTCGTAGAGAGGCATTAGAAGGACGATTGATATGGTGATGGAGCTCTGAAGCATGGCCGGAGGAATGAGGATGGCTGATCCGCCGATGCTGCGCTTCATCGCCGTGCCCTGATTCGTGAAGAAGGTCGCCGGCAGCTGGAAGATGACGGCGAACATGAGGAGCAATAGCCAAATTGGGAGGAGCCTTAGAATCACTCTGGCGATGCCGGCGGGTTCTTTGTCAATGGATGGGTCGGCTGAATCCCAAGTGCTACTCTTGTTGCCATTGAAGTCGTCGGTAATAAGTGATTTCCCCTGCAATCTGTCGAGGGAGAAGAAGAAGAACATGAATCAGACTTCAAGGAAAATGTTGGTTCTGTTCGCCAATGAAATTTGAAGGTGTAATGGGACCCACAGCCAATTGTTATATGCACACCATCTTGTGCGCTGCAGGCCCACCGCAGGCCTCGTTGTATTGTGAAATTCATGAATTTTATTGGCCCAACAACGAATTGTTATGCACACACCATACTCTGCATCGCCAGACCCACTGCATCATGGAATTCATAAATTTCATTGGCCCATGTAGAATGGTTATATGCACACCATACTTTGCACTGCTGGACCTTATAAAGGGTGGGTGTGGATTTTATATACTTTGTTTATAGTATTAAAAGAAAAAAACTTGCAATATATATTAGAATTTATTTATAAATTAAAAGGAGCAATGTAAATAAAAAAATCCAAAAAATATTTTAGTCAAGCTCTTATATCTACAATTTTAGGTTGTCATTTGACATATCCGCAATATTTTTGAAAAAGACTATCATTAGACATGCTAGCTAGTGGTATTTTTGAAAAGCTACACTTAAACTTTTAGACTTTATTATATTTAATTTAACATGCAACGTGATATATACACAAGAATGATGATTTTTTAACAAAAAACAAAAGGTGATATATAACTACTTTCTACATTAATTAGATAATGTCTATTTTAAGTTGCATTTGTTAATTAATAAGGGCGAAAGTTGTTTAGAAACGAAAGCTATAAAATGCTAAAAAACCTTACTCGAGCTCAATAAACTCGTCGGTCTGTGAAGGCACTGAGATCCTCGAAGCAAGCAATCTCAACATAGATGCCTTCGCGTTGTTGACGATGCGATCAAGTGGTCTTTTCCTAACTTTCACCTCTTTATGAATATAGAAATGAGAGCCAGACATGAAGAAGGTCACCGAGATCGCCATGGCGACCGCAGGGATCGAGAAACCGAGCCCCCAACCTAAATTGTCTTGGACGTAGGACATGGTCGAATTCCCAAGGAGGCTCCCGGCGCATACGCCGAAGTACCACCATTGGAAGAATGAACTCTTCTTGTTGGTCTCCTCCTCTTGCTTGCAACTAGTTTGGCCCTCCTCAAGCTCCAATTGGTCTGCTCCAAATGCTTGTAGGGATGGGTTATACCCACTTTGGCCAATTGAGATCAAGTAAAGAGGGATAAACAGTGAATAGATTGGCAACCATGCATCTAATAATGCCCATGATGTCAATCCCACAAGTCCCTAAAAGTAGAAAAATATCAAGGAAATCTTTAAATAACACAAAAATTAAAGATAAACAGACAAATGTTAGACTGTAAATGGCATTGAATTCTATTAATATAATAAACAAATGCTAAAAAACTATATTGGTTGATGAGAAAAGTTGGATTTAAAAGTAAAAAAAACTTTAGTCATTATGCACTAAGTGTATATGGCTCATTAGTTTCCTTTCAATTAGCTTTCTTTAGTAATGATGTGATGTGCTCTATATATTTACATATATAAAGATAATAACTATATGCAGGCCGCACTGTGACTATGTGCAGACCGTGTATTTGAAAGTGATTATATGCAGCCAATTTCTGAACGGGTTCATCACTTCCTATGGTTTTTTAGTTTGCCTGCATTTATCCTTGAACTGCGTATAACCAAAAATGTCCTGCATATAACATATAAATGGCTGCGATGAAGTGATAATACATGTAGCCGTGCGAACTGTCTGAATTAGGCATCAAAATGGATATATAATATATGAAAAAATTGTTGCGTATTTGCCGTCCCCTCCCATAATTTTCCGCCGGATTCTCCTCCTGGTCGGCCCCTCTTCTTTTGGAATCCACTCCAATTATGTAATCTCCATTATTCTGATATTAATGGAGGATTTCTTAAAAAGAGATTTTTGATCACCTTTCATTGTTGCCGCCAACCCGTTTTGGAGACCGCTCCAAATTTGACATCTCCATTATTCTGGTGATGATGAAGGATTTTTTTGGAAGAGATTGATCCCCTTCTATGGTGGCCGCCATACATATTTTGGGTTTTCTTCCACCACTTATATATAGTGGTGTGGCCGGCCATCCAAGTAGTGCAGTGCAACAGCTTCTTTCGGCAGAGTTCTTTCGACACAGCCTGGTGCTTGGCCGCAGGTCTTCCTCTTCGGAGTTCTTTTTCCCGCCGGTCGTTGAATCAGATCTCTTCTTACAGTCTCCGTCCTTATTTCTCGTCGCAACGTCTATGACCAGATCTTTGAGGGTTCAAGATTTTTCAACTTGTTCTCGGTTTAATTTTATTTATGCATTTTAGCCGTATTATATGTTTGAGAAATAATTAATATTATTGATCTCGGCCTGCACAGGGGACATACCCATATTTATTTTTCGGGGAACCACTTTAAAATTTGGTGTAGCTTTTGTTTGTGGTGCTTGTTCATTTTCTTTATTTTATTTTATTTTGTGCGCTAATTATTCTTCGTAACTGCAATTGATCATTAGAAAATTTATTTGGAACATGATTCTTCATCTGCACTCGTACCAATCGATTTTCAAAACAAGTGGTATCAGAGCCAGGTTCGATCGGCGAGTATTTGAATGTCCCGTTTCGAGTTGGGTCAACAGTAGGTGACGACATCGGTCCGCTCCCTATCTTCTCAATCTTGATCCACGAATTTCTCCGGTCGCCTCAATCTCACTGCATATTTCTCTAGTTCGATTTCTATGACATCTTCTACACCCAATGCGAAGTTTGAAGTTGCGAAGTTCGATGGGAAGCACAATTTTGGTCTATGGCGGGTGAAATTCAAAACACTACTCATCAAGGAATGTTTACATTGTGTCCTATTGGGAAAGGCATATAAGGAGGCTGAGCTTACCAATCGCATGTGGGAGGATTTGGATCTCAAAGCTATGTCCACCATACACCTTTTCCTACACGATGATGTGTTGTATGGAGTTCTTTCAGATACGATTGTCTCTGTTCTTTGGGCAAAGCTAGAGAGTATCTACATGACGAAGTCTCTTCACAATCGCATCTACCTCAAACAACAGTTGTACAAGTTTAGCATGAAGGATGGTTGCTCTCTACATGACTACATGAACAGTTTCAATAAACTGTTATCAGAGTGTCTCAACATGGATATTCAGGTAGAGGAAGATGACAATGCAGTTATTCTTCTGAACTCTTTTCCAAAATCATACAAGGGCATGCTCATTACCCTCACATACAGTAAGGATATTCTGCATATGGAAGAGGTTACTACAGCCTAACTCTCAGATGACATACGAAAGAAGTCGTCCATCTCAGGTGTTGCTGAAAGTTCAGCTTTATTCTCTCGGGGTCAGTCTGGTTTAATCAGAGGAGGCAAGTCTAAGAAAAGTTCAAATAGACACTGCAACTACTGCAAAAAGAAGGGTCACAGAATCAAGGATTGTTGCAAGCTTCAGAACAAAGAGAAAGAAAAACCTTCTGGTGACGATAAGGAAAAGTCTGTCGCATCCCTATGCCTTGATGATGTTGACAAGGATGTCCTGTAGTACTTTTTCACATATCTTTTCCCCTTGTTTTTTATGTTTTTCTTCCTGCATTATTTCCCTTTTATTCTATTTATATCCCTTCATTTGTTCACCACCCTTTTCTCCTCTATTTTTCCTAGTCATGCTACCTTTATGCTTGTGTTTTTTCTAACTCTTATTTTTGGGAGTTATTTTATTGGTCAAGAACTTCGTTGTTGAATGCGTTTTTTGCCCCCATATTATCTAAGCTCTTTCATTTTTACTCCCCATTTATGAGCTTAGAGTGTGTCTAGTCAAACCGTCTTTGACCAGTTCTCATAGGGGTTCATCTTTTCATGCTGAGGTCAGTTTGTTTGCATTCTTTCTCGGCGTGTCTGCATTTATCAGCCTCTCTCCCGTGCGCACATCAATGTCCAAAAGTCTTGGCAGGTTCAGTTTTGCTATGGGAGACCACCGTTGGAGGTGGAGTAGTTGGTATTTTAGCTTCAGGTGGAGCATTTTTCGAGTCAGCCACGTTACTCCAGCTGGTGTGCTACTCAAAATCAGAGGAGTTTTCTTGTAATATGATCTCGGCCGAAGTTCATTCATTCAGTTTCTTTGGCCTTTTTGGATCTTGGTGACTGCTGGGCCATCTTGGAGTTATCTCACCCAGGTGAAGCTTATTATGAGAGGCGTAAAGGTGGAGATTATTTCATATTTGCCGCCCCTCCCATAATTTTCCGCTGGATTCTCCTCCTGGCCGACCCCCTATTCTTTTGGAATCCACTCCAATTATGTAATCTCTATTATTTTGATATTAATGGAGGATTTCTTTGAAGTGATCTTTGATCACCTTTCATTGTTGCCGCCAGCCCGTTTTGAAAACCGCTCCAAATTTGGCATCCTCATTATTCCAGTGATGATGGAGGATTTTTTTGGAAGGGATTGATCCCCTTCCATGGTGGACGTCATACCTATTTTGAGTTTTCTTCCACCACCTATATATAGTGGTCTGACCGGCCATCCAAGTAGTGCATTGCAATAGCTTCTTCTCGACAGAGTTCTTTCGGCACAACCTAGTGCTTGGCTGCCGGTCTTCCTCTTCGGAGTTCTTCTTCCCGTCGGTCGATGAATCAGATCTCCTCTTCCAGTCGCCGTCTTGATTTCTCGTCGTAACTTCTACGACCGGATCTTGAAGGGTTCGAGATTTTTTATCTTTTTCTCGGTTCCATTTTATTCCTCCATTTTAGTCGTATTGTATGTTTGAGAAATCATTAGTATTATTAATCTCTGACTGCATAGTGGATGCACCCATATTTATTTTTCGGGAAATCAATTTAAAATCTCGTGTTCCTTTTGTTTGTGGCGTTTGTTCATTTTCTTTATTTTATTTTATTTTATTTTGTGCGCTAATTATTCTTCGTAACCGCAGTTGGCCGTTAGAAAATTTATTTGAATCATGATTCTTCATCTGCACAAGAACCGATTGATTTTCATAACAATGTGCAGCTCGATGAGACCTACAACTTTCAAGTTGAACATTTTTCCTAATTTTGCATGATTGAGCCGGATTTTAAACCCGAAAATATCCGAGCATCCATAGTCTTGTCTTTTATATATTTACGGGTCGGAAATAATCCGGCTCATACCTTCAAAAATAAAAAAAGTGTTCAACATGAATGTTGCAACTCTTATCGGACTATACATGAATGTTGCAACTCTTATCGGACTATACATGAATGTTGCAACTCTTATCGGGACTTCCCCTCAAAATTTGTGTAATTACAGCTTGCATCCCTTTAATTTTTGAAATTGCATTTATCCTTTTCATTGTTTACATTTCATAACATTTATGCACGAAATGACCCCATAAAATTTTACTCTAAAAGGATACTTTTATGGATGGATATTATGAAATGTAAGTATTGATAATGGTTTTTGTAATATATATATATATAGTATATATATATATATATATATATATATATATATATATATATATATATATATATATATATATATATATATAGGCAGCAGTCATAATGCCAATACTATCCCAATTTTTTTAATATAATGTCATCAAATTTCTTATTTATTTCAAAATAAATATTCTTATTTATTTCAAAATAATTTAACTTAGAATACTAATGTTTCTAATTATGCATTTAAAAAAAACAATAAATTCAAAATTAAGTTTTTAATTTATAATAATTATTATATTATGTAATTATGACTGTCCAATCAAATAAATAAACGTGACTTTAAAAAGTGAAAAGAGAGAATAAAGAGAGAGAATAAGAGAGGGCGGGGCGGGGCGGGGCGCGGCGCGGCGGGGCGCAAGAGTACCCTGTCGGCCCGCGCCCTCCTGACGGGCTTTGCTCGACCCCGACCGGCGGGCATTTTTAAAATCTTTTGTTTAATTTATTGTTTTAATATTTTAAAATTTATGTTTAATTATTTTATTGCTTGCAATTATTTTTGTTTCATTTTAATTTTTTCAATTATTTTTATAGTAAATGTTATTTAATATTTATTTTTAATTATCAAAATTTAAAATAATTGAAAAAAAGTAGAATAAAAGAATAAAAGTAAAAAAATAAAATAAAAAAATTTGTCAGGTCTCCAAGGGCGAACTCGCCAGCCCCAGACAAACCAGCCGGGAGAGCGGGCAGTTTAATATGAGTGGGATTGAAAAAAAAAAGTAATGATATTGTTTATTTTAAGAGTTTGGTATGCACATAGTCAAAAATGATGTGCACGTAACATTTCTCTTTATTTTAAGAATTTGGTGTGCACATAGTCAAAAGTGATGTGCACCTAAGAGCGCCCAAGTTTAAATATAATTCTATATTTAGATTTTTCTTATTTTATGGGGAAGGATTTGCGTGGGACCCACGTTTATTTTCCTCCGTCGAAATTTAAAAAAAATGCAAAATAACTATTTATAAATTATAAGTGTTGTTTGGCTCAAATAGACAAGTTCTCTTAATTGTTACTTGTTAGAGATTGCTCACGACTCACGTGCTTGATTAATTCGCTGATTTCTTTAAATAAATATATTTTTTAAATAACTAATATATCTCTTATTTGAGCAGCATATAAATGTAGTCATCGTAGTATGCTGACGTTATATTTCGCCACATCTATATCATAGGCTATTATATAAGAAATATTCAAATTCTATTATTTTTTATAATTTAACTAAATTTACTTTAATAATTATGTTCATATCTCTTCAATTTCTTATGAAAAACATCATCCATAAAACCAAGCTTTTGAAAATCGGACCGGACCGGCCGGTCGGATCGCGGACCGGGCATCCAGCCGGTCCGGTCCAGTTAAACAACCTGCCCCATCCACGAACCGCTCAAGAACCGCGGAACCGGACGGGCGGACCGGTGGGCCGGGAAGCGGGAGCGGTTTCACACAACCGGACGGGCCAATGACCCAATATTAAAAGAGCAGAAAAATTGAAAGAGGGAGGATTCGAATCCAGAGCACTGCTAGTTTAAGTGAATAGCACACCACCTGACCAACTAATTCTTATGATTTTATTTTATGATATATTTTATACATATAAATAAATATATATAATTAATATACATATTTATATAAATATTAATTACATATGTTTTAGATGTATTTTTATATTAACATGTTAAATTACCTTTTAAAAATTAAAGTGTATATATATTTTTAATATATACATATATCCATCATTCAAATAAAATTTACGTTCAATTTGACACGACGATGACGGTCATCATCATGGTGGTTATGGACCGTCGCTCTTGAACGTCCGAGCTTATCTAAGAAATTTCGTACACTTATATGTTCAAAAGTAAAAAAACTAGTTTATTTTCTTAATTGTGGTCTTAACCATTGTCATTCCAAAGCTCCATTATATTACTCTATTACAATACCGTTTTTGTCGAAGCTCAATAGAGCAAAAACGTCACGTAAAACGAAAATTTACAAGTATAGTGATAACCTTGAATCTTTCCCTCTGTCGGTTCGATGTCCGGTCCGGTTTTCAAAACCTTGGTTTTACGTGACGTTTTTGCTCTATTGAGTTTCGACAAAAACGGTATTGTAATAGAGTAATATAATGGAGCTTTGCAATGACAATGGTTAAGACCACAATTAGGAAAATAAACTAGTTTTTTTTTACTTTTGAACATATAAGTGTACGAAATTTCTTAGATAAGCTCGGACGTTCAAGAGCGACGGTCCATAACCACCATGATGATGACAGTCATCGTCGTGTCAAATTGAACATAAATTTTATTTGAATGATGAATATATGTATATATTAAAATATATATACACTTTAATTTTTAAAAGGTAATTTAACATGTTAATATAAAAATACATCTAAAACATATGTAATTAATATTTATATAAATATGTATATTAATTATATATATTTATCATATATATATACGTTATTATTTATATGTATAAAATATATCATAAAATAAAACCATAAGAATTAGTTGGTCAGGTGGTGTGCTATTCACTTAAACTAGCAGTGGTCTGGGTTCGAATCCTCCCTCTTTCAATTTTTCTGCTCTTTTAATATTGGGCAATTGGCCCGTCCGGTTGAACCGATTGAACCGGTTGGACCGGTTGAAGCTTGAACCTTTCCCTCTGACGGTTCGATGTCCGGTCCGGTTTTCAAAATCTTGCATAAAACAATTATCTTTCTAATTTTATTCTTTCTTTTTTACAAAATTTATTATTCTTTATAGTTTAATTTATTATTTTATTTTTAAAATACGTCTTTATCCTTTCAATTTTTTATTAAGTTTTTAGAGAAAACAATTACAAAAAATAATGAATGACAATTATGTTGTGAGTCGTGACACAGATGAACCTCATGCACAACTGAAATTAGGATCATCTCTGTTTCAAGTGAAATGAATAGTATCAATTTCACGTCCAGATCTAATTTTGATTGTTCAAACAAATTCACTAATCTCATCATATTTTATTTTTATTTTAATCCAAAAATTATACACCATTAAGGCTGTTGTTGGCACGATGACTACGATCATGAACATGAGGGTTAAATTGTCATTCGTTAATGCCCACATAAGGAACTTCATCCACTTTTATGTTCAAATGGATGATGTTTGTTAGGTGATCCTTAACGAATGACGGTTTAACCCATGCGTTTACGACCGCCACTCCATGCCAAATGGAGTCAGGCTCCGTTTGGGAGGACTTATTTTCCCGGTCAAGCGGTCACGACCGCATGAATCAGACCTTAATTAAGAATTCATGCGATCGTGACCGCTTGACTGGTGAAAATAAGTCCTCCCAAACGGAGCCTAAATCAGAGAATGCATCCACATTATAACATGGATCTCCATTTGAATTTCCAAATGAAGAGGATCCTGATTCCGCACGACTGCTGCTCGTCTTAATAAACAAAAATAAAAATTTAATAGATAATATTGTGAATAATTTCATATAATTGTTGCCTCCTTCTCAATTGGATCACATGAAATGTAATTAAGGAATCATACGCACCCTAAAAATCAAATCAATCTTCATTTATTTAGTTCATAAAAAGAATTCCGAAAATTGAAGATGAATTATTAATTAAAGCCGACTTCTCATTCAAATCATATTTAAAAAAAAAACAGTGAATTAATTAATTAAATAAGTTAAAGCTTACCAAAATATAAAGCAGGGAAGAGGATTTGATTGTCGAATAGCGATCCCAATAAGAATCAACGAGCACGGAGGTGACCAGAGGAAGCATCGACGTCACCCCATTCCATCCGGCCACCGTCTTCGCCGCCGCCGACGAGCTCATCCTCACACAGCCGCCGGTGAGATACGTCACCAGATTTGACGAAACCCCCTTGTAAGCAAACCTCTCAATACTCGCCACCACTGCACATTACTCAAAACCCCCAATCAATCTGTTAATCCCAACAACAACAATAACAAGGAAGACGAATCGATCGATCGATCGATCAAGGGATTGAAATGAAAGCGCTCACCGATAACTAAAATGCACGGCCGGCTGAGTCGCCGTGAATCCATTGCCGGGTTTTGCTTGCTTTTTAGTCAGATCGCCGCCAGGGTTTTTGTGTTGCGGCAATTAGGCAATGGGAACTTTCGTCTTTAAAGCTGAAGTGGGGGGAGCTCGATCTGGTTCATGCGCATGGGCCGGATCCTCTTTGCGGGTTAAATTGAAGAAGAATTTCGGCTTGCTTTGTGCTGATTCCATTAGATTTGGCGGGTTTTCCGGGAATTACTGCACGTCGTTTTCTAGGGATTTGGAGATAGACTTCGTTTTTGACACGTGCTTATTTACGGAGGTGCGCGAGAAAATCTGACGGTAAGATTGCAGATTTCAACAGCACAGATCGTTCCCTGCAAACTACGGCCGTATTTCTCGAATACAGTCGTAACCAAAAGTGACCGTAGTACGGTCCAAACAAATATGCACCGTAGATCTTGGGGATTATACGATCGAATCTGTTGGTGCACCAATCTCATACGTGCCAAATTATTGAGGTGTGAGGATTCTGGTGGGTGATGCTATAACTAAATTTAGAATGGATACAACAATAACAACATTAAGTTTTTATCCCACTAAAATTCAGAATGGATATAAGCAAACAAATAAAATAAAAAATCGGTTAATTTTTTGTAGGTATTTTCGGCTCTCACAAAAAATGCATGAGGGGTCATTTTCTCCTGCGGGCTGCAGATTGAAGCTTGAAGAGTTGCACAGAAAGAATTTTTCAAGCAGAAAATTCTGATAAGGATTGTCCATATTTTGGAATTGGAGAAATCTGGCAACCCCTTCGTATAAATTGTTGGGAAATTGTGCGGTGCTCTTGGTAAATCGGGCCTACTCAACCGTCTTAACCTGTGAGCAGCCGATCGTGCCAACAGTCAAAGATAAACTAAATGTTAGGACGAAAACTTGATGCCGTGAAAAACTCGGAATCAGGGTGAAAAACCACGCGGTCGGTACTGCAAGACCCCGCTCCCGAAACACAAAACACGGCACGAGGGAAGTCTTATGCCCAGAACAACCACCTTGTTGTAGCGTTAGCGCACGGGCTAACCTGTACAACCAAACGCCTATCTTGCCGGCTATAATCAATATCAATCATTGTCAACCCAACCAAGACTATAAAAACCGAAGTCAAATCCACACATAGTAATATAGTCTAAAAGTATATCAAATAAAAGAAGCATCAACAAGCTTCTAAAAAATCAGAGTACGTGTACAAAATGAGTCTCTCTAACTCTCATCAGTCACTGACGGTAGCGATGACACCGTCCCTTCAGGCTCTGTCGTCCTGGCCTAGCTGTCCGACTGCATAACCTGCTGCTGCTCCGTCTGCGGGGTTCCCTCATAAAAAGGAAGACATATCAACCGTTAGTCATAAAGATTAAGTGACTTCACATCCGCTCCCCCGACGATTCCTCGGCACCGGGCGGAGAAAAAGGACAAGTAGAATATATATATATAAGAGCAGTAGTACAAACAAGTGGTAAAAGAGTGAGCAATATTAATGTATATCAGCAGTATAATAAACGAGTAAACAATCTACTCTAGCAGTTCTACCATCTAATATAAAGCTACAACAGGAAGTAACACAGCTTATATGAAAGCCCATACAGACATATACGTTGAGAATCGACTCAACAGTAAATTAACTCATCATATAAGAGTGTCCATACAAACTTATACGATGAGGATCTTGTGTATGCAATGTAATGTAATGACATGAATGCAATGCAATGACTCACCCATGATCACACACATGCAACTGCTATGTCGACACAGACTTAAAGTTCCCATTTTTCGAGCAGGTAGCTAACCTCTCAGGCGTCAACCGTCGTGGTCGGGCGGTGACAGTGGAGCGGGCTTCTCCACTACTAGGTGAGCATCCACACTACCAAGTCTAGGCCTCTGTACACCTCAACGCTAAGAACACAACAGCGGAGCCCACATGTGTACTACGACTCAGAAGGGGTCTCGGGTAGATGTGCACCAAGAGCTCAGCCCCATTGACCTATCTTCGTGGCACAGAAGGTGCCTCTGTGAACAAATCACCAAAGGACCAAAACCAACCGTCCACTAGCACGGAGGGTACCTCGGGACGTAAGCACGGAGGACCAAGGCCCAACCGTGCAAGTCTAACTGTCAACTCCCGTCAGTGTGACGACTGGCGAGCCCGTAGACCTGCCACACTATCCTTAACCCAGGATTACGACACCGCGTGTCGACTTACACCGCATGCAATTTCACATCATCGCGGTACGAAAGGTGCCTCTGTGAACAAACCACCAGAGGACCAAGACCAACCGTCCACATATGTCTCTTTCATCATAACCAATCCAGTACGGTCAAACACCCGCACTCACACCCTTTCACAATCTCATGCCCCAAGACACCTAAGGGTTCACCGTCAATGTAATGGTACTTCACATATTCACCAACCATTTGGTTATCGTAATTACATATAGACTATGATCACATAACCTTGACATCAACTGGATACAATCTTTTACCAAGTTAAACCATTCGTGCACACATGGAACGATCAACTAAATGCCAACAACCATTTGTTCATAACAATCACTACCAACTATGTACCGCAAGTTCAAGACAATCTCATCATTATTTAACATATTACCATTGTCATGTACGTCCCTATTGGTTAACATATTTAAACCATTCATACCATCTTAACTCATCAACTCATTCGTTCACTACACCATGTGTTTGTTATGTATCTATCCAACAAATGTCATTAACAATATTATATCACAATTATTTATACACTAAATTTACCAAGACGTTAACATTGTTGTACTATAGTCTCTCCCTACCAATTTCAAAGCCAACTCATCACAAACTCGAGAATTATTTGTGCAGGAAAGTTTACTATACATCAACTTCGATCGGGGATTCTCGAGGCTACAGGAATCCGGTGAAGGCATGTAACCCTTCGTTGGAAAGGTATTTCCGAGTGCTACGACTTTTGTGTTTAGTTGAAAGACCAGATCTAGCTGCATCATGTCCTAAAACAGCCTCAAAGATCAATGCGCACAGAAAATAGATTTCTGCGCGCATCTTAAAGCGAGACGAATGACATCGGTTCATCTTCTTCCTCCAACTAAAATTCCAAAATCACATCCAGAATACCTCCTCCCTTATTGACCCTCAAAAGGACAACTTTCTTCACGAAACCAAGTCTCTATCTTCTCATGGAAGGAACGAGTGGTCGAAGACATCTTATCTCTGGGTTACAAACCCTAACATGACCTTCTCCTAGGAACACTTCTTCTCACGAATCGAGACTCCTTTGAGTCGATATCTCTCCTAGGAATAACTAGAGATTTAGCACTAAGGGAGAGGGTAGGAAGCTCACCTCATTTTCGGCGGTTCCGAGGTTTCCAGCCATATATCTTGTCAGCCTTCTTTGCGACATCTTCTTCTCCCTCGTTGGTGTTCGTCCTTCACGGGAAAGAGAGGAAGAGAGAATTTTCTTCCAGAAATCAACTCCGACGGCTTCTCTATTTCATCAGGATTGCACAGTAATGGCTCGACAAGGACAACTGTTCAGCAAACTGGTAAAGAGACGGCTAGGGTTTTCCGCATGTCCCTTTTATAATGAGAAATTAGGGTAACTGCCTAGCTATGTGTCGGCCTGACATTGCACCGCCTAATATTACTTTAAATGAGTCATTTTGAAAGGACGCAACTCATTTAAGTCGAATTGGAGCAATTCCTGAAAATCTGGTTCAGCAGCAGCCGAAAATTCGCCCAAGGCAAAGTTTTTTCTAAGTTAAATGGCGTTCGACGAATTTTAGCCCAGTTCGACGAATCAATGCTCGACGAATTCAGCGTTCGATGAATTTTCCTGAGTTCGACGAATCAGCGCTCGACGACTTTAGCGTTTGATGAATTTACCTGAGTTCGACGAATCAGCGCTCGACGAATTTGTGCGTTCGACGAATTTTAGCCTGAGTTCGACGAATCAGCGCTTGACGGATTTCGGCGTTCGACAAATTATCCTCAGCCTATGGCCTTATCCCTCCAGAAACTTTCTAAGTTAAATGGCGTCGAGAGCGTTGAGTCCACTCAACGCTCTCCAAACTTTAACCCGCCAGAAACATTCTAAGTTAAATGGCATCGAGAGCGTTGAGTGGATGAGTCCACTCAACGCTCCCAACGCCTTAACCCACCAAAAACATTCTAAGTTAAATGGCGTTGAGAGCATTGAGTGCACTCAACGCTCTCAACGCCTTAACCCACCAAGAACATTCTATGTTAATTGGCCTCGAGTGCGTTGAGTCCACTCAATGCTCTCGACGCCTAACCCACCAGAATTTCGTTAAGTTAAATGTCGTCGAGTGTGTTGAGTACACTTAACGTACTCGACTCCTAACCTGCCAGAGTTTCTAAGTTAATTCCTGATTTAGTCGTTGAGTCCGGTCAACTCACTCGACGCTCCCCGAACCTGAGTCAATTTTCTTGTCTTAAAACACGTGCGACTGGTCTGACATGAAATGGGACATTACAGGTACGTGCCGACCTAACTTCCAATACATGAGTGTTTCTTACAGAGCTTCTGGGAGGAAAGCGAGGGCGACATGCCACACCTCGTTACAATTTGTGAGAGGGGAGAAGGAACGACGAGTGCCAGCGGCCGTCGTGCTACTTTGAAAGTCTTCTGATGCTTGTTCACCGAAGATGCTGGAGCTTCCTTCCATCGTAGTTGTCTTGACGTGACGGCGGAGGCATCTTCACGCGTCTCATTCTTGATTTGCGTTCTCGCGAACCTCGTCTTATCTTTGTGGCCTTCGCTTTGCTTTGCGGTGTCGGTCTTGGACATAATTCCTGCAGAGAGAAGGGGGGAGAGAGAGGAGTGAAACCGAGTGAACCAGAGAAAAAGACACTTTTGAAATAGAACTGAGCCTATTTATGGATTTTAACGAGGGCTGTCCGGTAATTTTGCTTAATAACTACCAGACCGGCCAATAGGATTGCTTGGAAATGATCCCGCGGATCGCTACTTTTAAAAATGATAACCTTGCCCCGGGGTCGAGGGAAGGCCGACCCGTGAAGAATGGAAGGTTGATGATGCCGACGCGGGCGACCGGCCGCCGCCCCTTCACACGTAGGCCGGCCGACCGTGGAGAGGCTGCCCGGAGGCGGGCGGCCTCGGGCGACCCTGCGAGGGCCGGCCTCGGAGAGGCCACCCGAGATCGGGCGGCCCTGGGAGTCCCCTTGCGGGGGCCAGCCGCGGCCCCTTGCAGGTGCTGGCCGCGACGAGGCCGTCTAGGATCGGGTGGCCTTGGCCAGATCTTGCGGGGGCCGGCCGCGATGAGGCTGCCGGGGATCGGGCAGCCGTGGCCGGCCCTTGCGGGGGCCGGCCGCGGAGCAGCCGCCCGGGATCGGGCGGCCTTGGCCGGCCCTTGCGGGGTCCAGTCGCGGCGAGGCCGCCCGGGATCGGGCAGCCTTGGCTGGCCCTTGCGAGGATCGGCTGCGGCGAGGTTCCGTGGAGGGGTGCCCTTGGTCGTCCTTCGCGGAGGTCGGTCTTGCCGGGACCGCCCGTCTTTGGGCAGCTAGAGGGGGCGGCCGGGCCCGGGCCGGGGCAGGCCTACACCGCTTGGTGTCGGCAGTTGGGCCTCGTGCGTGATCCAGCGCACGGTAGTTACTATGGGGATCGGGTGCGCGAATCTTGCGTGTGGCGGTTACCTGTGTAACTTCCATGACTTTAGTGAGGGAGAGGGTGGTTTGTCTATGTGCAACCCGGTTTTCCGATAAATTGGGGTTGACCTCATCATAAATAAATCACAATATTGGATAAATCTGGAAGGATTGTTGCTCCTGTTTTAAGCATTGTTTCGGGTCGTCTGATTTACCTCCGGTTCGGGGAATTGGATCGACTTAGCTTTAAGTTGGACCTGGCGCGCAAACATTCAAATGACAATCATGCATCAATGACAAGTGGTGTATTGAGCGCGGAAAATCTGAAAAGTGTGAAAAACCAAGTGATATGATGTGTGTCAGGCAAAAATATACTATTTTCTCTTTGTTTACTGTTATTTAAATTTTTCAGAGGGTAACAGAGTATCTTTTAGTTACAAGATTTAAGTATAGAAAGTAGTAAATGAGGTTAAGTTCACGAAGCCTTGATGAGTGCGTCCGTCGGAGTTTCCACGAGCGCGTTACTCTGAGTGTTTTCCTGCACCTGCTGCCGCGTGCGTGAGAGCGTTGAAGGTGAGCGAACTAGAATGTGAGCATGGTGAATTCTGAGCGTAGGAACGATGTAAGTCCCACGTCGCCAGAAAACCTCACAGCTCTCTCTAGTCTCTAATTTAATTTGCCCTCAAATGAAGGTCCAAAAACCTTTTTTACAACTTTCTTGAACGATCTAAGTTGTGCCTAGCTAAAACTTGAGTTGACGAATGACGTTGTTCTGTTTCATTCAACTGGATCACCTATTTTCCCGAAATGACAACATGCCCCCATGCGGTCCGAGCGGCCCGGGCAGATTACCCGGCGATGACAGAGGTCAGAGGCGGCGACGGCCGGCGGCGCTCGCGCAAAGGGGCTCACACACGTGCACGCTCGACGAGAAGGATGCCACAATATTGACTAAAAGCTGGTAGCATCGACGAGAAGGCTGACAAATATCGATGATAACAACGGTCGACAAAAACCCTTATCGACGACAACACTTGTTGATAAACACCTTGTCGGCGAGATCAGTTGGGAGAATCGACTCGAACTCAAAGCCCGTCGATGAGATCAACTACTCAAAATTCTTGTCGACGAGACCAAATTGCTAATATCAACGAGACCAGCTGCCTGTAGACGAGACCTCTAGTCGACACAGGAGCCCGTCGACTAGATCAGCACCAGAATCGATTATAATCAAAATTTCCCTTTTTCAATCGACGAGACCACCCTGAGCAGTCGACGAGAACGAAGTCCTAGACCTTCAATCGATGAGAAAACTCTAGACCAGTCGACAAGATCGACATAAAACACATGCATCATTACCGAGTCGGTCTCGACACACACAATATTGGATGGATTAGGGTCCCTTGCTTCTAATTTTGGGCTTAGTATTATTAAGTATATCCATAATGTCAGTGGTCCTGTGGACTTTATATCTAGACTTTATATTATTAGCATGAAGTAGTTCTGCTAATATGAGTGAAACACTGGCGCATACCGCACTCAATTCTGGGTGGAGTCTCGTGTCACATTACTTGGCTATTCCGAATTAACAACAAGTGAACTCCAACGCACGCACGCACGCACCAATATATCCATATAATGTTTCCAATTACATGAGTACTGTTTTCTTTTTCAAGCTATAAGGACTGAATAGTTATCATTGGACGGATATTGTAATGTGCTAATGCATTTTGAAATAATGACAACTTTATATACGTTAGAGTTTAATTTTGTTTGAGAATATGGTATGCCATGCTAACATGTTTTGGATGTGTTGGGCTAGAAAGCACGCAAGTTTGATCAGAGCACATGCAAATTAGTTTGAGCAAGTAATTGTACGACCGCTTAGCGGTATGTGGATACACAATCAAAAACAACACAAAACAAGAATAGAAGTGACACAGATTTAATGCGGAAACCCAATAGGGTGAAAATCAAGGGATGATCAGAGTCTAACCAGGAAAGCCACCACTAAAATGTATGAAATAATAGGTAATTACAATGCTTTCCCTCCTCTATCTTTATAAGATCTTCATCAGCTTCACACTACACAATACAATAAATAGTAACAGAAAAACTGAAATGTACCGACAGCGGCGGACGAGACGGATTACACAAATCCTCTCCAAGATGTCTTTTTGAATCATTGCCCAAATATGCTCTAGATCCAATCCGTGTAGGCGAGGCACTACTCGTAAATGTCATACAATGTCGTCTGAAAGCTCTCCCAAACTAAGACAATTGCTGTAAAAGTCTCTCTAGAAATCTTACAATGTTTAAGTTTGGAGAGAAGTAGATGTCTTACCATTCCTCATTTATCCCTATTTATAGGGTCAAAACCAAGAAGGTAGATGACATGCGAATGAAGCTTCCATGAAACTTTCTAAGGTTAAAAAACACATGTCGGTTTAAAGGTCAGAGACGGTTCTCCTTTTCACACTTGTCATGAAACACAAGCTTGAAAAACATGGTCAAAGTTGGCTAGCCTTTTTCACATTTAGGAGAAAATTATCTTAATAAATCTCCCCATTTTCAACTAAGTGAAGAAAACTTATCATTCTGACAATCTTCCACAGAGTCTCCAATTTGCCTCCTGTCAGGTGCTCCATCAACATGTCTCCACGTTCGGTTAGCAACACCAAATTCGAGTTAATAAGACTTGAAACAACAGTTTTCTTCACAAAAGACGAAAACTGTATCCAACAACTTATTCTCCATCTTTTCCTTTAATTGGATGGAATCTCCATGCCGGCGATCCATTGTCATATGTGTGCACCCTCTACAAATCCAACTTTCTCTGCTCTAGAGTGTCGCGTATCCAATGATATCATGTATCAATATGTTTGGACCTCAAGTGGAAGGTGGGGTTCTTCCCCAAATGAATTGCAATCTCACTATCGCATAGAAGTATGTGGTGCTTCTGAGTAAAACCCATCTCCTTGATGAAACGCTTCATCCCAAAAATATCATTTTTTGCCTCAGTGACTGCAATAAACTTTGCCTCCATAGTCGATAGTGCAACGCACCTTTGTAGTCTAGACTGTCATGATGTAGCTCCCCCTGCAAACAGGATCAGGTACCCATAAGTTGATCTTCTGTAGTCCAAATCTCCAGCTATATAAACATCATTATAACCCAATAGCTCTGGCTCACTTTCTCCGAACTTCAACATCAAGTCTGACATTCCATGCAGGTACCTTAGAATCCATTTCACAGCATTCCAATGCTCTCTCCCAGGGTTGGAGAGAAACCTACTAACATTGCCAACCGCGTGTGCTATATCAGGACGGGTGCACACCATCGCGTATATAATACTGCCAAGCATATGAGACCTTCTGCATCTCCGCTCTCTACTCAAGTGTGCTTGGGCATTGGTTAACAACAAGTCTGAAGTGAGCTGCAAGCGGCGTGTTCACTTTCTTCCCTCGATCTATATTGAATCTATGTAGCACCATCCTGATGTATCTTTCTTGCGATAACCAAAGTAACTTGGAGCCTCTATCTCCCCGAATATGCATCCCTAGGATGATCTTTCCAACTTCCAAGTCCTTCATTGCAAACGTGGAGCTCAATTGCCGCTTCAGCTCGACAATGCGAGCAGTGCTCCTACCAACTATCATCATGTCATCTATATATAGGAGTAAATGGTGAAATCATCTAGAGAACTTCCCATAAAAGTAATATTGTTTCATGAACGCATCGTGATCAAGAGTGGTCCTCTTGAAGTCGATCTCCCCCATAAAAGCATCGAACTTCTTGTACCACTATCGCGGGGCCTGCTTCAGGCAATACAAACTCTTCTTTAGGTGACAGACTAGGCTCTCCTTCCCTTTGACCCTAAAACCTTCACGCTGCTCCATATACAACTCCTCCTCGAGATCGCTATGTAAAAATGCGGTCTTGAAATCCATCTGCTCGATCTCTAGGTCTAGCCTCACAATAAGGCCAAGAACTACCTGGATAGATGACTATTCACAGCAGGAGTGAAGATCTCATCAAAATCAACACTCTATTTCTGACTAAAGTCCTTCACCACTAATCTAACCTTATATCTAAGTGGTGTCGAGGGGTCTCCCTAATTTACTCTAAAAATTCATCGATTATTCATAGCCTTCTTTCCCTTAGGTGATCTCACCAAATCGTATGTACGGTTTTCCTGTAGAAACTGCATCTCCTCCTACATATCAACCATTCATTCTTTCTTCTCCGAGCTCTACACTGCTTCATCAAAGCACTCAAGCGCCCCGACATCAATCAACAAAACATACTCAGTAGTAAAATATCTCAAAGATGAGAGTCTAACTATACCAGACCTCCAAAGAGCGTGCTCAACTGCTGGTATAGACACATCATCAGTGATGTCCCCTGTAGGCTCTCCATCAATAGCATTCTTATAATCTGGAAGTGGATCAGTGCCCTGTATTGGATTAGGCTTTGCAGCCTCCTCACTATCATCACTTCCAATCATATAAGACTCTACATCAGTATGAGAGTCAACCTTCTCAGTCTTCTTAGGATCAACTATAGTCTAATCCTCACAAAATATAGCATCGCGACTGCGTACAAGTTTCTTCTCAACTGGACTAAAGAACTTATAGCCAAACTCGCTACTACAATCGTATCCTAGAAATATGCATTGTCAGGTCTTGGAATCTAACTTTGATCTTTCGTCCCGAGGGACGTGCACAAAGGCTTTGTAGCCAAAGACCCTCAAGTGACTATATGTGTAATACCTCCATCTGTTACATGACATATAATAGAGGGTTCGGCCGGGGTCCCACACCATATTCCACAAACATGCGGCAGGGTTATAGGTTAATATCAAATACTAGTACACGCATCCTAACTCAAAGAATTCTAGCGGAAGCATTAAGGGTTAATACTGAACTCATGTCCACTATATATATAAACAACCACATATATACATCTCAAAGAAATGTATACAAAATACACAAAATGTTTGGCTTTAAGGCCTTACAGTTATTTTTCATAAGTGTGGTTTACATACATCGGCACGCAGGCCGGACACACATGAAAACAGTACAATCTTTCTTCATTCGGCATTCGCGGGCCAGCATAGCAGCAGCAAGGGCTTCAGCCTAATATTTCCCACTCGGCTCTCCAACACCTTCTTAGGGACAATCCACCGCAATGGTGGTAAACAAAACAACGATAATCATTCAGCTGACCAATTTATAACGACCATAACCCTTTCCCGGGATAGTGGTATTCCTTTCCTGCAGGCATAGTATTTTCACAAGCAGATATATCACAAAACGTTCACTCACGCACAATTCAATATATCACAAACGTCAACAGCACGAGCCGATGCTCCATGCACTCAGGGCACATTATCGCTGTACTGGAAAACCAGGGTCCCACCACCGTTCTCAGGTCCTAGACCCAACAATAAACATTGAGCATTCATGCTCCATGACCCACGGCCAGAGACTTTAGCCTTGATGGCGAACAACCCAATACTCTCATTATGTGATCCTAACGAAACCAATAACTTAGGCACTCAAGTTAGACAACCATAACGCGAATACAGTTCAGCCCTTGCCTTTTGCTCAAATCGCCAGTATAATGTCAAGACTGATGTGAGTTGGCTTACCCTTGTCCGTTCGGCTCACTGGCCTTTAAGAGCGCATAGCTCACAATAACCAGACTGTCCTCCAAGGACTGGCTTTCATAATCACAAGTTAGCTAGGAGTTATCGCCAGCGATAACCACTATCGCTTGGTGTTAGCGACAGAACACTCTTTTTGTACCCAGCCCCAACCATATCTAGACCAACTATCCAGAAAACCCTGCAGCCACCTGCTGTTCCAGAAACACTGGACTTTCATATCATACAACACATGAATTTCGAGGGTATTTTTCTGGAACTCCACTCTAGTACTTCCTGTTACTCCACTTCACAGGCACAACCCACCGACTCCACAAACTACTCGTTTATACGCAGAGTCTTCACTGGTGCGCAAAATAAAGCATCACCAATCCAGACCAACCCGTCTAGATGGGTTCACACATCATGCCTATTCCATACTACATACTTCCGGATCTATATGCAAAACTTATTGGGGATTTCATGAATCAACCCAACGGAAATCCCTTAACACTCCACCTTTTGGTGGGAGATTCCATGTATATGCCAAAATAAGGACTTCACTTGTCCAAGGAGGAAGATCGTTACCCTTGGAGTTTTCCTTGGCTAGCTTCGGCTCTTGATTCCAGCCACAAGATCTTCTCCAACAACTCAAGTTCCACCTAAACCCTAGCACCAGCCGAGAGTTCTCTACTCCAGAACTCGGGAAGTAAGGAAGAGAGAGATAAAAGGAAATAATGATTTCCTCAGTCCCAACCCTCTGCATATGTGGTCTCGGGTTTTCCCTAGTCATACAATCTCTTCTCATCAAAACAAATCAATGACTTCAGTTTGAGCTGAAAAAGTCAACCACCGCTCAGTGGCAGCACACCAGCCACCTGACACGATTCGCCACTCGCGATATCTTATTTTGATAATTTGTCGAACGGAGTCAAGTTCGTCGAACACAGTTCGTCGAACGGGAGTGAGTTCGTCGAACGAGCTTAAGTTCGTCGAATGGGTCATGTTAGAAATGAACAAAAACAAACCGGAAGTGGAACAAAAACAAGCCAGAAGTGGTTTAACGGAAACTTTATTATCTGAAAAAGGTATCAATTACAATGGTATAACCTCTCTTTTATAGAATGAAGGAGATAAAAGAGATAACAAATAAGCAATGTGAGACTAAAAATTTACAAGTATATGCGGCTTTACAAAAAGACAAACCGGACAAGCCGTGCGGTTAGACAAACCGGCTAACCGCCCGAGCACAACCAGGATGAGAGAACAAGTAACCCAGAGAACAAGTCGCCATAGGAGACCGCAAGACCGCCCGGTCTCCAGGTCGTCTGAGATAAGCCGCCTGACCGATGGGACACCAAACTGCAATAGCCCAGCACACAGACCGGCTAGGAGAAACCACCAGACCGCCCGGTCTCCGAACAGCAACAGACCGCCCGGTCTCCATCCTGCAACACTCCCCCTCAAGCTGGAGCATAGATATCAATCATGCCCAGCTTGTCACAGATATGGAAAAAGGAAGCGGACACCGGCTTGGTGAAGACGTCTGCCAACTCGTTGTCGGAAGTAACAAACGGAGGGCAAATCTGCTTCTTCATTATCTCTTCCCGAATAAAATGACAGTCGACTTCTATGTGTTTTGTTCTCTCATGGAAGACCGGATTTTTGGAAATGTATATCGCGGCCTTGTTGTCACAGAACATAGAAAGAGGATAGTTGAGGCCGCCGCTCTCAGTCCCAGTAGCAATCGTCCGTTGGGAGTTCGGATCCTGAAAAGAATAAGAAGTAGGAGTGAATGTGACTGAGCACTGTAGTTGCTTGCATAAAGAAGTAACCGATAATAAATTGCAAGAAAACTTGGACACATAGAGGGTATCTGCCAGGCAAAGAGAAGGAGTGACTTGAACCATGCCCGCCCCATTGACCGGGGAGGGAGAGCCATCAGCAACTATGACCGGGAGCAACCGATCATGTGTTTTGAGATAAGAGAAAAACTGAGGATTGCCTGTCATATGGTTTGTAGCACCAGAGTCGATCAACCAGCGTCCACGAGTAACAACGTGGGCACTACCAAAAGTGGCTACCACCAAGGCGGATAGCTTGGAGGTGGAATCCATTGAAGAGAGACGACGAGAGAACAGGAAGCAGCGGCAACAACAACAAGTCACAAGCTGGGCAAACAGAGTCAGGCCGTGCGGCTAGGAAGGCCGCAGGCAGGAGAAAACAAGTCGGATGGAAAAAGAGATGTCGCAACGACGAGTAAGCAGGAGCGGCTAGAAGGAAAATAGGTCGCGGCGACTTAATGACAAGTCGCGGCAACAAAGAGGATCATCTAGAGAAGAGAGGCAAGGAGAAACAAGCCGCGCGAACAGGGCAGCGGTCAGAAGAGGAAGGCAAGCCGCGAAGACAAGTCGCGGAAAGCAGAAACAAGCCGTAGAACCAAGCTGAGGGAAAGAAGTCGAGCGGCTAGAAGGTAGCCCGCGTGAACAGAAGAAGAGGATGAATCAGGAGGAAAAGATCGTTTCCTCTGATACCATGTTAGAAACGAACAAAAACAAACCGGAAGTGGAACAAAAACAAGCCGGAAGTGGTTTAACAGAAACTTTATTATCTGAAAAAGGTATCAATTACAATGGTATAGCCTCCCTTTTATAGAATGAAGGAGATAAGAGAGATTACAAATAAGCAATGTGGGACTAAAAATTTACAAGTATATGCGGCTTTGCAAAAAGACAAACCGGACAAGCCGTGCGGTTAGACAAACCGGCTAACCGCCCGAGCACAAACAGGATGAGAGAACAAGTAACCCAGAGAACAAGTCGCCACAGGAGACTGCTAGACCGCCCGGTCTCCAAGTCGTCTGAGACAAGCCGCCTGACCGTTGGGACACCAAACTGCAACAGCCCAGCGCACAGACCGGCTAGGAGAAACCACCAGACCGCCCGGTCTCCGAACAACAACAGACCACCCGGTCTCCATCCTGCAACAGGTCATAACACCTAACTGAGCAATTTTTGTCGAGCCCTGCTCGACGTTTTCGTCGAGCCCCGCTCGATGTTTTCGTCGTGCCCCGCACAACGCTTTCGTCGAGCTCAGGTCGACTTTTTACCATGTTACCTCCTACTCCTTTTTGGGGTGTTATAATTCTCCCCTCCTTACGAAAATTTCGTCCCAAAATTTAATACAATTATCAGAAACAAACAACAAATATGTTCCAACATATATTTTCTGCACCAAAAAACACGTTACAACATTTTATACAAACAACTCGGGAAATTCAGCACGCATGGTCTGTTCCCGCTCCGATGTTAGCTCCTCACGGCCACAGTTGTCCCACCGAACCTTGAACATCCCGATTGTCTTATTCCGCAGCTGCTTAACCACATTATTCTCGATCCGAATGGGCCTAACCTTCATCGTTAGCCCAGGTTCGACCAGTACGCGATCATTCCCAATCACTTGAACTGGATCTTTCACGGCTTTTCAAAGCACTTATATGTGGAACACATCATGCAATCCACTCAATTCTGCCAAAAGAGCTAGCTAATAGACAACTTCTCCAACTCTCTCCACTACTTCGAACAGACCAAGATACCTCAGACTTAACTTTTTCAAGCGTCGAATCCTGGACACGCCCTTGAATGGTTTGATATTCAAATATGCCCATTCTCTAACCACAAATTCTACGTTTTGGTGATTGGCATTGTAATGCTTTGCATGCCTATCTTGGGCTATCAATAACCTCTCCTGAATAGAGCGTATTGTCGAATTAGCCTCTTCGATTTCCTTACGCTTATACAACTTAGATTCTCTTGTTTCCGCCCATGCTAATGATGTACGACACTTCCTACCATACAAAGCTTCAGAAGGCGCCATGTTTATACTAGCTTGATAGCTATTATTGTAGACAAACTCTACCATATAGAGATGGTATTCCCACCTCTTCCCGAAATCCAAGGCGCACATTCAGAGCATGTCCTCCATCGTTCTGTTGGTCCTCTCAGTCTGGCCATCCGTTTGTGGATGAAAAGACGTACCAAACGTTAATTTTGTCCCCAACAATTGATGGATTGGCCTCCAATCATTCGAAGTGAAGGGCCTGTCTCGATCACTTACGATGCTACGGGGAACACCGTGTAATCGTACTATTTGCTCAACATAAAGCTTATCAAAGACTTTCACTGAATCGTCCCTCTTGTTCGGAATGAAGTGGGCCACTTTCGTTAACCGGTCCACGATTACCCAAATAGAATCGTTCCCGCGTTGAGATCTCGACAAACTGTGCACGAAATCCATCGAGATATCATCAAATTTTCATTCCGGAATAGGTAGCAACTTTAGGAAACCTCCAGGCTTCTAACATTCTGCTTTCACTAAGACACATCTCTGATATTTAGCCACGTAATGTGCTATGTCTTTCTTCGTATCCGGCCACCAGAATCGTTTTTTCATGTCTTTGTACATTTTTGTGCTCCCTGGGTGAATTGAATACTTCGTGAAGTGAGCTTCATACATCAATTCTTCTCTTATGTTACCCATAATCGGGACACACAAACGACCATCTTTTCGCAAAAGGCCGTCATCCCAAGAGAATTGGCCATTTGACCCATCCACTGCATAGCGTTGTAAACTTTCATCAAGTTCGGTTGCTTGCCGAACCCCGTCCGCAAGGTCATTCTGTACCTTCATCCAGTTCAGGCATGCATTTGCTGTGGAATTCTTGTCAACACAAGAAATCTGTAAAGCTTCCAACTCCTGGATCAGACGCTCATCATGCATCTGCAACCAAGTTGCCCTTGTCAGAGTTCGACGACTCAGGGAATCTGCAATGACCTTTCCCTTCCCTGGAGTATAATGAATCTGGAAGGTGTAGTCCCCAAGGAACTTCATCCACCTACGTTGTCGCATATTGAGATCATTCTGATCCAATAGATACTTTAGGCTCTTATGGTCCGTGAATATATTCACCTTCACGCCATATAAATAATGACGCCATAGTTTAAGTGCAAAAATCACCACCACCAACTCCAAGTCGTGGACGGGACAGTTCCGCTCATGCACTTTCAACTGGTGTGAGTCATAAGCGATCACCTTTCCAAACTGAAGAAGAATACAACCCATGCTGCTCCCTGCTGCATCACTTTAGATTTCAAAGCCGTCTGAACCCCATGGCGACGTCAAGGTTAGAGTCGTGGTCAAGCGACTTTTCAGCTCTTCAAAATCTCGCACACACACCGACGTCGAAACGAACTTCTGATCCTTCCTCGTTAGTGTGGTAAGAAGCAAAGTGATCCGTGAGAAGTTTTCTACGAAATGTCTGTAGTAGCCCGCCAGTCCAAGGAAACTCCTGACTTCGGCCACAGAAGACAACATCGGCCACTCCCGCATGGCTCTTATCTTTGATGGATCCACCGCAATGCCCTCTCCACTCACCACATGGCCAAGAAAAGCCATTGATGACAGCCAGAATTCACACTTGGAGAACTTGACGTAGAGCGTGTTCCTCCTCAGGGTATGCAATATCATCCGTAAACGCTTCGCATGATCTTCTTCTGACTAAGAGTACACTAGAATTTCGTCAAAAAAGACGATTACAAATAAGTCCAAGTACTCGCAAAATGTTCGGTACGTGCATTAGGACCATGAACACTGATGACGCATTTGTTAACCCAAATAGCATTACTATGAACTCATAATGACCATAGCGTGTTCTAAATGCTGTCTTGGGAATGTCATCTTCCCGAATCCTCAACTGGTAGTAACCGGACTTTAAGTACAGTTTAGAATAGATGGTTGATCCCTCTAACTGATCAAACAAGTCATCAATTCGAGGTATCAGATACTTGTTCGTCTCTGTCAGCTTATTCAATTCTCGATAGTTGATGCACAAACGCAGACTACTGTCCTTCTTTTTCACAAAAAGAACAAATGTGCTCCATGGTGACATACTTGGGCGTATATAACCATGTTCTAGCAATTCTTGTAGTTGGACTTTCAGTTCCGCCATTTCCTTTGGCACTACACGATATGGCGAGCAGGCCACATGTTTTGCACATGACACCAACTCAATAGAGAAGTCAATCTCCCGCTGGGGTGGTAACCCCGGAAGCTCCTTCGGAAACACATCAGCATACTCCAAAACAATCGGAACATCACTCACACTGGCTTTTGGCTCAACAACATGTACAAGCGTGAAGAATAACTTTGCGCCCTTTCAAACAGCTTTGACGACTTAGAGAGCTGACATCAACAATTTGCTTGATCCTTGCATACCAACGAATTTCGTCTCTAGCTCGGTATTCTGTCCCAGTGTGATCTCCTTTGATTTGTAATCGATAAAGGCACGCTGCTCCGAGAGCCAGTTTATATCAAAGATCACATCAAACTCCGATATCGGCAGCACAGATGCTTCCAATCCGAAATCCTGACTTCCTATTTGTACCTCCACAGAGCAAGTCCTATCCGCATGCATCACACATCCGTACGGTAATAACACCTTCACACTATCTCCCATCATGCGAATCGACACTCCGATCCGTGACACGAAGTCCCCAAATAGAAACGAATGCGAAGCACCCGTATCAAACAGTGCTCTCGCTGGATAGTCCTGAATTAGGACAAAGCCTAAGACAAACACATCATACACAATCTACACACAAGGTATGAAGTATCAAAAGCAATAACAAAGTATTTTACCTCGTACTTGTGACGACGTCACTTTGCTTTATGGCCTCCTGTTGGCCAAGATTATACACTCGGGGCTGCGCCTGGGATGCAGAGTACTCCACCACTGCCTTTCCCTTTTCAGCATATGACAGTCTTGTCTTCTTCTCACCCTTTGGTGGACTAACCCAACAGTCACGGACCAGATGACCCACCTTACAACAAGTATAACAAGAACGAGAGTCTTGCCTAGAAGTTGCTCCAGACGCAACATTAGAGGGAGCCTGTGTAGAAGAATTGGATCTCTTACCCCATTTCCTTCGGTAATTCGATTTTCCCGGGTGCGACACTTTGAACTCAGGATTTGTCACAGCCAACTCCCTCTTTCCCTGTACCCTCTTCATATCTTTTCTCCAACGTATGAGCCGTATCAACCAACGCTTGAAACCTCTGGTTCACCGAACTCGAGAGCAGAAATCTCAGCACATTACGCAACCCTTCGTAGAACCTATTGGTTTTCCGCTCTTCGTCAACAAAGATAGATCCAGCATAACGTCCCAACCTTGTAAACTCGTGTAAGTAGGTATCTACACTACTTTCTCCCTGAGTTAGACGTTGTAATTCATTTTTCATAGCTATGCCTTGCGCTGATGGCAAGTGTTTTGCTGAAAACAGTATTGAAAACTCCTCTATCGAGACTTCCGTTAGTTGCCTGCCCGCTAAGTGGCACAACTCCATTTTGTCCCACCAAAGCCGAGCCTCTCATTTTAACAAGAACGTGGCTAAGATGACTTTCTGTTCCTCCTCTGTTCTTATCGCCGTCAAAATCCTCTAAATGCGCGCAAGCCAATCCTCTGCCTATGTTGGGGTTCCTGCCCCTGCGAACGTAGGAGGATTGAAGTTCATAAACTATTTTAGTTGTCGTTCTACTGCTCGTGGATCTACAACAGCCGCATCAGGTACGAGCCTCACACCAACCCGTCCTAGCATCACCGCGGGCTGCACCTGGATCATTGCAAACAACGCCTCAGTAACTAAGCGTACTGTCTCCGCAGATGGAGGAGGTGTAGGCACCTCAGTTGGTGTCGTACCTCATCAGAATGCTGGGGCTCAGACTTCCTCGTACCACTTTGAGTCACCTATACGTATAAAAGACACACATTAGCGTTGCTCGACGAACGTCGAGCAGACCTCGATGAAAATGGCTCTGTCAGGTATTATGACCCGTTCGACGAACTTAAGCCCATTTGACGAACTCACTCCCGTACGACGAATTGCGTTCGACAAACTTGACTCCGTTCGACGAATTGTTGAAATAAGATAGCGTGAGCGACGACTCGTGTCAGGTGTCTTGTGTGCGGTCACTGAGCGGTGGTTAAATTTGTCAGCTCAAACCCGAGCCATTGCTTTGTTTTGATGAGAAGATATCGTGTGGCTGGGGAAAACCCGAGACCACATATGCAGAGGGCTGAGATCGAGGAAATAATTATTTCCTTTTTCTCTCTCTGTCTTCCTTACTTCCCGAGTTTTGGAGTAGAGAACTCTCGGCTGGCGCTCGGGTTTGGGTGGAACTTGAGTTGTTGGAGAAGGTCTTGTGGCTGTAATCAAGAGTCGAAGCTAGAGCCTCGAAGGGGAAAGTGAGGCGATCATTTCCATCAGTGTAGAAAAGCTTTGTCCTGTCTCCGAAGAAAACTCCAAAGATAACGATCTTCCTCCTTGGACATGTGAAGTCCTTATTTTGGCGCAGAAGCCCAAATTGTAACATCTTCATCCGTTACATGACATATAATAGAGTGTCCGGTCGGGTCCGCACACCATATGCCACAAACAGGCGGCGAGGTTACATGTTAATATCAAAGACTAGTACACACATCCTAACTCAAAGCATTCTAGCGGAAGCATTAGGGGTTAATACTGAACTCATGACCATGAATGTCCACTGTATATATAAACAACCACATATATACATCTCAAAGGAATGTATACAAAATACACAAAATGTTTGGCCTTAAGTCCTTACAATTATTCTTCACAAGTGTGCTTTACATACATCAGCACGCAGGCCGGCCACACATGAAAATAGTACAATTTTTCTTCATCCGGCCTTCACGGGCCAGCATAGCAGCAACAAGGGCTTCAGTCCACTATTTCCCGCTCGGCTCTCCAACACCTGCATGGGGACAATCCACCGCAATGGTGGTAAACAAAGCAACAGTCAGCATTCAGCTGGCCAATTTATAACGACCCTACCCCTTTCCCGGGGCAGTGACATTCCTTCCCCGCAGGCATAGCATTTTCACAAGCAGATATATCACAAAACGTGCACTCATGCACAGTTCAATATATCACAAATGTCGACCGCACGGCCCGACTCTCCGTGCACTCAAGGCATATTATCGGTGTACCGGAAAATCAGGGTCCCACCACCATTCTCATGTCCCAAACCCAACAGTAAACATTGAGCATTCATGCTCCACGACCCACGGCCGGAGACTTTAAACTTGATGGCGAACAGCCCAAGACTCTCATTATGTGATCCTAACGAAGCCAATAACTTAGGCACTCAAGTTAGATAAACATAATGCGGATACAGTTCAGTCCTTGCCCATCGCTCAAATCACCATTTCAATGTCTAGACTGACGCGAGTCGGTTTCCCCTTGTCTGTTCGACTCACTGGCCTTTAAGAGCGCATAGCTCACAATATCCACACTGTCATCCAAGGACTAGCTTTCACAATCACAAGTTAAATAGGAGCTATCGCCAGCGATAACCACTATCGTCTGGCGTTAGCGACAGAACACTCTTTCTATACCCAGCCCCAGCCATAACTGGACCAACTATCCAAAAAACCCTGCAGCCACCTGTAGTGCCAGAAACACTGGACTTTCATAACCTACAATACATATATTTTGAGGGTATTTTCCTGGAACTCCACTCAGTACTTCTTGTTATTCCACTTCACAGGCACAACCCACCGACTCCACAAACTACTCGTTTATACGCGGAGTCTTCTCCGGTGCGCAAAATAAAGCATCACCAATCCAAACCAACCTGTCAAAATGGGCTTCACACAACATGCCTATTCCATACTACATACTTCCGGATCTATATGCAAGACTTATTGGGAATTTCATGAATCAACCCAACAGAAATCACTTAACATTCCACCTTTTGGTGGGAGATTCCATGTATATGCTAAAATAAGGACTTCACATGTCCAAGGAGAAAGATCGTTACCCTTGGAGTTTTCCTCGGAGCCATGAAAAAGCTTTTCTCCGCGGATGGAAATGATCGCCTCACTTTCCCCTTCGAGATTCTAGCTTCGGCTCTTGATTCTTGCCACAAGATCTTCTCCAGCAACTCAAGTTCCACCCAAACCCTAGCACCAGCCAAGAGTTCTCTGCTCCAGAACTCGGGAAGTAAGGAAGAGGGAGAGAAAATGAAATAATGATTTCCTCTGTCCCTACCCTCCGCATATGTGGTCTCGGGTTTTCCCTAGCCATACAATCTCTTCTCATCAAAACAAAGCAATGGCCCGGGTTTGAGCTGAAATATTCAACCACCGCTCAGTGGCTGCACACCATCCACCTGATATGAGTCGGCACTCGCGATATCTTATTTCGACAATTCATCGAATAGAGTCAAGTTCGTTGAACGCAATTCGTCGAACGGGAGTGAGTTCGTCGAACATGCTTAAGTTCGTCGAACGGGTCATAACACCAGACAGAGCCATTTTTGACGAGCTCTGCTTGACGTTTTCATCGAGCTCAGCTCGACATTTTCGTAGAGCTCTGCTCGACGCTTTCATCGAGCTCAGGTCGACTTTTTAGCTTGTTACCTCCTACTCCTTTTTGGGGTGTTACAATATGAAGGGTCCTTCCCATACCAGACCCTATTAGGAACATCCTCCTATAATGCATAACTGAGAGAGAGGTTGATGACATGTACAACTGTGTATAAAGACTCACCCCAAAATATGTCAGGTAGCTTTGACTCAGATAGCAACTACATCATCCTCTTCATCAATATTCTATTCATTCTTTCAGCTACGTCATTCAACTGTGACATCTTGGGCGGAGGCTTTTCATGTCTGATTCCTTGCTCTCTACAGTACCCATCAAAGGGACCAATATACACTCCCCCATTATCAGACCCGATGCACTTTAGCTTTTTACCGGATTGCCTCTCCACCTTAGCTTGAAATTTCTAAAAAGTTTTGAGAACCTCATCTTTGGTCTTAATAGCATAGACCTAATGTTTTCTCAAATGATCATCTATGAACGTCATAAAGTAAGACGCTACTCCCCTCGTTTGGACCTTCTGTGGTCCGCAAATATCAGTATATACGAGCTCTAGTGGCTCAGATCTCTTGGTGGAAGTGTGTCTCTGGAAAGATACTCTATTCTTCTTTCCAGCCATTTAGTGGTCGCATCTCCCTAACTGATCTATAGATAGATCAGATATCATCTTCTTCTTAGCAAGATATCCCGAGCCCTTCTGGCTAATGTGACTCAGTCTACTATGTCATATGGATGTGGATACACTATCTTTGATAGTGTTGGCCTGAACAGCTTCAGGCCTCCCATCTATGTAGTATATACCAGTCTCTCTATAGCCTTTGGCCACTACTAATGGCCCCTTGATAATCTTCCAAAATTCTCCACCAAAGACACTTAAGTGTCCCTCATCACCTAGCTTCCCAATTGAAACTAGGTTGAAGCAGATATCAGGTACATGCCGCACATTCTTTTTAATCAACAAACCTCTCATGCTTGTCTTCAGGTGCGTGTCTCACCTCCCGATAACTTTAGACGTGTCACCATTTCCCATTCTAAGAACCCCACAGTCATGAGTTGTGTATATGACAAACAACTTCTATTGTAGGAGACATGTGCGAAGCCACCTGAATCAAAAATCCAACTCCTATCATCGCATGAAAGTACAGCGGTGATGTCATCTCCAACAATGATGAAATTATGCTCCTCTGTAGAGATGGTGGCAGCCGTATGCGTGTCCATCTTATCATTTGAGGACTCTACCTTCTTCTTCTATTCATTCTTCAGAGTATAGCAAAACTTCCGAATATGATCCTTCTTGTGACAGTAGTGACACTCCACATTTTGGTAGCGTTAACCTAGACTTCCTTCTGGTTTGGCTCCTCTCACTATTCCTTCCCCTGCTCTTGCTCCTGCCTCTCCCCCTAAGCTCAGTAAAGAGGATATTAGCTCGTGAAAAAGAGTCTGATATCCCTTGAGACTTCCTTTTCACTTCTTCATTTAGGATATCACTCTTGGCAATCTCCATGGAAATGATGTAACCATGAGAGCATTTGATTAAAGAAACTCTTACCATCTCTCAAGAGTTTGTAAGAGACTTCAATAGTCATAGTGCATTGACCTCGTCCTCAAAGGTCACCTTCATTGTAGTGAGTTGATCAATAATATCTTGGAGAGAAGTGAATGCATTGCCCCTCCTTCATTCCTATTTATAGGGTCAAAATCAAGGAGGTAGATGTGGTAGATGACATGTGGATGAAGCTTCCTTTGGTCAAAAACACATGTTGGTTTAAAGGTTAAAGACGGCTTCTTCTTTTCACACTTGTCATGAAACACATGCTTGAAAAGTATGATCAAAGTTGGCAAGTGACTTTCACACTTAGGAGGAAATTATCTTAACAGGATGATCCACATCTCCGGATCAAGGGCCGATGAGCGCATTGAACTGTCCTTGTAGCCGAGAGCCCTCGAAACCCATGTACAATGATGCAATTATTAGTGGAGAGCTTTAACATTGAGCTAATTAATAGCCCGTCATGTGGGCCTCTCTAGGGGAGGCCTGCTTTGCCATAAGTATTTGTATTATACGTCCCCATGCCCCTCCCATGTGTTGACATGTTCATGGTGTATGAAAAGATCATATATATATACTTATTATGACCTAGGATAATACGCTCATGTGCTTGGTCTTACTTCACCATTGAGAAACAAAAGAAGACTTCAATATCCAAGCTTAGCTTAGACATAGCTCACTTCTTTTGGTGTGTCAAGCAATGTCAAACAAAAATACCCAAAGAGCGTAAACATTATCACTCTCTGAAAAAGAGGGGATTCAATCGCACCTTCTAGTACAACTACCTTGTTATGATTTCACTCTAGTCACTATCCACCTTAGGCATCCTCCTCCTTGCAGTTAAGGTAACAAATTTCGGCATCAATGATTCTCATAATGCATCGGGCAGTGTGTACAAGACCCGAGAACAAATTCACCGTTGTTTGGCTGATCATCTATTACTAGTGATTTTGGCTGCAAGCAGCCGAGATGGACATAAACGATGATGGCGACAAGTTTATATGGCCATAGACTGAGGATAAAGCAATATCATCGATAACTTTGAAGTTTCGGTGACGAGGAATAGAGTAGTAACCGTCTTGTTGTTTTCCCAGAGCTTAAACATAATAGATATTTATTGATCTATATGTTGATGACATGCTCGTCACAGGAAACTCCCCATCCATACATGCTTTCAGTTGATCAATGCAAACTATATATGGAGTGACTAACACTACTAGAAAAGTGAGTATTGGCTACACTTTTTTGGCCAGTGACTAAAAATCGTGGCTAATAGTTACGTATTATCCACGGTTCATATTTCGTGGCTAATAATTAGTATTAGCCACGGATAATAAATTCGTGGCAAAAACCTAAATCATTAGCCAAAAAAATTCCTCCACAGTCGACCTTTGGATCCCATTCGGCTACCCTACTCTCGCACTCGAGCATATATTTTCTCCTGCCTTGCTAATAACCCCAGGTCCCCAGCCGCCATTGCATAGCGATTTCTCTCCGCTCGCCGCCCACTTCCAGCGAAACCGTCCTCTTGAAGATCTACTATGCCGACACATGGCCGCGTCCAGTAGCCCAACGAACTTCGTCGGCCTCTCTGGAGTCCACATCGTGGTAGTCGGGGATGTAGGCACAAGGAAGTTAAGCCTCATCGTCGCTGCCGCCACCGAGTCATTTCCGGAGAACGTCCTGAGCGTATTACCCCCACCCGCCCCCCCTGCAGATTACTATCCAGATCGAATACCCCTCACCATCATAGATACATCATCCAGGTATCTCCTAAGTTCGAGTTTCATATTTTATGTTGTTTTTTTGATGATTCCGGCGCTTTGCAGCCCAGCAAGTAAGGAGACTCTTGTGGCGGAATGCCAGTCGGCCGATGTGGTTTTGCTTGCTTATGCGTGCGATAGGCCGACATCGGATGAGTTCGTACTGGCTTCCAGAGCTTAGATGCTTGGAGGTTTTTTCTGGATTTCATATATCAAGGAAAGTGTTCACGATATATTTTTGCTTTTGAAAATTGGTTTTTTGACATGTTCTGCAAGTGAAAGTTCCGGTAATTGTGGTTGGTTTAAGTTACACCATCAGTTTTACTGAAGTGCCAACTATGTATATGAGCATTAGTTTGTCTCATTCTGTATGCAATTGAATTGAGCTGAATTCGCATTTCAACAATTCATATTTTTAATCATTTTAAATGATTTATACTCTTCAAAATATGTTATCCATTCTTCTCATGTTTGTGTATGTTTCTATGATGCAGATGTGGATATCTAAGGCCGAATATGACGAATCTGGCCCGGCTATCGTGCATAGGAAGTGTTTCTAAGTTTGCATATTCGTATTTTCAAGTGGTGGGTTGTTCAGTCTCTTTTTTTGCATGGATTTATATGATGTTTTATTGTTTCTAAGATATATTTCTATAGAACATATCTTGCTTGCATGTGTATGGTTGGTAGATTGGAGCCTAGCAAATTTATGTTTTACACCAGCTTGTGATGGTGTGCTTCACAAGACTTTGCTCTATGCATTCATGTCCTTTTAAGTTGCCTTACTAGTAACATTTGTGCTCTATTTAGTATATTTAAGCCCCGTACTTTGTGGAATATTCATATTTGCTACTGTTTCTTGGAGTAAATTTGTGCTCTATTCATTTTGCTTTGCGTATTCAGAGTGATTCTACGATGAGTTCTTACTGTTCTAATAGGGTTTAACATGAACTGATTATCTATTTATTTATTTATACCTTGTATTTGGAAAGTGAATTTTTTTAATGAAGTTGTTATCCGCCTATTTTCTTCGTTTGCAGAGTGTCAAGCTAACAAATGCTGCTATAGATTTCTTGAAAAGTACCTTCATCATGTTTGACTCCGACAATGTATAGTCTTCTTTCTTTCTACTTATTTATTTTTTTGTTGTCAAGTGATTTGTATTCATCCTGCTTTATATGGTTATACTGCTTTATCATAGGTTTTAATTTGAATCATTCCTTGTATTTATATTATTGTTTAAAATTATTTAAGCCTTTATGCATATGAAGTTTCTTGATATCGAAGTTCAAGACCTATCAAACTGGTTGGAAAATAGACTACTGGGATGCTTGAGAAAGTCTCCCAGCGTTGATGTTCATGGAAGGGGAAATTCTACTGCTGTAAAAGAATCTACTTTTAACTTTATTACTCTCTTGACAACACAGCCCTCAACCAAAACCTCTACTTTTTATGTTGTATGATCTTCACACATGTAGAGCTTATTTCAGTTTTATGCTTCAGCTTTTGAATGGGAAGACATCAATTAACTTACTTTTTGAGAAAGTGGCACTGCTAATGGTTAAGCTGCCAGATAACGAGGACTTCCTCCCAGGCCTAAAATTCCTTTTTTTTGTTTTCTTTGTTCTTTTCTTGGTGATTGTGGAGCTAATAAAAGGGCCATTGAAAGATTTCCATCAAAACTTAGCTCAAATAATTGTTTTGGATCAACATCATTTCCAAGATCAGTTGGTTCCCAAAAAAATGCTGAGAAACTAGTGCTTGCACGTAATACAGAGAGTGCTGCTGCATCAATTGATTGTGATGCAACTTCAGGAGATGAAGATGATGATGATGGAACTTCTGATGGTGATATGAGTAGCCTAGACAAAGATGAGGAAGATGATAGTAATAGTGAGAGGGCACTTGCCTCTAAACTATGCACATTTACATCTAATGGAAGTAACTTTGGGAGCAGCATTGGTAAGTGCGAATTCAACTTAATTCAAACACAAAGCTGGTGGAATAACAAACATTTATTTTTTTGTTGTCCATTATGGTAACACCCACATAGTAGTCCACCTCATAAAAAATATTTCCCATCAATGTTTTTTTTGCATGAGTACTTTATAAAAGAGAGAAGTTCACCTGCCCCACAGTGAACTTCTTCCCCTTAATTCAGAATTTTGGTTGGCTGTGATTTGTATGGTAATGTAATGGCACATTGAGTAAAATTTTTTAAAACAGTATAGGGATATAATAGTGACAGTTCTTCATAAAAATTGACTCTCGGAGGACTAAGTTCCTAGTCATTTCTTTACAGTTGTTTCCTAATATTAGAATGTTTGGTATTGCTTCTTTTTTATATTGTTGTTTGAGCTATCTAGCTTCCAATTGCAAAGTTCTTTTTACTCAGTCAATTCTACTGGATCTGCTTCTTATCTTCAGGTATGGTAGCTGATTTTAGCTCATTAGATCAAAGCAAGCGCGTAAGAATTGGAGGAGAATATGCACCCTCTAGTTTTACAAGTTCACCCTTTCACCCACAGCCAACTCCTCTTTGGCCAGGATCAGGGTATACTATAATTGTTATCATTTTGCCTTTTAAATAGTTCTGACTACGTTTTACAAGCTTTTACTTTTAAAATTTGTAGATATATGGCCCCTCCTGTTTTGTATTGCCCATATGGAGGATATCTTGTTCCTCAAGTGGCTTTGCCTTCCCCTACTCCTGTACTAGCCCCTAGTGTGTATGCTTTTGTTCAGGTCATACCCATAACCCAAAGTTGGGTGCATGATTGATTTCAAATGCCTGATGCTTCAGTTCATACAGTTGTATTTTGTTAGGTTAATGATATATTCTTTCCAGTTATTTTTGGTAAAACAGCTAGTTGATTTTTATGAGCTTACATAAGTTACATGGAATGCATTTTTGGAGTTCTTTTTTCAATTCCTATAATGAAATTTGTTTTTGTTGTCTTTCTCTTTAATTTATCATCATTTAATATCTGTTTGAATTGCTTCCGACATGCATGTGATTATAACCATGTACCTTTCAGCAGAAGTTTTCTTTATTTATAATCTATCTAATTTGATTCAGACATGTTATGGGAGTTGTAGTCACGCACTTAGCAAGGATAAGAAAACAATACTGGACTTTGTGGACATCTGCTTCCTACATTTATTAGTCAAAGAGATTCAAACATTCTCAAGGATAAGAAAATAATAATGGGCGATGATAAAAAAATATCCTGTAAAGTCGATCTCTTGCAACTAAAAAAGGCTTACAAGGGTGGATCACTTAACTTGAAGATCAAGGCAGATTATCGTAGGTTTTTTATTTTGAATGTGTTTTTTTAAAAAAAACATAAATTAGTATTTGCCACGGCTTGTAACTGTGGCAAATAGTTTTTTTTAAAAAATGATGAGTTTACTTTTAGCCAGGGTTTGATACCATGGCTACTAGTTGGCTTATTAGCCACGACTTTTTTTATCACGGCTAATACTATTTGCTACGGCCAATTCGTGGCCTAAACGTTTTAGCCACGCCGACTTTAGCCACGGAATTTTCCCGTGGCTAGACCGTGGCTAAAACGTTTTAGCCACGGTTTTGGACTTTTTGCCATGTAAATTTGCCCTGGCTAAAAGTCTGTTTTCTAGTAGTGTGATGAAGGTGTTCCACCGAGGGTAGGAGTCGAGAATGATCCGGATGTCCAGCTCATCATCCTCTTCCATAACACGGAGGTACTCGGCACAATCCTTCTGGACATGATCTATTGTACGATAATACAAACACTTTCTCCCATTACTCTGTGGTCCTTGTGGGTCCAGAGAGGAATAAGAGAACGGTGTATGTGGCGAGGATGATTGACCATAATCTCGGGTCACATTGATTGAAGGGCTGTACGAATACAACATCTCATGCATTGTGCGCTGAGGCTTATGCTCAATATCTCTCATAGGGCATTCACGACTAGCGTGGGAAGGATTTCCACACAAACGACATTGGGCATATGAATATCCCCACATGGTGTCGAAATAGCAGATTCAAAATAAATTGTGCAAATTACTAAATCCAACAATATATTACTAAATTTCCTAAACAAAAAAAAACAGGCAAAACAGAAATAGAACAAAACAAAGGCGATTTACAAAGGAAAAGGAATGCAATCTCACATCTCCCTCTCCAGAAACTCACACGACTGTGTTCACTAGCAACGGAGCTAAAAACTTGATGCTAAAGATCACAATAGTGAACTAGTCGCACAAGTAACATAAAATGGGCGAGTTTTCCCAAGTATCGATCCCTCAAGGAACACAATAAGGTGGAGTTAATTTCGAGGAGGACTTGAGATTGAAGTCCTTAGGTCGGAGTTAACTAGGGGGGTTTGATTATTGCGATAAAAAGAAAGTAAAAATCTAACAACTACTCCTATGCAACGCCGCTATGCGATGCTTCGCCAGGCAGGATGGAAGACTAGTCGGGGCGCTATGCACCAAATCGCTGGGCGGATGGACGAGTAGGCTTGCGGATGAGGTGGTTAGAACGGCTGAATGAGGGTCGAAAGCACCTCTTCGCTACGCACGCCACTAGCAAAGTCTAGTGCGGCAAGGGTGGATGGCGGAGGATGGAATGTGGCGCACCTCAAGAAAATAACTTTGATATGAAATCACATAAACATAATTTGATAAAAATTTATATCAAAATAAGTACAACTTCATCATAAATAAGAGATCAACTATACTATTCAACAACAAGAGAAGAAAAGTATGTGAGATCGACCGGATCCGAAGTCTTGCTGAAGATTCACGGTTGGAATCGTCAGGTTGTCAATCTGCGTCCAAGCTCAGTCCTCAACTGCGTCCGGGGTAGAGGAGGTTGTCACTCACTCCCAATGGACTCGTCTACTTCGTGTCACGAGCCGGTGGAGGATTGCACAACTTCTCTAGCTTGGTGGAGATTGCTAGGTCTAGCTCTTCTTGAAGCTCAAGGATGAAGGAGGAGGCCGAGAGGAAGCTCCGGCTTGAATTTGGCGGTGAAAGCTTGCCCGGAGCACCTCCCTAGGGTGGAGATTGATGGAGGATGGCGGAATCCCTCCTTGGAGATGAAGACGGCGGAGGAAAAACGCGCTCCCGAAATTAGGGCGGCACCTACATATTTATAGAAAGCAGAATTGAACAATGCGCACGATCACGGGGGCACGACCAATGGTTGTGCGCACTTTGTCCAGTGATCGTGCGCACTGGCATGGCAGATTAGGAATAAGAACTGGGGTACTGCGTATGGGAAATGGCACACAACCGGTGGTCATGCGCACTATGTTCAATGGTCGTGCGATTACCCCAGACGGAACTCCAGGAAAAGAGGAATCAATGCACACGATCAATGGAGCACGACCAGTGGTCGTGCGTACTATGTCCAATGGTCGTGCGATTACCCCAGGCAGATTCTGCAAATCAGGGTACATTATGCATGATCATCGGCGCATAACCAGAGGTCGTGCACACTATATTCGATGATCGTGTGCCATATTCCTGCTTCAAAACATCCCCGGAGCACGCACACGACCCCTAAACCCAGCACTGATATGTGCAGACATTCCAGACGAGCACAATTAGGAGTACAAAAAATAAAAGTACAAAAATACACAACCACGGTCCAAAGTGTGCACTTCCTATGGAAATATAGACAAGATGAAATATGAATGATATAGAACTAAAAGTGAAGTGCAAATGCGTGAAAACTAGCCCAGATGAGTCCGAAAAACCCTATATAAATCGGACTCATCAGGTGTTCATAGCCATCTCTTCAATAAGAGCTTGGGCAGCCTCAGGGATCTTATTATTCAGACTTCCCGCGGCAGCCGCGTCAATCATTTGACATGTCTGATAGTTAAGCCCGTTGTAGAAGATTTGGACCTACAACCACGCAGACAGCGCGTGGTGCGCACACTTACGGAGGAATTCTTTAAACCGCTTCCAAGTCTCAAATAGAGACTCAGAATCATTCTGCACAAACGAAGAAAGGTCAGCCCGCAACTTTGTAGTTTTGGAAGGCGGAAAATACTTCGTTAAGAACCGTTCTGTAAGCTCGGCCCAGGTGGTGATACATCCTCGTGGGAGGGAATTCAACCACGCCTTAGCTTTGGATTGTAAGGAGAATGGAAAAGGCGCAAATGAATGGCATCATCAGTGATGCCATTGACCTTAAAGGTATCGCAGATTTCCAAAAAAAAACTAGACAATTGAACATTCGGGTCCTCATCCGGCAGTCCATCGAACTGCACGGCATTTTGGATCATTTGGATAACGCTCGATTTGATCTCAAAATTATTGTTCTCCACTGTCGAGCAAACAATACTGGACCCAATATCATCCAAATTTGGTCGGGCGTAATAAGATATTGTACGCTCGACGGCCGTGTTCGGATTAGGGTCAGACATAACAACAGCAGAGGGTTCTCCGATGGATTCTTCGGGATCCAAAGAGAGATTTCAGCGTTGAGACTGAATATGCGCAAGTGAGAGTTTGATCTCAGGATCGAAATCCAAATGTTCGGACTCCGAAGGTTATCCACGGGTCATACACCCTAAAATATAAACTTAGAAAATTAACTTGTTTTTTTTTATTTTTATGTAAGGTTTTTAAGTTTTTTTTAGTTTTTTTTTGTAATATAGGTAAAAGTAATAGACTTCAGATTTCAAAATAATAACATGGAGACTCCACGGCAGCGGTGCCAAAAATTTGATGCGCGCGAAGCCCGGCTCTGAATTATCGAGGGAGTGCGGCGGGTTCGGAATTCGCGCGCCCAATTGTAGGCAAGTGCAGCTATCTCAAGTAATACAGGATATTAAGGAGAATATCCAGATCGTAAATTTCCTGGGAACGGGTTGATTATCCCTACTACTCTGAAAGCACTATTATTTTTCCGAAATATTAAGATGTCGATTTTAACTAAAAAAAGCTGGAAATAGATTAAGAATAAAGTCGATGAAGAGATAACACTCGGTATCGAATTGCCTTAGGAGTAAAATAGATTTGAATAAATAGAGATCTTAGGTTTCAATTTAATTAAAGCGGAAACTTGGCCGTGGAGGTTCCAAATGCATGAGCTCACCTACCTCTAGGAATATCGCTCACCTGATCATTAAGGCTATTCGACCGGGCTCTCGTCCGACAAAGGATTACTCTTAATGCTCGCAATATGCTAAGAACCCCGCTATAGGGGGGAATTCAATTCGGTAGAGTTAGTGCGCCTCCTCTCTCGAGAGTTTGTGCGGAACTCTCTTTACCCAGGGGTGATCAGCCCATACATAGGTTCTCTCGGCTAGCTAGCGTATGGATAACATAAATAGAGCCCACACAACGATATGTTGTTCTACGCGTCATTAACCCAGGGTAAACCTTAAGTTTTTTAATTAAATAGAAAAATAAGACCTTTAGTTATTTAAAACATTTTATATCCCAATGCTCTTCGATACCGAGGGCTAAAATCGATTAGCCACTCATCGGAATGGGGATCGCTTATTAGTTTGGTTAGGCGTGAGTTCTAAGTTAAGCGCTGAAGGGTTACAAAAAAAAAGAAGGAAAATAAGATAACCTAATATTAGAAATAGAAAAGCTACTAGAAAGATTAAGAACACACGCACTCAACCAAACGCATGATAAAGAGAAAGAAAAAAAACTAAGTTACAAAAAAGAGAAAATTGCATGATTGAAATGACAAGTCCTACTCAAACGAGTAGGCGGTAAATTAAAGCTGAAAATGACAAGTCCTACTCAAACGAGTAGGACTTAAATGAAAGTGAGTCCTACTCAAACGAGTAGAAGAAAATAAATGCACCCACACACGCACTCAATAAGAAATAAACACACACACTCACTCTATTGAAAATGGAAACGCACACATACAACAAAAAGTAAATACTCACACACACAAATCCTACTCAAATGAGTAGGTGGAAAATGAAAGTGACTCCTACTCAAACGAGTAGGAGAAAATAAATGCAACACATGCACCGACTCTACAGAAAGTAAATACTCACACACACAAATTCTACTCAAATGAGTAGGTGTAAAATGAAAGCACGCTATTTAACTCTTAACGAGTCGGCGGAAATAAATGCGCACATGCACACACACTGCAAAAAGTAAATACTCACACACACAAATCCTACTCAAATGAGTAGGTGGAAATTAAAGGCATGTCATTTAACTCTTAATGAGTAGGTGGAATTAAATGCACACACGCACACACACTAAAAAAGGAAATACTCACACACACAAATCCTACTCAAATAAGTAGGTGGAAAATAAAGGCACAACATTTAACTCTTAACGAGTAGGCAGAAATAAATGCACACACACACTCACTCTACATGAATTGAAAGAACGAAATAAAACTATCTCCTACACACACGCACTCTATATAATTTGAGGAAAGCAATAAATTAAAGCATGAAAAATTATCTCATAAACTCACACACTCTACATAATTGAAGAAAGCATAAAAAAATTATTCTCATACACTCACACATAACATGGAATTTTAAAGAACAAAATGAAAACCTAACTCCTACACTCACACACACAAATTAAAATTGAAATGAAAGTTAGCTAAAAATTAAAACAACTACTTTTTCATACTTAGACTTTACCAAATATACATGAAAAGAACAAATAAAAACTAAAAGAACAAAAGTTTTTCAAAACAAAGCAAAAAAAACCACAGCCTTTCAAAAATTAAAATTACAACTTTTTCATTCTTAAGATTTCATAAAACTGATTAGAAAGTTAAAAGAAAGTGAAAAGAACAAAAAGGTTTTACAATCCTAAAACTAAGTAACAAAATCAAAAACACTTTCAAACCGCTTTTACAAATTCATAAGAATGGAATTTAAAAACACTAAAAAAAAGAACATGAAGAAAAAGAGATAAACTTAACATACCACATTTCATTTAGAAATAAAATCTATAACAAAACCTAACATGGAGGCAAATAAAAAACATAGAAAGTAAACAAGTTACACTCATACACACACACACGTTTCATAAAGAGAAGAACAAAGATGAAACTTAAGGATAAAAAGAGATAGAGATAAGCCACCCAAATGAATTTTCATGCCATGTAGAGAGAGAAAATCAAACATTTTTATTATCATAATGAAACTATTACAAAGCTAATGATAAAGCAAAGACAAACATGAAAGGGATGGGGGGGGGGAATCTCCTTATATTGCAAGAGAATCCACAAGGGCAGCCCAGAAACCACACTAAAATGGTTCAAAAAATGGAACCCCCAAACAACAATAACAAGGGTCTATTTATAGGGAAAATTTTTGAAGTACATGCCCGGTGACACTAGTGTGTAGGGCGGCGTGTCAGCACTGTACGTGAGGTGATCCAGCGATTTCACAGCTGCATTGACTTACGACTATAACCCAGGATGTCATACCCTCGCTCACGGGTGTGGCAGTGGGCGTGTCCATCAGGTTGATCTGGGGACGGGTTGCGTCAAAAGTCACCGGCGACGTCCCGTCGGGCTCGGTGGAGGAGTCACGCCCTATGTCACGGGCATGGCGGTGGGCGTATCGCATTGGTCGATGATCATTGAGCGCAGTTTCGTCGAGCTGGATTGGCACGACTGTAGGACACGGGGCGTGTCAAATGACACGGGCGTGTCTTAGGGCGTGTAACATTTTTCACTTCAAATTCTTCTAATTTTACGGGAAATGAAGTGTCACGCCCTAGTCACGGGTGTGACCCAAAGTACACCGGCATGTACTTGCATTTTTTGGCAATTTTCCTGAAATTTTCAGGAAACAAAAATAAACTTAAGTTAGAAATATTTACAAAAAAATAAGCAATTTATTGAAAAAACTTATGTAAAAATAACGAAAAGAAACTAAAATGACTTATTTAATATACATAAAAATACGTATATTTACAACTTATCAGAGAAGCGACTTATCAACTAAAGTTATCAGTGGAACTGAGTGGTCTACACGACGTATTCCACATATCGGTGTTGCGGAAGGCGGTGCAAGAGCCTTCGCAAGCGATTGCAGTCGATCAGGTACCTCTTGATCATGGATTAACGACGAAAGTCAAGCCCATTCGCATTGAGGACTTTGAAGTCAAGCGACTTCATAACAAAGACATCAGGATGGTCAAAGTCAGATGGGACAACTGCGGTCGTGTGAATATTTCGTGGGAGCGAGAGTAGAACATACTTGAGGAGTATCCCAAGCTCTTCTACTCATGTATCGTTTAAGTTTGGGTACTTTCTATTGCATAATTTCAGGACAAAATTCATTTCGGGGGGGGGGGGGGGGGGGGGGCGAATTGTCATGCCCCAAAACTCGGAAATGATCTGGTAGCGTCTTAAGGACAATCTGGGGCCTGACAAGGGTCACACGGCCTTGGACACGGGCATGTCCATGGCCATATCCTGCTACGAGCTCGATGATTTTTTGTTCTGGTCGACAAAATGCATTCGATGGTCCTTGGAGGTCGGGTACACGGCCTGAGACACGGGCGTATCCAGGGCTATGTCCTGCTCTATGTTAGCCGGGCTATGTTAGGTGAGGAAGATGGCCTAGAACACGGGCGTGTACTGGTCGACACGGGCGTGTCTAATTCCATGTCCTGGTATGGACGTGACAGTTTCCATCGTTACTTAAGGAACACGCCCCATGACATGGGCGTGTCAGAAGCTGACACGGGCGTGTCAAGTAGTAAATGGGCATGTCAAAGCATGTGTGTTGTTCTACGTTCGACGATCGTGTTCTGATCGTGAGACACGGCCTGTGACACGGGCGTGTAACAAACCGTTTTCGCCCCAGGAATTTGATTTTAAGCGCGAATCGTGGTCGTTCATTTCCTTTAAATGGGATCCAAAGGTCCAGGTTTGTCCATGCTGTTATAAGGCCGGGAATCGGGGTAAAACCCTTAGTCCTCTTTAGGTTTTCTCTTTCTAAAGGGTTAGAGAGAGGGGAGAGCGAGGAAGAAGGAGAAGGAGGAATCTGGCTGCCGGTGGAGCTTCGTACCCCCAAATCGCTTGCCGAGTACAGATCTGTGGCGGCATAGCCGTTGCGGTGCTTTTCATCTGATTAGTTTTCCATGGTGCCAAAGCGAACCTCTAGGGTAATGATTCTGTTCTTGTAGATGTAAAGTCCTCTTCCTTTTTGCATAAGAAACCTGCTCTCGTGAGTGTGTGGTGAGTTTGTGGTGTTTCCTTCGGGTGGACATGTATAGTCCTCGTAATCTTGCATATAGAGTCTGAAATCGAAGTACGGACAAATGCATGGTGTGTAAAGCCTACCCGGACACGTTCGTCTGGATTGGTGATGTTTTGAGTAAGCATTTTTTGTCAGAGAAGACTTCATGCTGTATGTTTTTGGGTTTCTACGTTGTAGATTGCTGCAGGGAGTCTTGGGGATTAACTCCAAGGTGCACCCAGGATTCTCGGCAGAAGCGAAGTTCTACCATATTGGTGTCCTGAGAGCCAGCCTTGTACATAGTCGGGCTATGTACTATTGTATGATCGATACATTGGGATTCGATGAAGCTTGTCCTGCCCCGATGGCTAAATGGCCATGTCGAGGTGAGCAACGGGCTGGTGGATCGTTACCCTCTCCAAGTGGTTCGGTTAAAGCGAACTATGGTACGTGGGACTTGCCGATGGCTTAGAGAGCGAGTCTATGCTTCGGCTGAAAGGACTAATGATCATGATGTTTGTCGTCCTGGGGGCGGTGGTGGAGTTACGGGACAGACTGGGTTCAGACCGGCTTCACTATATAAGTGAACTGAGAGCACAGGGTGTGTGGCCGTGTGTGCCTACTCCTGTGGTGAAGTATGCTTATGTTTGTACTTTCACTATACTGTTTGTCTATGCTAATAAATTGCAGGGAAGGAGCATCGCCGCCCCGAGTAGAGGGGAGGGGTAGTTATAATTCGGTCATCTTTAGCTGATCGTTGCTTTTGTTTGCCACCGCTGTGGTGGAATGTCGATTGCAGGTGCTGCTGAGCCTAGTGGCAAGTAGAGAGCTGAAGCCCTGGTTGCTATGCCGTCCCTTGAAGGCCAAAGTGAATGCTTACTTTTTATGCTCATGTGTGATCGGCCTACATGCCGATGTATGAAAGACAATTATTGTTAAGTAAACTCTTGTAAGGCCATAAGGCAAGTACTTTGTGTATTTGTACACTCATTCTTACTTTGGGTTTTTAGTGGACATTCATGCTGTGGTTTGGGTTCTTATAACTGTTTTATAAAGCTTTCGCTAGAATGCTCTGAGTTAGGATGCGTGTTCCTTTGGTAGTAATTTGGTATTAATACATAACTCCACTAGTTGTCCATGGTATATGACGTGGGGCCCCGGCCGAATCTTCTGTTATATCCTATATGACAGATGGGGGTGTTACAGTTGGAGTCACCAAAGATCACCTTTAGACCTAGCTTGGACTTATAGTTTGTTAGATTGTCCTTGCAGCCAGTCATATGCTTTGAGCTTCCACTGTCCAGATACCATTGTTGATTAAAGAATGGACAGTCCTTCACCTGCATAAAAAGGAATTAGGTGTTCTTGACCCAAGTTTCCTTAGGTCCTTATTTCTTTTGATAAGAGAAAATGGAAATAACAGAAAATTCTGGTTGATTTTTATATCATAAGGGATGATATCTTCTAGGTGGTATTTCCCATTGAGTAAAAGGATTAGTAGATTCTGTGAATTCATTGAAGTTTCTAACATAGTTACAGCTTTATTAAACCTGACTGGGTTAGACGAATTATTATAAGTTCTTCGATCTGCATTCAACGAATAGGGATGAGATCGTCTAACTCTGCTCAAAGAATGAGCATAATCGTTTTCTGTGCCCCAAGTACGTCGATCGCTGCTCAAAGAACCATATACAGTTCGTTGATCACAGTAAGACAAATTATTATAATTATAATATGCATACATAGATCGTCGATCTGGGTTCGACAAACTATACACATTTCGTCGATCTGAGTTCGACGAAATCTGTTGAACATAGTTTTTATTTGGATTCATAATCTTTTTCTTCTTAATTACAGATTTTTGAGAGATATTTGGTTGTGTAGTTTCTCCAATTTTTTCTTTGCCTTTTTCAGAGATGAATTTAATTGGTGTTGAAAGAATATTTTTCTTTAATATGGGGGGTAAGCTTGATGAAGCACCTAAGCCCAGCGTGCCATTTAATCTGGCAGTGACTGTACTTGTGATGTCCATCAGCTTATGCCTTCTCCCATTGAGAGATTTCTCAAGTTGCTTTGCCTCACTTAATTCAGTTTTTAGTGAAATGATTTGTTCATTTGCTAAGTCTAAATCATTTTTCAGTTTGATATTTTCAGCAAATAGGTTATCAAATTCAAACTATCTATCTCTAAGAATTTTTATTTCATTTTCTGACTTGAATAAATCATTGCACAAGGATTTAAATTCATTTTTACAATCTTCTGAATTGAAATCAAATGAAGAGATTACATGATCTTCTTCAGATTTAGATTCCTCTTCTGACTCTTCAGATTGTTTCTCAGCATCAGATTTGCTGCTGTAGGCATTAATAGCCATAAGGCAAACTTCCCTTGCCTTTGCGTCCTCTTCATCTTCACTTGAGCTGGAATATGAGGATTCTTCATCTATGTCACTTGATGAGTCCACATTTTACACTGAATTTTGGACTCATCTGGGCTAGCTTTATCGTCTTAGCACTACACTTCAGAGCCTTTATTGCTTATTTGTGCTTATGTACCTATTTCACAATTAAGTGCACTGTAGGCCCGTTTCTGTGTGCTTTCTATGTTTATATATTGTTATTATTCTTTAGCCCTATCTCGGGGATGTGGTGTGCACGTTCTGGTGGCCTATCTGCCCCTTATGCTAGTACAGTGGTCGTGTGCGTGCTCCGGAACCGCTCGGGAGACACCAACGTTGCAGGAATACTGCGCACGACCACTAGACTTATTGCGCACGACCACTAGTCGTGCGCCACCGATCGTGCGCATTACATTCCCTTTTTCCTAATCCTGTCTCGGTAATCGCACGAGCACTGGCCGTAGTGCGCACGACCACAAGTCGTGCGCCATTGCTCGTGCGCATATATGCTGATGCTTCTTGTCCAGGTTGCAGGTCTATTTGGAAAAGTCGCACGATCGTCGACCTACAGTGCGCACGACCACTGGTCGTGCGCCACTGATCGTGCGTACTGCTTCTGCTGCCTCTGTATTTAAGGCCCTGCTCCGCGATTTAGGTCAACGTCTGTCATTTGCTGCGATCGGAGAGTGCGCGGGAATCACCATTTCACTTCTCCGGCTGCTCCATCACCTCTACCTTCGTCGGGAGGCCATTGCCAACTACTCCGAAGCTTTTCAACTCTCCGGCGAAGCCCTCGGCCATTGATGACTTCAACTCCAAGCTTTCCTGCGGAGTTGGTGAAGTAGATAACCTAGAGAACAGACTTAAAGGCCTTCGAGGTGACAGCTCGTTGGTACCGGAAGCCTCCTTGGACTGAGCCTGGAAGCGGATTGACAACTCGCTACTCCGGCCACGACCTGCGGTGGATCTTCACTCTCTTTTGGTTTACTCCTCTTCCCCTTCCTCTGTAGTATGGAATGTTTTGAGCAGTGTAATGAATACTTCCATCCATGAACATCAAGTTTATTTTATAACTAATGGAATGTTAGTATCTTCTTATGCTTGTGAGTATTGTCTGTGAATGTGCCTCGCTAACCCCACATCCACTTCATTCCCGTGTCTTGTCCGATTGCACTCCACAAAAGAACACTGCAATCCATTAGCTTCCCTTCCACTCGCCCAGCTGAAGTTCGGCATCGCGGCCGACAAACCCACTCCACCTTGCGAAGCGGTGCCGTTGACCCGCATAGCTTTTACTAATTCCGTAGATCAAACATCCACAATCTCCCTAGTCCTCTATTTCCTCTTTTTTCAATTTATAACTCTCATAACGATATTCTCTGTACTATTGCCGTTCTACGCTAATTGCATTCCTCAAGAGACCGACACTCGGGGATTTATTCCCAAAACATTATTACTTGTGCGACCGGTACGCTTGCCGATTTACACGCATCAAGTTTTTGGCGTCGTTGCCGGGGAATGCAACTGTAGAGCGACTTCGGATCACTTGAAATATTGTTATAAGAGTTAGTATTGTTTTGTTTTGACTGTTGTTTCCTTCTAGTGTGTAGTGTTTGCCACAGTGAATGCAAGGCCGAGCTACAAGAGATTTTGTCACCGACGGCCCAGAGATCGAACGCACTCTCCTAGCACGAAGACGCGCCGCATCCATCATTTTTGCCCCAATGGGAGACCAGCTGAATATTGATGCAGGCAACCGAGTTGGAGGGATACCTCATGTCGACAGAAATGACGACGAAAATGAAGTGAATCCTCCCCACGTCCGCACCATGAGGGATTATACTACACCTACTGTCGGGAGCATATACCCCGGTTTCAAACCTTTTATCACCAATCCACAGTTCGAGATTAAACCAGCTATTCTGAATAACATTCGGAACAACGCTCAGTTCTCCGGAATGGCCACTGAAGACACCCATCTTCACCTTACAGAATTCTCCGAAACCTACGCCACGTTCCGCTACGCTGGAATCCCAGACGAAACAGTCAAGCTCCGTCTCTTCCCTTTTTCATTAAGGGACAAAGCCAAGACATGGCTTCACTCCCTCCCACCTGGAACAACCCCCACCTGGGAGATATTGACCACAAAATTCCTAGCTAAGTTCCAACCGGTGGATCGGATCGTGAGCATGAGGCGCGCAATAGCCAACTTCCGGCAAGCCGATCAAGAAAGTTTAGCCGAAGTTTGGGAGCGTTTTAATGAGATGCTGAGGAAATGCCCTAATCATGGATTCCAAACGTGGAACCTCGTCGAAAGTTTCTACTTCGCTATTGATCCCCACCATCGAGCCATGATCGATGCTGCCTCCGGAGGAACCATCATGAATCTTGCTCCAGATGATGCTCTGAAAGTCTTACAAGACACCGCCACCCACAATGCTTACTGGACCACTGGAAGAAACATCCCACGAAGCACCAGTGGAGTGTTTGCCTTGGATATCCCCAAGCCTTCTCCTGCCGCCCCAGTGATGGCAATCTCATGTCAAGGGTGCGGAAGCACCGATCATCACAGCTTCGAATGCTTAGGAGTTGATGTACCAGACGAATCTTTGTTTCTGAATGAGTCCGTTAATTTTGTTACCAATCAAAATAGGGGAGTGCCTTACGGGAATACCTACAACCCGGGGGTAAGAAACCACCCCAACTTTTCTTGGAATCCTAACGCATCTGGCCAAAGATGGCAACCGGGGCAGCATCAAAACGATGCGTATGCTTCCGGCAGCCAACCACGGCCGCCTCAACCGAATTATTCCCAAGGGCCCCCCGTCGTTAAGAAAAATTCTTGGGAAGAGATGTTCGAGAAGTTCGTTGAGATTTCCCAAACTAACATGACAAATCAGGACGCCTCGATGCGCAAACTAGAGGCACAATTGGGCCAATTGCCTCAAGTGGTTTCCGAGCGCACCCAAGGCACCTTACCGAGCAACACCGAAAAGAACCCCCATGAACAGGGAAAGTGCCTTGGGGAGGACACTTCGGGAAACCGCAACGAACTTGTCATTAATTGTAAAATCAATAACATCGAAACTCCAGCAATATGCGATTCCGGGGCGTCCATCAACATACTCACTTTGCAAGATGTTGCGAAGATGCACTTATAAGTTGACATTGAAAATCAGAAATCGCTTATCTTAGCTAATGGCAATCTGTTTGACACTGAGGGCGGTGTTCGGGACATTGAAATCGAGGTTAACGGCACAAGTATCACCACTAACTTCCAGGTTTTGGGACCACAGGATAATAACTCCATTCCTATATTAGGAGTCCCATTCCTAACAGCCAGTGGCGCATCCCTCGACTTTTCCAAAGGCCGTGTCACTTGGCCAAACGAAGAGTCCAGCCTCGATAACACATCCATACATTCTTCTCCCATCCAAAATAACAATTCTCTGAGTGTCACAGATATCAAGCTGGATTCAGGTCTCCCCGCATTGGAAGCACATCTGGAGGAGATGCCAAAGAAAGGACTCCCTCAGGAAGTCGATGAGAAACAAGAGCTACTGGTCCACGAAGGGATCAATTGTACCAAAGCCACGACTACCGTTCTTCTGCCAGCCAACTCTGTTGTTGAGCATGGCAAACCAAGTTTTATTCAGGAGAAATCCCTGGACAGTAATTTGTATAATTCTGTTAAGCGGTTTGTAGCTTGGGCAGATCTGGTTGCCGTCACGGTGCCGGATAGGCCGCCACAAACCACGACACCAAGAAACCCCATAGCCTACCTCCGTTGGAAGTCTCCCACTGTGGAGAAACTGAAAGAGGCCAAGCGTTTACGTGAAGAGCGCTACGCTGCCTTCCGACGCGCGAAAGAGTGCACTCATAGTATTAGGACAATGCCTACCCCGAAAGCAAAAAGACACTCTGCTGTTCTCTCGCATCCCACCGGGGAGACTTACCATAAATCTGCTTATAGCTGATTGTGCCACACTCATTCCTCTTTCCATCCTCTTTCTCGCTACTTGTTGAATGCTGGTTGCTCTACTTTTAATTTTGTTTCCTTTTGCTACTGCCAAGAACTCTCTATTTGTACTGCTAATACATGTATTTGGTCCACCTTAAGGACGGTAAACAAAAGGGCTTTCGGGAGACAACCCAAGTTGGACCGTTTAGTCCTATGCTGTGTTTTGATTTATTTTTATATATTCATATATTCCTGTTTCCATATTTTGTTTGGTTGGCATCCTTTAATCGCAGGTGCAGGAATATTTGAGGCGCGACAACTTGGCCGTACTTGGACATCTCACTGCACGACTGGTATGCTCAATTTTGAGCATAAGTACTTCCCACCCTAGCTGTTTATCAAATATAACTCGCTGATTTTTACTAGTTGTCGACTTTAAGTCTGGGGGGGGGGGGAGAGCATGCCTGTGGTCACTTCACCACACTTTCTGTTGCATACCAGTTTCTTATTTACTTATTTCTTGCTTTATGTTGCAAACACTCAATCACCCGTACGAGTGCGCTCTTACCCACGCGCACAACCCGAGTCAAATTTATTGCTTTTGTGTAAACTTTAAAATAGTGGTACTGGCTTAGGATTTCAGGATTGAGTAGTTCGAAACTCATGCAGTGCTTCTAATCGAATACTCATGGTTTGTGTAGAGTTAGGATAGAATTAATTTTTCTTTATGCTCGTAGATTTATTCTTTTTTCTGCACACGTAAATATTGTTTGTACTGCTCAAAATCTGAATCGGGGATAATCGAACGATAATGTAGGAATGTGTGTAGCCGCCACTAGACTCGTATTTCTCGAGTTGGGAGGAAGGATCAACTTTCTCGGTGGCTAAGAACTTGCCCTAAGCTACTCTCGAAGCATTGGTGCACGGTTAGTCAAGCGTGAGCATGACGTAGGCCTTCATTTTGGCTAGTTTGAGCCTTGTTTAGCCATTCCTACCTGTTAACCATTGCATGCCAAATTTGTGCCTACCCTTCCTTTGATCCAGCTCCACTCACTTTCACCAAGTCCTGAAGCTAAACCCACCATCGCAATCAAATGCTTGAGCTGATTTGTATTTACTATTTTGTCGAGGTTATGATAAGTGGACATTATTTTTGGGGGTGCTGAATTTATTCACGTTTTGATTGCTCTGTTTGGGGATTGCTAGCGCAGAAAAGAAAACAAAATTTACGAAAATAAAAAGCTGATTCGCGCAAAAGAGAGAAAAATATGAAAGAATTGCTTTGAGATTTCGATCCCCATCCTCTTTATTGATTTTGGTCGGGTTCAGCCGTGTTCACACCCGTATTTCAAACTAAGTCTGGGGTCGTGTGCCCCATTCATTTTTAAGTGGCTGTTTTGGTTTGGGTTGTTTTCGCTCGCTTTGGTTGCATAGAGCCTTCATGTTTATCTTTGACTACCAAGTCGTCGCCTAAGCCCCAATTCCTCCTACAAGTCCTACTGATTCACGCTTGAGTCTAACCCGCGCCGTGGAGAGAGTGTGAACGTGCAAGCGTATGGTCCCCGACATTGGTGGATTCCTTTGGAGGTGATCCTGAGTCCCAAACATTGGCAATGCTCACCTTAGTGGCCTGCCTACTTTCTTCCTACACATGATCGCAAGATTCTCCAAAATTTTAATTTTGAGCAATTATAATATTTATTTACGTCTGCCGAATAGTTTAAACTACGTTGTATAATTAAAAAGTTTTTCTATTATGTCTTCTATACCCATGATATATTTGATTTCTCGTCGTACTTCTTTTTGAAATTTCTGAGCCAGTTAGCTATCTTCTAGTCCACGGAGTAATGATTTGCTCGGGACGTGCAAATGGTTACGTCTGGGGGTGTGATGAGTCCACATTTTACACTGATTTTTGGACTCATCTGGGCTAGCTTTATCGTCTTAGCACTACACTTGAGAGCCTTTATTGCTTATTTGTGCTTATGTACCTATTTCACGATTAAGTGCACTGTAGGCCCGTTTCTGTGTGCTTTTTGTGTTTCTATATTGTTGTTATTCTTTAGCCCTATATCGGGGATGTGGTGTGCACGTTCTGGTGGCCTTTCTGCCCCTTCTGCTGGTACAGTGGTCGTGTGCATGCTACGGAACCGCTCGGGAGACACCGACGTTGCAGAAATACTGCGCACGACCACTGGACTTATTGCTCACGACCACTAGTCGTGCGCCACCGATCGTGCGCATTACATTCCCTTTTTCCTAATCCTGTCTCGGTAATCGCACGAGCACTGGCCGTAGTGTGCACGACCACTGGTCGTGCGCCACTACTTGTGCGCATATATGCTGATGCTTCTTGTCCAGGTTGCAGGTCTATTTGGAAAAGTCGCACGATCATCGACCTACAGTGCGCACGACCACTGGTCGTGCGCCACTGATCGTGCGCACTGCTTCTGTTGCCTCTGTATTTAAGGCCCTGCTCCGCAATTTAGGTCAACGCCTATCATTTGCTGCGATCGGAGAGTGCGCGGGAATCGCCATTTCACTTCTCTACCTGCTCCATCACCTCTACCTTCGTCGGGAGGCCATTGCCAACTACTCTGAAGATTTTCAACTCTCCGGCGAAGCCCTCGGCCATTGATGACTTCAACTCCAAGCTTTCCTACGGAGTTGGTGAAGTAGATAACCTAGAGAACGGACCTAAAGGCCTTCGAGATGACAGCTCGTTGGTACCGCAAGCCTCCTTGGACTGAGCCCGGAAGCGGATTGACAACTCGCTACTCCGGCCACGACCCGCGGTGGATCTTCACTCTCTTTTGGTTTACTCCTCTTCCCCTTCCTCTGTAGTATGGAATGTTTTGAGCAGTGTAATGAATACTTCCATCCATGAACATTAAGTTTATTTTATAACTAATGGAATGTTAGTATCTTCTTATGCTTGTGAGTATTGTCTGTGAATGTGCCTCGCTCACCCCACATCCACTTCATTCCCGTGTCTTGTCTGATTGCACTACACACAAGAACACTGCAATCCATTAGCTTCCCTTCCACTCGCCCAACTGAAGTTCGGCATCGCGGCCGACAAACCCACTCCACCTTGCGAAGCGGTGCCGTCGACCCGCATAGCTTTTACTAGTTCCGTAGATCAAACATCCACAATCTCCCTAGTCCTTTATTTCCTCTTTTTTCTATTTATAACTCTCATAACAATATTCTCTGTAATGTTGCCGTTCTACGCTAATTGCAATCCTCAAGAGACCGACACTCGGGGATTTATTCCAAAACTTTATTACTTGTGCGACCAGTGCGCTTGCAGATTTACACGCATCAAGTTTTTGGCGCCGTTGCCGGGGAATGCAACTGTAGAGCGACTTCGGATGACTTCAAATATTGTTATAAGAGTTAGTATTGTTTTGTTTTGACTGCTGTTTCCTTCTAGTGTGTAGTGTTTGCCACAGTGAATGCAGGGCCGAGCTACAAGAGATTTTGTCTCCTACGACCCAGAGATCGAACGTACTCTCCTAGCACGAAGACGCGCCGCAGCCATCATTTTTGCCCCAATGGGAGACCAGCTGAATATTGATGCAGGCAACCGAGTTGGAGGGATACCTTATGTCGACAGAAATGACGACGAAAATGAAGTGAATCCTCCCCAGGTCCGCACCATGAGGGATTATACTACACCTACAGTCGGGAGCATATACCCCGGTTTTGGACCTGCTATCACCAATCCACAATTCAAGATTAAACCAACTATTCTGAATATCATTCGGAACAACGCCCAGTTCTACGGAATGGCCACTGAAGACGCCCATCTTCACCTTACAGAATTCTTTGAAATCTGCGCCATGTTCTGCTACGCTGGAATCCCAGACGAAACAGTCAAGCTCCGCCTCTTCCCTTTTTCATTAAGGGACAAAGCCAAGACATGGCTTCACTCCCTCCCACCTGGAATAGCCCCCACCTGGGAGGCTTTGACCACAAAATTCCGAGCTAAGTTCCATCCGGTGGATCGGATCGTGAGCATGAGGCGCGCAATAGCCAACTTCCGGCAAGCCGATCAAGAAAGTTTAGCCGAAGTTTGGGAGCGTTTTAACGAGCTGCTGAGGAAGTTCCCTAATCATGGATTGCAAACGTGGAACCTTGTCAAAAGTTTCTACTTCGCTATTGATCCCCACCATCGAGCCATGATCGATGCTGCCTCCGAAGGAACCATCATGAATCTTGCTCCAGATGATGCTCTGAAAGTCTTACAAGACACCGCCACCCACAGTGCTTACTGGACCGCTGGAAGAAACATCCCACGAAGCACCAGTGGAGTGTTTGCCTTGGATATCCCCAAGCCTGCTCCTGCCGCCCCAGTGATGGCAATCTCATGTCAAGGGTGTGGAAGCACCGATCATCACAGGTTCGAATGTTTAGGAGTTGAGGTACAAGACGAATCTTTGTTTCTGAATGAGTCCGTTAATTTTGTTGCCAATCAAAACAGGGGAGTGCCTTACGGGAATACCTACAACCCGGGGGTGATAAATCACCCCAACCTTTCTTGGAATCCTAACGCATCTGGCCAAAGATGGCAACCGGGGCAGCATTAAAATGATGCGTATGCTTCCGACAGCCAACCGCGGCCGCCTCAACCGAATTATTCCCAAGGGCCCCCCGTCGTTAAGAAAAATTCTTTGGAAGAGATGTTCGAGAAGTTCGTTGAGATTTCCCAAACCAACATGACAAATCAGTCCGGCTCGATGCGCAAACTGGAGGCACAATTGGGCCAATTGGCTCAAGTGGTTTTCGAGCGCACCCAAGGCACCTTACCGAGCAACACCGAAAAGAACCCCCATGAACAGGGAAAGCGCCTTGGGGAGGACACTTCGGGAAACCGCAACGAACTTGTCATTAATTGTAAAATCAATAACATCAAAACTCCAGCATTATGCGATTCTGGGGCGTCCAGCAACATACTCACTTTGCAAGATGTTGCGAAGATTCACTTACAAGTTGACATTGAAAATAGGAAATCACTTATCTTAGCTAAGGGCATTCTGGTTGACACTGAGGGCGGTGTTCGGGACGTTGAAATCGAGGTTAACGACACAAGTATCACCACTGACTTCCAGGTTTTGGGACCATAGGACAATAACTCCATTCCTATATTAGGAGTCCCATTCCTAACAGCCAGTGGCGCATCCCTCGACTTTTCCAAAGGCCGTGTCACTTGGCTAAACGAAGAGTCCACCCTCGATAACAAATCCATACATTCTTCTCCCATCCAAAATAACAATTCTCTGAGTGTCACAGATATCAAGCTGGATTTAGGTCTCCCCGCATTGGAAGCACATCTAGAGGAGACGGCAAAGAAAGGACTCCCTCAGGAAGTCGATGAGAAACAAGAGCTACTAGTCCACGAAGGGATCAATTGTACCAAAGCCACGGCTACCGTTCTACTGCCAGCCAACTCTGTTGTTGAGCATGGCGAACCAAGTTTTATTCAGGATAAATCCCTGGACACTAATTTGTATAATTCTGTTAAGTGATCTGTAGCTTGGGGAGATCCGGTTGCCGTCACGGTGCCGGATAGGCCGCCACAAACCACAACACCAGGAAACCCCACAGCCTACCTCCATTGGAAGTCTCCCACGGTGGAGAAACTGAAAGAGGCCAAGTGTTTACGTGAAGAGCGCTACGCTGCCTTCCGGCGCGTGAAAGAGTACACTCGCGGTAATGGGACAATGCCTACACCGAATGCAAAAAGACACTCTGCTGTTCTCTCGCATCCCACCGGGGAGACTTACCATAAATCTGCTTATAGCTGATTGTGCCACCCTCATTCCTCTTTCCATCCTCTTTCTCGCTACTTGTTGAATGCTGGTTGCTCTACTTTTAATTTTTTTTCCTTTTGATACTGCCAAGAACTCTCTAAAGGGTTGTGAGATCTCCCTTCAAATAGTTCTTGGCAATAAAGACTTTCTCCTTTCTCTTGTGTTTGCTGGAGGAGTGCTTGCCATAGTGCTTGCTTGATTGTCTCTTATTCTCATTTTCTTTTCTTCTGTCTTTCTTCTGTACCTCTGGGCATTCAAGTAGAATGCGCCCAGTTTTTATACATCCAAAGCAAACAATATCCTTGGTAGGAGTATTGTCATATCTTGACTTGTCATCATTCTTGGATGACCTACTTCTAAGGTCTTTCTTGGCCATTTTATAAAATATTTTAGCCAATAAGCCTAGTAGTTCTTCATTAACTAGAAGAGCTTTTGATTGTTCTGTAGCTTTGAAAGTAATGTTGTGCTCCTTCCTTGAAGATGTGGAATCCTTATGTTCAGCAGCCTCCCTTGTCTTGATCAACTGCTCATAAGACTTGCGATTGCCAAGGAGAGATTTTGTAGAAATCTCATTTAGACTTCTGACCTCCTTAATTGGCCATATCCTGGAATCCCAAGTGCTGGGGAAGCACATTAGGATTTTGTCATTTATTTGAGTTAATGAGATGTCCTTGTGCAGGGTTCTCTGTTCATTTATGATGACACTGGGTCTGTTATACATCTCAGCAACAGTCTCTGATTCCTCCTTCTTGAAATTTTCATACTATGATATGAGGAGGGATCATCTATCTTTTCTTTCATCTGACGAGGCAAGAACTAATTGGTTCAGTGAGTCCCAAATGGCCTTTGTAGAGGTGCACTCAGCCACCTTCTGAAAGATGTCATCTGATATTGTTCGTGCCAGAATATTCATTGCTTTAGCATCAGCCAACTTCGATTTCTTTTGTACATCAGTCCACTCAGGTGGTGGAACTACATGTGTATTGGTAGTTGTAGTAGCAGCTGTATGTTGAGGGGGACCTGTCAAAATAGAATTGAAAATGTCCTCATCAATAGAATTCATATAGAGTTTGATTCTTGCCTTCCAGAGTGCAAATTTATTCAAGTTGCACACAAAAGGTCTGGTGCTAGAATGTTCCTTATTCTTTGCCATGTTGTAAACTAGAGGGTAGAGAGAAAACGATCTATCAAAGGATCTTTGTTCAGTTGTAAGTCTGTGAAACAAAAGCAACCTAACCCTCTGATACCAATTGAAGGATGGTAAAAGCTTTGCAACCTGAGGGGAAAGATCTATTTAACTCTAGAGGGGGGTGAATAGAGTATTTTAAAAACTTAATTGGTTTTTATAGTGGAATTAAAAATAGTGATATATATATATATATATATATATATATATATATATATATATATATATATATATATATATATATATTAAGAGAGTGTAGGAAAGAAAGGATAGCTAACACAGCACACAACATGTAGTAATAAGAAAACAAAAAGCAATCCAGACGACACAATAAATTTATAGTGGTTCCACTAAACTTGCGTGCATCGACTCTTCTACCACCCTGGTAGGAATCAACTATGGGCTTTTGATTAGGTGCCCTTTCACCAACTTATTTTTGCTCAGGTGCCCTGTCACCACAAGATCTATTTGAAGGGAGATCTCACAACCCTTTAGGCTTTTGATTAGGTGCCCAAAAAATTACCTAAGTCTTTTGTTAAGGAGACTTAAGAACCAGGTGGTTAACTTTTGAAGTGATTTAAAACCTTGTATACAGTGGGGTAAAAATAATGTGATATTGTGTTCCTTTTCTCAAAAACAATTGAGAAGACTAGTGGATTGCTTGATATTGTCAAAGCTCCCCTGAGATGAATATTGTTCAGGAATTTGATGGAAGCTTTGCAGGGTGTAGGCCTTCAATTATGAACTCCAGAAGCTTTTAGACTGATTGTGTTTTAATGTCTCTTGAAAGCTTGGTGAAGAGTTAAGATTGATGAAGACTGTATGAGTATGCAGACTGAATGAATTACTTCCCAGTCTATCTGTATCTGCCTTAGAGAATTCTCTTCTCCTTTTTTATGTTTCTTGCAAAAATTTTATTTTGTAATTTAAATTTTTCTCCATGATTAACTACAGAAATATTGGAACATGGACAAACAGCTAGAAGGGTAATAAATTGATTACTTAACTGTCCCAGTTATTAAGCCTAATATTAACTGTATGAAACCCAGAAATTAATGCTGCCAATGAACGGCTACATTCATAAGAATATATGCAATTAATTACTCAGAGCAAAATAAGAAATAATATATTATATAAGCCTTTGTCAATCGGGAGAATTATCTGTAGAGAATAGAAAATAATGAACTGACAGATTTCGTCGGGCTCAGAATAGATTTCGTCGACCTGAACTCCAAGCTCGTCGAGCTGCGAAATCATCTTCGTCGAGCTTGGATCAGAGAAAGTTGATCTGGAAAAAATAAGCTGTCAAAGCTGAGCTCCAAGTTCGTCGACCAGAGATAGATGTTCGTCGAGTTGAGAGCTTGACAGAAGAGAGAAGATCGTCGACCTGAGCTCGAAGTTCGTCGAGCTCAACTCAGAGTACGAACTCTGAGTTCATCGATCTGTGATTGACGATCGTCGAGCTGAGTTCGAAGAACTTCGAATTGATTCTCTGAACTCTTCATGACTGTTATTCTTCTAAGTCTGGAACTTTGATTTCTTCTGAGGGCTGGATCAAAGATTGACTAACCTAGTCAGACTGACCTACATGAAGAAGGGTCAAGAACCTAATAGTGAACCTTATCCAAAATCCAAACTAGGGATCCAATAGATACCCACCTTACCCAAGCAGGTAAGAAAGGGTTGGGATTTAAGGGACCTGCGAGACCTTCCAATCCAAGAGGAAAGGGAAAAGGGAAGGCACCAGTTGTGCCTCTAGCCTTACTGCCTCAAATTCCTTTTCAGAGAGTGTTGTTGCCTTCTAACTGGTATGACCATGAAAGCTGTTATGGTAACTGGGAGAAAGACAGATCCACTAGTATGTACCAATGTGGCCCCAGGCATGGTGGAAGGTACAGCCATGTGAAAGACTTTAAGGTTGCCCATGAGGAAATCCAAATGGCCATCCTAGAACATTTATTTTTGGTTCCCCGGCCACAAAACTCAAAGATATTGCTGCTGCTAAAAATTTAAATCATCTAGTAAAAGTAGTGACTCAAGGTAAGTCTTCTGGCAGGGCTAGAATGGCAATCTCAAATGCTATCAGATGCATGTTAGCTGAAAAGAGACATGCAGTTGGTGGTTCTTAGAGAAGACCAACACAACCAGCTGAAAGACTGACCTTTAGACAAATGGCAGCTGAAAGAAGGCAGAAGTATAGAGCAGCACATCTCCCCACTATTCATGAAGCAGTACAGCCAAATGACAGTTCCAAAAAAAGGAGATACAATATATATGAGTGCCGGTGTTTTCTTAAAGTGGGCGACTATGTTGTAGATTGTTGGCGTAATCCCTCAATGTCTAGAGGTTGCCAACTTGTCAGGAATTCTCCAGGAAGGCAAGGTTATTTCAAGGCTAATGTGAACCTAGGACCCAACAGAAATTGGGGTCCTAAGGTAAGGTTATTTTTGTTCATTTCAGGTTAATTCAATTACCAGTTCCCCTAAATGGTACTTGGACAGTGGATGTTCCAGGCACATGACTAGATCAAAGGAGCTATTGAAGGAATGCACTCCAGTAAATAATGGACCCAAGGTCATTTTTGGAGGCTCGGACAAGGGGATAACTAGAGGAAATGGTAACATCTCAAATGGCATAATCACCATCACAAAGGTGGCTTATATGTAGTGGTTGCAACACAACCTCATAAGCATATGCCAACTATATGATCTTTGTCATGACATTTCCTTCCAAAAGAATAAGTGTCGCATCAAGAGGTTAAGTGACCAAAGTGTCATCTTAACAGGCACTAGGAGTGGGAATGTTATTTCTTAAATATTTCTTACATAGAAAATAGTTCCCCTATATTCCTAGTTGTATATGAAAAAGTCTCATATTGTGTCTAGTGGCACAAGACACTGGCTCATTTGAATTATAAGACCATTGGTTAGCTCTTCAGTGGTGAGCTTGTTATTAATGGTCCCAAAATAAAATGCTCCGAGGAGGGTATCTGTGGAGCTTGGCAAAAGGGTAAGCAGACTAAGACCTCTTTCAAGAGCATTGGGGCCAAGGACTCTGTGAGATTCTTGTATCTCCTACATATAGACTTGTTTGGTCTTATGCATCTTCATAGTCTAGGTAGGAAGGTCTACACCCTTTTGGTGGTTAATGACTATTCAATATTTACTTGGGTGTTCTTACTTGGAAGAAAGGATGAAACCCTTGATTCTTCATAAATTTTTTCAGGCAAATTCAGAATGAGCTTGCATGCTCTATGGTCAGAATGATAAGTGACCATGGAATTGCATTTTAGTTTGCTATTATGACTACATTCTGTGATGAGCAAGGGATTCATCAAGAGTTCTCCTCTACAAGAACACCCTATCAAAATGGGTTAGCTGAGAGGAAAAATAGGACTCTCATAGAAGTTGGGAGAACACTATTGAGTGAAACTTCTCTCCCTGAATATTTCTGGGCTGAGGCAGTTAACACTGCATGTCATGTGCTCAATAGGGCTTCTATCACCAAAGACCACAAGAAGACTCCCTATGAGATTTTGAAGGGCAGAAAGCCAAACATATCCTACTTCAGGATCTTTGGTCGCAAGTGTTTCATCCTGGATAATGGTAAGTCAAAATGACTAAGATTGCTGTCAAATCCCATGAGGGGTTATTTGTTGGTACATCAATAATAGTAAGGCATATAGAGTCTATAACATGACAAATCAAGTTGTAGAAGAGTCTATCTATGTAGTGTTTGATGGGTCTTGCATGATTGACAGTGAGATGTCAAGCTCTGTGCCCAGCTCTACAGGAACAGAAGTCATTATGGAAAATCTCACCATCAAAGATAAAGACCCAGCTTTGCAAGAAGATTGTGGAGATGAATGTTGTCTAGAGGAAGCACAGGGCAGTCAAGCTGGAACTGAAGACCATCCTCCTGAAGAAAATGATAATTAGCAGGAAGCAGTCAGACTACCCCCAGCAGTCAAGTATCTTAGAGATCATCCTCTAGAGCATATAATAGGCGAGGCTGGCCAAGGTGTACAGATCAGAAGCAAGAGTCTCAACACAACACTCTATTCTAGCTTCCTGTCAAAAGAAGAGCCCAAGAAATTTGAAGAAGCAAATCAAGAACAATTCTAGATTGGTGCAATGTAGGAAGAACTGAACCAGTTCAAAAGGTGCATGGTCTGGGAGCTGGTTCCCAGACTAGATGGACACAATGTCATTGAAGTCAAGTGGATTTTCAGAAATAAACTTGATGAAAATGGCATTGTAATCAAGAATAAAGCAGACTGGTGGCCAAAGTGTATAAACAGGAAGAAGGGATTGATTATGTTCAAACCTTTTCCACAGTTACAAGTTTGGAAGTTATCAGACTGTTCCTTGCATTTGCAACTTTCCAGGGATTCTGTTTAAATTTGTGAAGTGAAAGTGGGTGAATGGAGCAGTTGGACCTATCCGTGCGGACTACGTGGACAGGGTTGGCGGCTGCTAGTTAGGTAGGGATGCTGCACATGGTTTGGTCTATAATGGCCTGGGCGGTATGTTCGCGTGAACTATGCGGATAGCATAGGTTAGCTAGGCCGGCTTGTGCTCCGCAGGTAGTTGTATCCCAGGAAGTAACCGGGCGGATAGAAACTCTAGCCGCGGAGTCCGTCATGAAGCAGACTGAAGAACTGGAGCTCGGCAGACCGGTTTGGCAGAAGCCTTAGTCTTGCTCTAGTGAAGTGACAAGTGGAAGCCTCAGAGACCGCCAGTCAGTACGGACTGATACTGGAGTTCGCCGGGACATGTGCACTAGATCCAGTGTCTGCCAGTAAGTGCAGACTAGCCCTTGTGGCCAGTGGTGTGGACTTGGTTGGTTCTGAACCAAGTCCATGTTTGGCTCAGTCCGGGGAGATCGCGAAGTGGAGCGTGTACTGCTTCTCAGTCCGCCAAGCTCGATAGAAGTGCATGTGCCTTGGTTGCGAGTTTGGGGATAAGCGGACTGGAGATTATGTCTACAACTGTGTGCGGACTGGAGTTGGAGTCCGCTGAGTCCGGTAAGTGTCTTTGTGACAAGGCTATGGACTTTGGGTATGCGGACTGTAGAAGTCTGCAAGGTATGCAGACTGGGATGTCTATAGGTATATGGAGGCTAAAGCTATTCGTAGTATGGGTAGACTGAAGTTGTTTGTTCGCTGAGTTCGGCAGGTGCCTTTGTGGCAAAGTCGTGGGCTCGGGATGTGTGTACTGAAGCCGGGTGTCCGCTGAGTCCGGTAGGTGCCTTGATGGCGGGGCTTTGGGCTCGAGATAAGCGGGCTGGTGTTGTGTCCGTGGATTGGCGGACAGTGTTGCTGCGGAGTCCGGCTGTGGCGGTCCTGGCTTGGCCCTCGACGACAAGGCGGACTGGTGTTGCTGTCCGGCCTTGGTGATATCTTGGCGGTTTGGCCCTCGGCAACAAGGCGGACTGGTGTTGTTGTCGGGCCTTGGTGATGTCTTGGCGGCTTGGCCTTTGGCGACCAGGCGGACTGGCGACTGTGTTCGGTGATGGCCCGCGAATAGACTCTTATTGTGGTTGGTTCGATGAGTCGATTGTCGCGGGCTTGCTAAGGTATGCAAGTGCACCTATCGCAAGTAGTAGTCGATATTCGGGAGAATACCGAGGTCGTATTATTCTCGGGGTCTGGTTTATTATTCTTACTCCTCTAGGAGGACTATTATTTTTCTGAAAGTAAGGCGGAGATTTTAATTAACTAAAGATGGAATATACAAAAGACCGAAAAACGATTTAGAAATATTCGATGAAGGGTTAAAGCTCGGCACCAAATCGAATTAAGACTAAAATGACTTTTAATAATTATCGAACTGAGATTTCAAATTAATAAAAAGTTGTTTGGCCGTGGAGGTTCCATAAATATGAGTGCACTTATCTCTAGGAATATTTCTCACCTGAACGCTAAGACTATTCGACCGAACGTTAGTCCGACGAAGGATTCCTCTTAACTCCCGCTTTATGCTAAGAAACCCACTATTAGGTGGGGAACCCAATCCGGAAGAATTACGCTTGCCCTCTCTCGAGGGTATGCACGCAAGTCCCTTTACCCAGCGGTGATGTGTCCATATGCACGGCCTCGTGGCTAGCTAGCTTATGGATAACGGATATAGGGCCCACACATCGATTTGTGGTCCTACGCGTCGTTAACCCGGGGTAATCCTTAAGTCCCAAAATTAAAGTGAAAATTAAGAACTTTAATTATTTCAAATCATTTTTTAATTTCCCAATGCTCTTCGATGCCGAGGGTAATAACGATTAGCCACACATCAGTATGGGGACGGCTTTATAATTTGATGAGGCGTGAGTTCGTAATTAAGCGCTAAAGGGCTAAAAGAAAAAGACATGAAAATAACAAACATTTAGAAAGCTGAAAAAGTTAGATAAAAAGAGAACTCACGCACACTTCAAATTATAAATAAACAAAAAGAACTAAGTTACAAAAAGGAAAATTACAAATCCTACTCAAACGAGTAGGCGAGAAATAAGGGCGCGCCATTTAACTCTTAACGAGTAGGCGGAAAAGAAAAGAAAAGAAAATTACAAGTCCTACTCAAACGAGTAGGCGGAAAATAAAAGCACGTCATTTTTCTCTTAACGAGTGGGCGGAAATAAATGCGCAAACGCACACACTCTACACGAATTAAAAGAAAGCAATAAAACTATCTCCTACACACACACACTCTACATAATTGAAGAAAGCGATAAAATAAAGCATTAAAATTTATCTCCTACACACACACACTCTACATAATTGAAGAAAGCATAAAAGAAAGCATGGAAATTTATCTCCTACACACACACTCATCATGAAAATTAAAAAGAATAAAATGAAAACCTAACTCCTACACTCACACACACAAATTAAAAACAACATGAAAGTTACCTAAAAATTAAATCAACTACTTTTTTATACTTGGATTTTATCTAAAACACATAAAAAGAACATATTAAAAAGAAAGAAAGAGAAGAGTTTTTCAAAACAAAGCACAAACCAAAGTTCTTTAAAAATCAAAATTACAACTTTTTCATTCTTATGAGTGCATAAAAGTGATAAAAAAGTTGAAATAGAATTTAAAATAACAAAAAGGTTTTACAATCCTAAAAAAAATAAGTAAAGAAAATCAAAAACACTTTAAAACCCTTTTTATAAATTCTTAAGACTGAAAATCTTTACTAAAATCCTAACATGGAGACAAACCAAAAAAAGGAAAGCGTAAGAACTAAACAAATTACACTCACACACACATACACACACACACTTTTCATAAAGAGAAATACTAAGAAATACAAAGGGTAAAATGAGAAAGAAATGAGCTACCCAAATAAACTTTCATGCCATGGAGAGAGAGAAAAGGAAAGATTTTTTTGTTATCAAATTAAAACTATTACAAAGCTAAAAGCTAAAGCAAAAACAAGCATAAAAGGAAGGGGGGAGAAATCTCCTTACATAGCACTTGAATCCACAAGGGCAGCCCACAAAACACACTAAAGTGGCTCAAAAAGTGAACCCTTGGCCCTTAAAAATATGGGCAATTTATAGGGAAAAAAATCCAAGTACAAACCCTCTGACACGGGCGTGTCGGGGGTGGGGGGTGGGGGGGGGGGGTGGGGGGCGTGTCAGTACTGTTTGCGATGTGATCCGGCGATTTGACGACATAGTTGACTTCGGGCTTCATATGAGGATGTCACGCCCCAGGTCACGACCGTGACTCTGGGCATGTTGGGGAGGTAGATCCTGCGCGGGTTGCGTAAAAAGTCGTCGGCAGCGTCTTGTCGGCAAGGTGGAGTAGTACACGTGTCGGTCACGCCTGTGTCTTTGTCTACACAGGGCGTGTTGGGTTGGTCTCCACGAACGTCGAGAGCGTTGTGTCGAGAGCCTTTGTCGAGTATGGAAGTTGTCAAGATGAAAATGTCGAGAGCAAGTGACATGGGCGTGTCGAGTTGGCTGACACAGGCATGTCAGGTCGTGTCGACCAATGTCGAGAGCAGAACGTCGAGTATGGAACACGGGCATGTCGGGTTGGCTGACACGGGCATGTTCGGTTGGTCGACGAACGTCGACAATGTTTCGTCGTGCTGGATGCCTTTATCATCTATCGGGCATGACACAGGCGTGTCGGGTTAGCTGACACGGGCGTGTCAGGTCAATTTTTGACCATTTTCTGAAAAATTTCAGAAATCAAAATTAAGTTAAGCTAGGTAAATATTTACAAAAAGAAACATATTTCTAAAAAAAATAACTAAAAACTATGAATATGAGCTAAAATGATATAAATAAAATACTAAAATATGCGTACATTTACAACTCATCAAATACACCCATACTTAAACTTTCGCTATTCCAGAGCAAAAGTTTGAGGTGAACTTATAAGGAATAGAAAAAATTCTAAGTTTAGCTACCGCTTAATTAATAATAAGAGCGATCTAAATAAATATACGGTGTGTAAGAGTTAAGTCCTAAAATTATGTAGATGATTTAAATAGCGCAAAAGTTTTGGCCAAAAGACTTCTTGATATAATTAAATAGAAAGCAAAAATTGTACTGGTTAGATAAACAAAAATAGTTTGGAATTATATGAACTTTAGCTTATAGGAGTTTTACTTGAAATAATGCAATTTATAAATTATGCTCTCAAAAAGATTTTTGAATTAATTCTAGAATCGTGAAATTGGCTAAGGGGGTTGACGTTGGTATATGAAGAGGATTTGGATATTGAGGTGAGATAATTTTTTCTCGAACCTCCATTTTTTTATTTTGGATTATTAGGAAAATGAAATCTTATTTTCCTAATACCATTTTTTTAACTTCATATTAAAATTGACCCAATGTTTATGTGTGGGAGTAATGAATTTTATCCTCTTACTCCGTAACATATAATCTTTTTAAATTATTTGCTGCCTATGTTTACGGAACAAAATCTTATTCCCATTGACATAGGATCTTTTAAGGGTTCAAATTTTTTTTATCATGTTAAGTTAGTCATGATAAATAAGCGGAGAAAAGAAAACTAGAATTTTAATTAAAAAGGTTTTGAGAGCAATCTTAATAAATTGTACGTTCCAATTTTTCAGAAAGCTAAAATTAAACATAATTGAATTCTATAGTCGTTATTTTCTAACATAATACACGTGCTCCTATCAATGAAAAATTAGAAGTGGTGTCTAAAATGAGTTAGCTATTTTTAACAAAACATAATGACTACTTTAAAACTGAACCCGGCTATTTATATATTTCAATCAATAATTAACAAACGAATAACAAACGAAGAGTTGATAAAATTCACATATAAATAAACTCAAAACAAAATTTTTGGATAGTAAGAAGATTAATAATGATATACTTGATTTATTTGTTTCAAAACATTTTTTGGATTTTTATAGTTTTTATCATCATTTCATCATTTTTTATCTTTAATTGTTATCTTTTTGAATTTTTGTTTTGTTTTACTCAATTTTTTTGAATTTTTGATTTATTATCTTTTTTTGTATTTTTATGTTTATGTCTTTAATATATTTGTGTTTGTCTTTAATATGTATATACTAAAGAAAGGAAAATGCAAAACATTTTTTTTTAATTTTTAAGTTTTGCGAAATGTTTTGTAATTTTTAAAAAAATTCATTCTATTTACAAAAAAGTCGGAGAAAAAGAGATGTTTTTTACAAGAATGAGAGAGAATAGGAAGGGGGAGAGTGAGAAGTGTATTTACAAAAAGAATATTTACAAAAAAATCTACAAAGAAAAAAAATTTATTTACAAAGTAAAATCAAAATATATTTTTTGTTGAATTTTTGTTTTGTAATTTATTTGAATTTTGTGTTTAATAATGTTTTTGAAATTTTTGTGTTTTATAAGGAAAGAATTTTTTTTGGATTTTCCTTTTTAAATTTTTTTTGTTTTGTTTTGTTCTTATATATATATTTTTGGGTTTTTGAAATGCAGAAAATAGAAGTGCAGAAAATAAAGCACGAAAATACCATCATACTTAAGTCCAACATTGTCCCCAATGTTGTAACGTAAGTATGCGGAACAAACAGGAAAGGCAATATGTACAAAGAAAATAAAGAGAGGGGGGGTAGAAGCTTCCCTGAAACACGTTCGGGGAGGAAGCGCGATTAGAAACCCTGCATTTATTAGAAAAAGTAGCAAACAAAATAAATAAAGAGCAAAAAGATAAGCGATGGGTGCCTCCCAGGAGCGATTTGTTTATAGTCGTGTAGCTTGACTATTTTGGCGGGGTTATAAATCGAGTAGGGTTATGGTTTCGTAATGCTCGATCACTGGGTCGCCCGCTATGTATAACTTTAGCCGATGACCGTTTACTTTAAACGAACCTCTTTTCGGGTGGGAGACGAGTGCGGTCCCATATGAAAAACTTCTTCAACTATGAAGGGACCGCACCATCGAGATTTTAGTTTTTCGGGAAAAATCTTAAGACGTGAATTATAAAGAAGTACAAGATCGTCCGGAGAAAAAATTTTGGGACTTTATTTTTCGATCGTTATATAACTTAGAAACCTCCTTATAGAACTTATTTCTCTCGTAAGCGTTTGCACGCCATTCAACGAGCTCGTTTAGTTGCAGTTTTCTATTCTGAGCGGCTAAGTTGGCGTCGAGGTTTAAGTGTTTTAAAGCCCAAAGAGCGCGATGCTCTAGTTCTACGGGTAAATGGCACGCTTTGCCATAGACTAACCGGAACAGCGTACAACCAATTGCGATTTTGTATGTCGTCCGATACGCCCACAATGCATCGTCGAGTTTAACGGACCAATCTTTCCTATTTAGTGAAACAGTTTTCTCTAATATTCGCTTAATCTCTCAATTGACTACCTCTACTTGGCCACTAGTTTGGGGGTGGTAGGGGTTGGCGAGTTTGTGCGTGACTCCGTATTTAGCTAACGACTTAGCCATAAGAGCATTACAGAAATGCGTTCCCCTATCACTAACAATTACGCGAGGCGTGACGAAGCGAGAAAATAGTTTTTTAAGAAATGTAACGACGACTCGCGTGTCATTGGTGGGGAGATCTTGCGCTTCCGCCCACCTCGATACGTAGTCGACCGCAACTAAAATATACATATTTTTGGAAGAGGGAGGTAGGGGCCAACAAAATCTATGCCCCATAAATCGAAGACTTCGCATTCTAAAAACATGTTTGGGGCATCTCATCGCGACGAGAGATCTTACCCAACTGCTGACAGCTATCGCATGCACGCACAAAAGTGTGCGTGTCTTTGAAGAGAGTGGGACAAAAGTAGCCCGCCTCTAGCGCCTTCCGAGCGGTCCGGTTGGCTTGATAATGCCCACGGGCTGGACCCTCGTTGTAATGCCCCCGATTTTTCTGCGACTATTTAATTCTCGTTTGGCGTTACGTTGACGTGTTTCCGGCATGTGTCGTTTGTTACAGCACGGTCTAATTTCTTTTGGTTCCTTGTATGTTTGTTGGCAGCCTTTTTTGTAAGATCTCCTAGCAAGCCGGTTTGTTTTGGTGACCGGTAAGGCCTCTCGAGGGGATGTTTGTGTTTGGCTTCGGGTAGTGACAACCGTATTTTGTTCATCGAAGGTTGATTTCGACTTCACCATTTCATTCGTAGCACAGGCAATTAGCTACGGTGTGAGTTTTGTCGGATTCTGAGGTGGTTCGGTTTCGGGTCGTTTTGGTGTGTTAATAATAATGGATGTAATGATTAATTAATTTATAAAGTTTGAAATGAGTGGTTTTAGGTGGCAGTTAGGTTGAAAAGACGTATCCATGCATTCATATATATAGCCTTAAGAAATAAACGAGACTATTCATTGTCTCCTTTTGTGAGAGAGAAACCGCTACCTGATCGAGAGGAAGAAAACCGCCAACCCTGTACCCTTCAGACGCTGATTTTGGGAGCGTTAGTGGACGGAATTCGATTTCGAAAGCGGATTTGGAGTGCTCTCGCCTAGACCTTCAATCCTAAGGTAAGAGATTCAATTTTCGTGGTGTTTCTAGAGGACTCAGAATTTTTGGTTTGAACCTTTTCCGCCATTAAAACCTTAGATCCTGTTTAGGTGCTATTGCGGCTGGAGCCGAGAGAGAGAGAAAGGGTTGTGCAAGTTAATCTCTGGATTTGAGGCAAGTGGTGTTCCTACCCTTGCCAAGTTTCCATTCTCCTATTCATGGTCAATCTACTGTAATCATTCAAGTTTCCCTGAAATTATTATTTGCTCTGTTTTCCTGTCAAAATTATGTGAATCATTAACCATAATGCCCCTTTAAGTTTCTGTTTGCATTCTCGCAAGTTCTAAAACTCATGTCATTGGCTGGAGTGTTGTAACCTTGTCTGTTTTATAAAACTGTTTCCTGTTAATCATTCAAATGGTTCCCTGTTAAAACCTCTGTTTGGGTAGATATTAGCCTTTCAACCCTAGAATCCAATAACAATGAGGTTTTATACTTATATTACTAGTAAAAGGATTGAATTAGGCTAAGAAGTTGGACGGAAACGAAGTAGGATGTTCAGGATTTCAGTGCACTCATTGCAGCCAGATCGACGGAAATCGTCGATCTGGGTTCTACGATTATCGTCGAGCGGAGCTCGACAACGAGCCTTAGTTCTGGGTCTGATGGGAATCGTCGAACGGAGTTCGACGATTTTCCTGTGACCTCTGTTCGACGAAGGGAAAATCGTCGAATGGCATTCGATGATATTTTCCCCGTGGTCTGTTTTTCCATTGGCCTGCGTTTATCGGAATATCGTCGAACGGAGTTCGACGAGTTTTCCGTGACCTTTGTTCGACGAAAGGGAAATCGTCGAACGGCGTCGATAATTTTGATCCCATGGCCTGTATTATAAGTTTTCTTGTGGTCTGCTTTTAACGGTAAATCCTCAAATGGAGTTCGACGATTCCACGTAGCCTGTGATCGACGAAAGGCAAATAGTCGAACGGAGTTCGACGATTGCCCGTGTCATGTGGTTCTACGAAAATCGTCGAGCTACGCTCGACGATTTCCTTCATTCGACGATTCCTGTAGGCAGAATTTTATTTTTTTTTCAATTACCTTTCTTCCCGAGTGATTACCTCCGAGTGGATGTCTTGTCGGCCTTTCGTTCTTCCTTTATTTTGAGGGCCGAATCGTGGGTTATGGCATGTAGTGGTGTTTTGACGCTGTATAGGAGCGAGATGTTTTGTGTGCGAGCCGTGGCCGCCACTTTTTAGGCCCAGGTATGGCTGGGAATTTGCTCTGGCCGCCACCCTTTTTATTCCAGGTACGGGCTGGATTTGTGGTGGTTTTGTGCCGACAGTGGAAATTTATGTTTTTGTTGGAAATTTTTTGTTTGGGGGACTGTTTTTGGTCACCAACTCAGGACCATTTCTGTTTACTACTGCCATTAACTCACAAATTAAGATTGTTAGGTGATTCTTCCGGGTAGAATGCAGCCTATGGTGGCAAGCTTTTTTTCCTTGCCTTTTGCCTTGTAGCTACTGCAGGATTTGAGCAGGGCTTGGTGTTGTTGCTTGTGTTTGGTGTACTTTTGATTTACTCTGTACAGTGTTTGTTTTTTTTACTGTCTTGTTTACTTACCCTCTTGTTCCATTGAAATTTAATGCCATAGTTCAAATTTTCTTGATTCGCTTGCTGAGGTATTCTTTTCTTTTCTGAATGTCTCAGGTTATGATTAGTAGCCAGGTTGGCGGCTAGATTTGCTAAGGTATTGCTGGTGATCCCTTGACTTGTAGGGATCTTTCTCTTACTTTTTGTAGGGTAGTTTTCCTGTTTTTTTTCTTACAGACATACATGCTTTCCAGTGGGTTCGTGTCAGTTTGTTGGCGCTCTCTGGTAGTTTTACCCTATGATACTAAATATGATTTTTTTACTGCTACCTTTTCTGGAGATAGTGTACTTGCTCTTGGGATATTTTATGCTAGGTTGCTAGTTATTTTAAACCTAAAACACTATTATATGTATATCTAATGATCAGCATGTTTTATAAAACCCATACACTACTTCACAAGTAACTTAAAAGAACGTTTTCCTACTTATAATATGATATAAATTTAGTGTCTTGCAAAGTATAAGCTGACCTCGGGGGTCACTTATGCACTCTCTTAGGAAGTCAAAGAAATAAATAAAGAATTTTTCCGCTGCGTATAAATATAGTTTTTAAATGTGGATTAGATGATCTACTGAGCGAGGGATACGACCTCTAAAATATATCTGATTTTTTTTCTAATCATTAAACTTAAGAAATTTTCATAGTCTAGTTATATGATGTTCTCCTGAGCGTCGATAGTTATCCCCTGCTTGACGGCATCACGACGCACGTTTTTCTTATACTCTGATACTTCTTGAATTCGGAGAAAAATGCGGGTTGTGACAGTTGGTATCAAAGCCAGGTTGCTTGACAATTTGTCGGGCAACCTTTCCTTATAGGTATTAGTTGTTTAGCATCATATCATACACACATCGATATGTCATCAGCACGTCTTGGCTGAAGCACGAACACTTCAATCATAGCATAACATGAAGTATACGAGGCATATTATGTAGTATGGGATGCATAATATGTGTCTGTATATGGATCCACCATAGGCAACATGTGAGGGTTATGTAGTATGGGATGCATAACCTAACCACATGG
>CM077150.1:23551057-23590782 GCA_039583875.1 Platanthera guangdongensis | reverse complement strand
AGGTTAATGATATATTCTTTCCCGTGGTTTTTGGTAACAGCTAGTTGATTTTTATGAGCTTAGATAAGTTACATGGAATGCATTTTTGGAGTTCTTTTTTCAATCCTATAATGAAATTGTTTTTGTTGTCTTTCTCTTTAATTTATCATCATTTAATATCTGTTTGAATCGCTTACGACATGCATGTGATTGTAACCATGTACCTTTCAGCAGCAGGTTTTATTTATAATCTATCTGCTTGATTCAGACATGTTATGGGGGTTGTAGTCACCCGCACTTAGCAAGGATAAGAAAATATACTGGACTTTGTGAACGTCTGCTTCCTACATTATTAGTCAAAGAGATTCAAACATTCTCAAGGATAAAAAATAATACTGGGCGATGACAAAAAATATCCTGTAAAGTCGATCTCTTACAACAAAAAAAGGCTTACAAGGGTGGATCACTTGACTTGAAGATCAAGGCAGATTATCGTAGGTTTTTATTTTGAATGTGTTTTTTTAAAAAAAACATAAATTAGTATTTGCCACGGCTTGTAACTATGGCAAATAGTTTTTTTTAAAATGATGAGTTTACTTTTAGTCAGGGTTTCATACCGTGGCTAATAGTTGGCTTATTTGTCACGACCTTTTTTATCATGGCTAATACTATTTGCTACGGCCAATTCATGGCTTAAAAGTTTTAGCCACGCCGACTTTAGCCACAGAATTTTCCCGTGGCTACACCGTGGCTAAAATTTTTTAGCCACGGTTTTGGACTTTTTGCCAGGAAAATTTGCCCTTGCCAAAAGTCTGTTTTCTAGTAGTGTAACCTGAGACTTATGAAAGTCTTCCTTGGTATTCAAGTGGAACAATCACATACAGGTACCTTTCTTACTTAACAAAATTTGCCACTGAATTACTTAAAAAAACTTAGTTTGATCAATTCATGCTACGTTAACACCAATCCCAGCCAATAAAGTTTTTAGAATAGATAATCAAGACAAAATAGTAAATGCTACTGACAACAGATCAATAGTTGGCTCACTAATGTTTTTGATTAATACCTCACCAGATATAGCAAATGTTGTCAATCTATTTGACCGCTCAATGGAAAAGCCCTCAAAATGCCACCTTCTTTCGGTACATCGAACTTTGGATTAATCTACAAGCTAGATGAACATCCAGATCTATATGGCTATGTAGACGCAGATTGGGGATCCAATGTGGATGATAGAAAAGCATCAAAGGTTAACTATTTCTCTTAGGATCCAAGTCCATTGCTTCAGGAGTTCGAAAACAACTGACTGTAACATTGTCAACGACTGAAGCTGAGTACAAGACCCTAAGTATAGCCACCTGTGAATGCCTCTGGTTTAAAATAATACTAAATGATATTAAAGGAGAAGAAGAAAACCAACCAACGACTATCCTATACGACAATACTTCTGTTACTTTCTAGCAACAATCCCAATAACGCAGAATAAGTGTAAATATATAGATCTATAACAACATTTTATCTGAGATCTCGCTGAAACATGCTTATCACCGTGAACCATTGTTCATCCAAAAAATAAGTAACAGATTCACTAACCAAGCCCTTGCAATGCTTATGCTTTGCTAAGTTATGCTCGTGAATGGGAGTAGACGAATGATGTCTTAAAAGGTGGATGATGACAAAACAGAAAATTACATAAGCTGACATCCTGGGACATAACTATAGCCATGTGTAATAAGATAAAAGTATAATTGTGATGACCCTGGGTCGACCCACTCTAGATCACAATAGATCGCCGTGGACTAACCTGACATCGTCCGGGCTGCAACCTAAGCAGCCAACCCCTCTCTAGTCACCCATAGGGCACAACAGATTGTTGGAGGGAACATCCTCCCTTTGATGAGCAAAACTCGATAATTAAGTGGACATCACGGAGACTTCCCAGGAGGTCACCCATCCTAATACTGATCCAGCCCGATCACTCTAAACAATAACTTTTCCCCACTTCTTAATACTAATTGAGCTCATAGTTAAGTGTGCTCGACCTGAAATAATACTGGTATAAATGGGTGACCTCCTGGGAAGTCCCCGTGTTGTCCACTTATTTATCAAGTTTTGCTCATGTAACGCCCCGAAAATCGTTATCGAGTTGGTCGCGTCCAAAAGTAATTTTGGTGCCTGTATAGGGGTACACGGCCTAGGACACGGGCGTATCCAAGGCCGTGTCTTGCTTGGTGTTTTGGCCGACTGTATCCCGATCAGGACATGGCAAGAAACATGGCAGAATGACACGGGCATGTAATTTGACACGGGCGTGTGTATCAGTACCCGTGTTCCCTAGAGTCGTGATGGTTGGCGTGACGGTTATTCATGACACGCCTCCGGTCACGGGCGTATCAGGTTGAGACACGGGTGTGTCTTGCTCGTGTGGGTTTTTTTATGCGTTCGACGATCGTGCCAGGATCGAGACACATGGCCTGGGACACGGCCATGTGCGAGGCAGTGTTCGACCCAGGTTTGAGGATTTCTATACAGATCTGAGCCGTTCGTTTTCTTTAAGTAAGATCTGACGGCCCAGGCGTGTTCCTGCTCTGTTGAGGCCGGGAATGGCGGTTTAACTCCTCATTTCTCCCAATAAGCTTTCTCTTTTTAAGGAGTTAGAGCAAGGAGGAAGAAGGAGGATGATTCCGGCCGACGGCGGAGCATCGGAGCACCATTTAGAGAACCGAGAGCGGATCCGTGGAGGAAATCCCGTTGCGAAGACTTCTATCCGTGTAATTTTCCATAGCGCAAAAGCGTACTATAAGGGTAACGATTCTCTACTTGAGAATGTGAAGCTCTCTTCCTTTTTGCATAAGGAAACCCGCTCCCACGAGTGTGCGGTGAGTGTGCGGAGTTCCTTGGGGTTGACGGGAATTGTCACAACCCGCATTTCCTCAATGAGTATATCGTATCAGAGTAAGAGGAACTACGCGTTATGATGCCACGTCGTGCAGGGGATAACTGCACACGCTCAGGCAAATGCTCGACGCTTCCTTTAGTAGTTGAAAACCATCAGTTGTATGCAAGAAAACTGTTTAGTTTGATGGTCGTATCCCTCGGCCTTATGGATCAAAATGTGTGTTTGTACGCGGCGGAAAATACTTTAGTTTACTTATGACGATCTCCTATATGCATCCTAGATTTATAATCATATAAGAAATCATCTTTTTTACGTTGTTTGGAAAATACGTCTTAGTTTATCAAAACATGTATGCATGATATAGGATAATAGGTTTGTTTTATCTTGAAAATATCTAATGCAACCTAGCATAAATCCTTCTCAAGACCAAGGAGACATCATCTCATCCAAATGAGTCACATTAGCAGTCTAGCATTCATATATCACAAGTAAAGAAAGCCACCAATGGGAGCCAACAAGCTGACACGAACCCATTGGGGCACATGTATGTTTGTACAACAAAGTAAAGAACTAGCTCGCTAAGTAAGCTCGGCTAGCTCCAAAGAAACTCTACCCAAGCATTAGCCGCTCAACCGGCTACAACCTGCACCTGAGGCATTCAAGAAAGAACACCTCAGCAATCATCAAAGCTACACAATAGAGTATGAAGTTCATAAAATATGACGAAGGGGCTTACCGACCCCGTAGCAATTTTTTCATGCAAAACGAGTGAAAATAACAGGTGGAAAACAAGTGTTCAACACTATCAACCCAAAGTGTAAAACGCACCAAGTGCGTGCAACTCTCATCAAGTCATGCTCAACCCGCAGGAGCAAAAAGGCAATATACATGCTCATTCCATCATTTTTTTTATAACAAGAACCACTATACTAGTGAAACATAAGTAGCGATTAAGTTTGATTCCGCAAGGGTCTTTTGGTGGCGGCCCTCAAGTGGAACGCACAATAAAAGCCAGCCCAAATCGGGGCCAAAATGGTACTCTATACCATAAAACAAAACCTGTGGCCACAAGGCTGAAACCACACCACCCCCTTATAGAATCCTCACACAAACGCTCCTGTCATGGTTCACAAGTCGCCTCGCAAACTCACCATAACCCAAGCTAAACACGTTTCATTTCATCGTCTCACTCATGACCATACATTACCATGTTATGCCAACTTATTAGCATTTGGCTTTCTACTTACTCACAAAGGACAACGCTAACCAAACCAACAAGCGTATTCTAACATGATTATGACATGAACAAGAAAGAATCATATGAACAAGAAAGGCTACATGAATCAAATGAGCATAAGAATTAATTGAGCATAGGAAAATTCGATAATTAGGCGGCAAGCATGTAAGACTTGAAGGAACAGAGATTCATGTTTGTGAGTACTAAACAAAAACAAGAGTAACAAGACTAATAAAATTGAACAAGCTAGTAAAATTGAAAGAGGAAAGCTATCTAAAATTGCACAATCAAAGAACAAGGAAAACAAGCATTGGGAAGGGTTGAGAACACCACTTGCCTGAACCGAGACGACACCGCGCGCTGCTCCTCTCTTTCCTTACCTGAGTTAGCTTTTCTCGCCTTGCTTTCTCTTTGAGAATGAAGAAGAAGATGGAGAAAGGATAAGTGAGGAGAAAGAATCTCTTTCTCGGCCTTATTCCCTCCGAACTGTTGAAGTTGGTAACCGGGCGGTCTGGCGGTTTGTCTTGGCGGGTTGAAGACCGCGCGGTCTGGCGGTTTGTCTCAGCCGGCTTGGAGACCGGTCGGTCTGGCGGTCTACCCTGGCAGTCTCTCTTCCTCTCTGGTGGTAGCCGTGCGGTTAGCCCTGCTGTCTAACCGCGCGGCTTTTGCGGTTTGTTTTGTATAGTCCGCTTAGTCCTGTAAATTATAGTCCACATCTCTTATTTGTATTCTCTCATCTCTCCTCCATTCTATATAAGGAGGGCATCCTTTGTAATAGATACTTTTTTGGATAATAAAATTTCAATATTCAAAAGTCTATCTGTTTGTTCTTTTCTATTCGCTACTTTTAACATGGTATCAGAGACACGGTCATTTCCTCCTGATTCTGTGCGCTCTCTGCTTCTAGCGGCTTGTTTTCCGCTATCCGCGACCTCTCTCGCGGCTTGCCTTCTCTTCTGTCCGCCGCCCTGTTCGAGCGGCTTGTTTCTGTCCGCTGCCCTGTTCGCGCGCGCTTGCTTCTTCTTGGTTCTCTTCTCCTACTGCTATTCATCGCAGCGACCTGTTTCCTTGTCGCCGCGCTCCTTGCTCTTTCTTGCCTCTCCGACTTCCTAGTCTTTGCGGCTTGTCTCTACCCGCTGCGGACTTCTTCTCCTTGTCCGCTTCTGCTTTCCCCATATCCGCTTGTCCCTATACTCGCGGTTTGCTGCTGTGATCTGCCTGACCGTGCGGGTTGTTCCTTTCTCACCGCATCTTGGTCGCGGTCACCTGCTCTTCTCCTCTCTTCTGTTCGCTCGGCCTTTTCAGTCCGCGCGACCTCTTCCCTGCTGTGCCTTTGACCTCTTGCTAGCCGCTACTGTTCGCGCTCTACTTGTTGTTGCCTTCTACCCGCTCTTGCTTGCTAGTCGCGCCGGCCTCATCTTTTGCCGTGCGACCTGTTCTCCTCTGTTCGCCTGACTTTTTCAAGCCGTGCGTCTTCTTTCCCTCTGCTTTGCTCTGCTTCTTGGTAGCGACCTTCCTAGTCGCCCGACCTGTTTTCTGTTCGCCCGGCTTGATGCTCTTTTCTCTTCTCGTGGCTTGTTCTTATCGTCGCGGCTTGCTCCTCTCTTGCTTCCATGGCTTTCCCCTCCTCCAGCCTGTCCGCCTCCGTGGTCACCTCTTCTGGTAGTGCTCATGTTGTTACTCGCGGAAGATGGCTAATCGACTCTAGTGCAACCAATCATATGACAGGCAATCCTCAATGTTTCTCTCTTCTTGACACACATGCTCAGTTGCCCCCAGTCATTGTTGCTGATGGATCTCCCTCCCCGGTCCATGGGACGGGCTGGTTCAAGTCACTCCATCTCTCTGTCTGGCTGATACCCTCTATGTGCCCAAGTTTCCGTGCAATTTATTATCGGTTACTTCTTTATGCAAGCAACTACGGTGTTCTGTCATATTCACCCCTAGCTCTTGTGCTTTTCAGGATCCGGACTCCCAACGACGATTGCTACCGGACTGAGAGTGGTGGCCTCTACTTCCTCGACAACGTTTCTGCTCTATCCGCCTTCTCCTCCTCCTATACAGATCTTCTCCAATGGCATCTTCGCCTTGGACATGCTCCTCCCGAATTCTCCGCCAGCTCCTGCCGCACCTCCTCCTCATCATCCTCCTCTAAACTGTGATGCATGTCAACTTGGCAAACATCACCGCTCATCCTTCTCACCAATGCAATTTCGGGCTCTTCCCGTCCGTTCGACCTCGTTCACTCTGACATATGGGGTCCCGCTCCTAACCTCACCATCGGTCGGGGTAGTTCCTATTTTGTCACCTTTATTGATGATTTCTCTCGATGTACGTGGGTATATCTTCTCAAAGATCGCTCCGAGCTGTTCTCTGTTTGAACCTCCTTTTATTCTATGGTTAAGACTCAGTTTGATACGTCTATTAAACTCCTTCGTTCACCATGCTAAGGAGTATCTTAGCCACGACTTCTCCTCCTTTTGTATTCACCATGGTGTTCTTCGTCAAACAAGTTGTGTCTACACCTCACAACAAAATGGGGTGGCGGAACGCAAAAACCGTCACCTCCTTGATGTCGCTCGCACTATGATGACTCAAATGCATGTTCCTCGCTCCTATTGGGGCTATGCTGTCCTCCTCTCCTGCTATCTCATCAATCGCCTTCCCTCCACAGTTCTCCGGTGCTACCCCTTCTCCATTCTTTATCCGGACAAGGATCCCTTTCCTCTTCCTCTGCACATCTTTGGGTGCACCGCTTTTGTGCACTCTCCCGCTGCCACCCGTGATAAACTCTCACCACGTGCCACCAATGTGTCTTTCTGGGCTACTCTCCCACTCAGAAAGGATATTGCTGCTTTGACCCTGTTACCCGCAAGCAATTTGTCTCTGCGGATGTCACCTTCTTTGCCAATGCCTCTTACTTCTCTCCCGCTTCCTCTTCTACTCCTCCTGATCCTACTTCTCATACCAACCCATCCATTCCCTCTGCTCCCACTGATGTTCCGCCTCTCCCACCCACTCCACCGTCTTCCCCATCCTCATCATCTCCACCCTCTACTCCGCTTTCTCCCTCCACTCCGCTGCCATCTCTCTCTACTCCCGGCCAGCTCTCTCCACCACGGATACTCCGGATACTGAGGCACCTGCTGACCTGGGTCTCCCGATTGCTCTTCGCAAAGGGGTTCGGGCCTGTACCCACACCCGCTTGCTGCAGTTGTTTCCTATGATCGTCTTACCCCTGCTCGCAGAGCTTTTGCACTGGCTATCTCGGCCACTGCCACCCCCCGTTCCTACCAGGAGGCCCTTACTATTCCTCATTGGAAAGTTGCCATGGATGAGGAGATTGCTACTCTCACTGAACGGGGTACCTGGACCCTTGTTCCTCCTCCTTTCGGCACAGATGTTGTTGGCTGTCACTGGGTCTTCGTGGTGAAGTTTCTCCCGGATGGCAGTGTGGATTGTTATAAGGCTCGTCTGGTTGCCAAGGGTTTTACCCAAACTTATGGGATTGATTACTTTGACACTTTCTCTCCCGTGGCTCGTCTCAGCACTATTCGGGTTCTTCTCTCTGTGGCTGTCAACAGGGATTGGCCCATCTCGCAGCTAGATGTTAAGAATGCCTTCCTCTATGGTGATCTGCAGGAGGATGTTTACATGGAGCAACCTCCTGGGTATGTTGCTCAGGGGGAGACACGGGTATGCCGGCTAAAGAAGGCTATCTATGGCCTCAAGCAGAGTCCTCGTGCCTGGTTTGACAAGTTCAGTAGCATTGTTGCGGCCATTGGTTTTACAAGAAGCTTAACAGATCACTCCTTGTTTGTTCGGAAAACCGCCTCTGGTCTTGTTGTTCTTGCGGTTTATGTTGATGACATTCTTCTTACTGGCGATGACCAGGATGGGGTATTGATGACCAAGAAACACCTTCGTCAACATCTGGTCACAAAGGATATGGGCTCCCCGAAATACTTTCTGGGGATTGAAATCTCTAGAAAGCCCAACTGCATGGTTCTTTCACAACGGAAGTATTCTCTTGATCTTTTAAAGGAGGCAGGACTGACTGGTGCTAAACCTGCACGTTGTCCTATGGCTGTTGGAGAAGACAAAACTTGGACAGATGACTCACCTCTTCTCTCCGATCTTACGAGATACCGGCATCTGGTGGGCAAGCTCATATATCTCACGGTAACCAGACCCGACATCTCTTATGCTGTTGGCAAGGTGAGCCAGTTCATGCAAGCTCCGAGGGAGTGTCATCTACAATCTGCTCTGAGGATATTAGAGTATATTAAAGCTGCTCCAGGGAAAGGACTCCTATTTCAGAAAAATGGTCACCTTAGGGTTGAAGCGTACTCTGATTCAAGCTATGCGGATGACAAAGGGGACCGCAAATCGACTTCAGGTTTCTGCACATTTGTTGGAGGCAATCTTGTGAGTTGGAAGAGCAAGAAACAGTCTGTCGTTTCCAGGTCTAGTGCAGAGGGAATATCGCAGCATGGCATCGACTACATGTGAGTTGAAGTGGTTGCGGGCTCTCATGCTTGACTTAGGAGAGGTTTACAACTATCCTCTTCCTATGTTCTGTGACAATAAGGCCGCGATACACATTTCCAAAATCCGGTCTTTCATGAGAGAACAAAACACATAGAAGTCGACTGTCATTTTATTCGGGAAGAAATATTGAAGAAACAGATTTGCACTCCATTTGTCACTTCCGACAACGAGTTGGCAGATATCTTCACCAAGCCGGTGTCCGCTTCCTTTTTCCACATCTGCGACAAGCTGGGCATGATCGATATATATGCTCCAGCTTGAGGGGGAGTGTTGAAGTTGGTGACCGGGCGGTCTGGCGGTTTGTCTTGGCGGGTTGAAGACCGCGCGGTCTGGCGGTTTGTCTCAGCCGGCTTGGAGACCGGGCGGTCTGCGGTCTACCCTGGCAGTCTCTCTTCCTCTCTGGTGGTAGCCGTGCGGTTAGCCCTGCTGTCTAACCGCGCGGCTTGTGCGGTTTGTTTTGTATAGTCCGCTTAGTCTTGTAAATTATAGTCTCACATCTCTTATTTGTATTCTCTCATCTCTCCTCCATTCTATATAAAGGAGGGCATACCTTTGTAATAGATACCTTTTTTGGATAATAAAATTTCAATTATTCAAAAGTCTATCTGTTTGTTCTTTTCTATTCGCTACTTTTAACAAGAACAGAGCTGGACCGTTAGATCCAGAATCAAAGAAATGAACCTCACAAAAAAACTGAAAAAATCGATTTTCGGCCCTGTCACGCCCTGTGACACGCCCGTGTCACAGGGCGTGTACTTAAGCGGCGCAGACGCCAACAATTTCTAGCTTATCCACAAGGTACACGGCCGGGTACACGCCTGTGACGGGTCGGTCACGCCCGTGACCTAGGGCGTGTAGCCCGTGTCTCGACATCTCGTCGACCAAAACGACACTCGACATAGCGGGACACGGCCCGTGACACGCCCGTGTCACAGGGGCGTGTACCCCATTCGTCGAGCTCAACTCGACGCAAGAAATTCATCGAGTCAAGGAGGGCACGCCCCCAGGTCACGCCCTGGGTCACGCCCCACGCCCGTGTCGGGGGCGTGTTCCTCCCGCAACTTCGTCGAACGAAGTTCACGACCACAAAGCCAAACCGCATCCCGAGCTGGACACGCCCTGGACACGCCCACGGCTCACGCCCCGTGTCTCAGGCGTGTCATTAAAAAAACTGACCATTTTTCACTGTTTTGAAAGTGTTTCTTTCTCGTCCTAGACCATTTTTTCCTTAATGACTTTTTACCCCTTTTTGTTTTCTGTACACATCTTCCATACAATCCACCCGTTTTGAGCAACCTTACCCGGGCTCGAAAACGTGCAAGCATTCCCTAAGAGGCCTCACCGAGTCTCCAAATTGGACTCCGGCTTGCTGGGGAATCGTGCAACTCAGCTACCAAAATAGCCACTCGCAAGCCCGCGGGAAAACCATGCTCGTACAATGGTCAAAGCCAACGTAACGCCCATCAAGCATATGCAATCATTCAACGAAAAATTACGGGGCGTTACAGGAATAGTCCCCCTTGCATTGCATATAAAGTCCGGAATCGAAGTACGGACATAGGCATTGTGTGTGAAGCCTACCCGGACATGTTGGTTTGGATCGGTGATGTTGCATTTTTTATGGTTTGTCGGAGAAGACTTCGTGCTTTGGGTTTTCGGGTTTCTACGCGGTAGATTGCAGCAGGGATCCTTGGGGATTAACTACAAGGCGCACCCGAAAAACTGAGCAGAATAGTTGTTCTGCTAACTTGACGGTCTGGGAACCGGCCTTGAACATAACTGGGTTATGTGATTGTTTGGAAATGGCAGGATCCGAGAGAAGCTTGGCTCGTGCGTACGTCTTAAGGTATACTACGCTTTGTGAGCAACGAGCAAGTGGAATCGGACCTGGGCTATGTGGTTCAGTGCGAGAGACCTGAAAAGGGGACTGGCCGTTGGCATAGTCGGGGGCCTTAGACAGTGATAATGTGCCCTGAGTGCACGGTGTGTTTGGCCGTGCGAGTCTACACCTGTGGCTAACATGTTTGTACTATATTATTTAGCTGGGCTAATGAATTGCAGGGAAGGAGCACTGCCGTCTCGAGTTAGGGGCGGGGTCGTTATAATTTGGTCGGCTTTTGGCTGACCGTTGCTTTGTTTGCCACCATGCGGTGGAATGTTGCTTGCATGTGCTGCAGAGCTGAGTGCCAAATAACGGGCTGGAGCCCATATTGCTGTGCTGGCCCTAGAAGGCCAAAGCGAATAGTTGTGCTTTATTTTGTCATGTGTGGCCGGCCTGCGAGCCTATGTATGGAAAACATTATTTAATTAAGTGAACCTCTGTAAGGCCATAAGGCCGTGTACCTTTCAGTGTATTTATTTTCATTCCAATTGTAGTGGTGTTGGACATTCATGATTATTGGATACAATTATGGGTTCTTTCAATTGTTTAAAAGCTTCCGCTAGAATGCTCTGTGTTAGGACGAGTAGTCTTAATTGGATAGTTTGGTTATTCATACGTAACCCTTCCGACTGTCCGTGGTATATGGTGTCGGGTTCCAGCTAGACCTTCTACTATATGTCATTCGACGGATGGGGGTGTTACAGCTCATCAAAAGGAGGTTGCGCCCTCCAATACATTTTTATGATGACCCTGGGTTGTCCTACTCTAGATCACAATATATCTATGTGGCCTTACCTGACATCGTTCGGGTTGCATCTGAAGCACCCAATGTAAGACCCTCCCTCCAACCATAGACCGTGTCGGGTTGGAGATGGGCCTTACTGCCCAAGACGGCCACCCTACGCTTTCCATATGGCAACGATCTACTCTCCAAGCGTAGAATGATAGCCTTGGCAGGCTATGAAAACTCATTACATCACATTAGATCACAACGAAAGTAATTCAAAAATCAAAATATATTATAATAAAGGCCGTAGCCATAAGTTTATACATGCGACACATCGGGCTAAAGAAAACTACATTAATCTCTCTACTTTAACCAAGCTAAGGGCTCACATCTCTAAGGACTGAAGACGAGAATGGTGTGACTGCTCGTGCGGGATTTGAGATAGGTATGCTCATACGTGGTAACTGGGCCTCGCGCTGCTCCATCTTTTTATGAATGATTATTTAAATAATCGTTAGTCACAGAACTAAGTGGATTCATACTTCCTCCCAAAGATCCCTAAACTTGGGGATGAGAGTGAGTATCAACACTATTAATAATAGCTACAGCAAAAGAGAGTTAGCAGCAGTATTTCTATATAATGTATTTTCATATCATATGCTAGGAGCAAAAATCTGAAAGAGCGCAACATATAAATAATTGGAAAGTTGGCAGCATAAACGTCAGTTATATAAAAGGAGCTCAAATAGCTATCACACAATCAACATGTAAACACACCGCAAGTATCCAAAACCTGCCAACACATCGCGGGTGTTCAAACTTGCGCACACCGCGTGTGTTCAAACCCGCGCACACCACAAGTGTTCAAACCAATGCACACCCCCTATATCGACATAGTATGGACCTCTTCTCTTCAAACAGGGTAGCGAACCCCTCATGCCTCAACGATGTGGCCGTTGGTGACAGTGGCCAGTATCACAAACTGTATTTTCTTGGTATTCAATATATATTATCAGAGTAACAGAAAACATGCACCGTGCAGGAGATAATTGCAGAGGCTCAGGCAAAAACTTAATTCTATCGTTTTTCATCAAAATCATATATTATTATGAAAAAAATGTAGTTTAAGCTTAAGTTTTGGTAACCTTGTCTCTCTGTTTGGTGGATCAGCTAGTCCACGAGTAAAATATAAATGTATGCAACAGAAAATACTTGATTTAAGTTCACTTGGTAACCTACATGAGCATAAAGACCCAATAGACAACCTTATGATATGCATATTTCTAGATGTAGTATAAGTACGAAAAGAGCTTTTTCATTCCTTAAATTAGGGTGGTAAGTTGTTGAAAAATATGTTATGAGTATAAGTAAAAATGCAAATTTTTATCCTTGAAAATAACTAACATACATCCTAACATAAAGCCTTCTCAGAGAGCAAGTAGATAAACTAACCAACAAGTAATAGCGTAGGAGCCAACAAATAATCTAACATCCATTAACAAAAATACTGTGTGTGTCAACAACCTAACACGACCCCACAGGATCATAGCATAAGTCTGAACAAGAAGAAAACAACAACTACCTCCCGAAGGTGAGGGGAAAACCATAGCTATTAACACCAATGCCTGAAATACAACTACCTCCCGAAGGTGAGGGGAAAACCATAGCTATTAACACCAATGCCTGAAATCACAAACTCTAACTACTCATGCTACTACTGCTCTGAGCCTGAGATATTCAAAGAAAGAATACCTCAGCAAGATTGTACAAATGATAGTAAGAGACTGAAATCTAATAATCAAAGTGCTAAGAGGGTTACCAACCCAAAACAGATTAGCTGCAAAACCACAACATCTAAATCATAATATAGTAAGTAGGAAAGAATTCACATGAGTTTAAATATATAAAGTTACACTAAGTGTGATAAAGGTTAGAGCTGTCATGGTTTCGGTTTAGTTCTGGTTCTACTAAAATCGTGAACCGAACCGTTAAGGTAACAGTTCTTTAAATTAGAATCAAAACCTTATTTGGTTTGACCAGTACCGGTTCCAGAATAATTTTTAGAACTGTCATGCCAACGGTTCTGGTTACGGTTCAATAAGAACCAAAACCAAACCGGCCGCTAATGGTTCGGTCCGGTTCTATGCGGTTCGGTCCGGTTCCAATTGGTTCCAAGTAGAACCCAAACTAAATTTGGCAAAATGAATTGGGGAGGTCAAAAATAAAAAACCAGAGGGAAAATGTAAATCCGTTCAGTTTTTTCACAAGAACTTCGAAGTACGGGGGCCGGGCGTAGGAATTTGCCTTACTCCAAGTGAGATTACTTTTTTGTGTAATATACTAAGTAACACTGAAAGTTAAAAACTGAAATCACAAAACCACAAAATTGCACCATACTGCACTGATCTTAAACTACGCTGATTTTAAACAGTACTAGATGTTTTGGTTGTAGAGTGACTTCATTGGTTGCAAAACAACATAGTTTGCAGTACTGTTTTTGGCGGTGCAAAATCGACAAAACTGTGTCGCATCATTTTCTTCGAGAGGCCATGATATTCCAATCATCGCCAATAAGTACAAGTTAGTTTAATTATTTCACAAAAATGTATGAGTACAATTGAAAATACATTATATAATAGTGTAAAAATCGAAACTGTACCGTAAAAATCGACTCCAAACTGTACCAATGTCAAACCACACTGTACAGTTTTGATATGATGTGATTTTGTTCGGTCCAAAAACAACCTCTTTTAATACGATTGCAGTTTGGATCAAACCGCGTCAGTTTCACTCATACTAGTAAGTATAGATATTATAGATATATTATAAAAAATAACAATATAATGAAATTATTATTGTTAATAAATTATAATAATAAACGGGTTGCGGTTCGGTTCTGCCTCAGTCCGGTTCGCGGGGTCTAAAAATCTTGGAACCGCTTGAGACTTGTATGTTGCGGTTCAGGTTCCTGTTCCGGTTCAGATAATAAAATGAAAGAACCAAACCCGGAGCAATGATGTTCACGGTTCCAAAATTCAAATCGAAACCCAAATAATACACGAACGGTTCGGTTCAGTTCCTTGCGGTTCCAGTTTGATTCCGGTTCAGTTTTCGGTTTTAAGTGACAACTCTAATAAAGGTCTATATTTCATTAACATCTGTAAGAGTATGTGTATATATATATATATATATATATATATATATATATATATATATATACTATATATATATATATATATATATATATATATATATATATATATATATATATATATAAAGAGTCTGATCAGCTCTAAAAATGTGAATCATTAACACTTGCAAAAAATAGTACTGAGACGGTGACCACTTGTCCAACACAAACCATCAGACCAAACATCTCAAACAGGCATTGTGGCATTGATCATCTATCCAACACAAACCGATATCCCATAAAAACCCACCAGGTGTAATGATTCACAAAACAAGTTCTGTGGTGGTGGTACATTCCACGAAAACCCACACCCTAAAATGATCCATAACATATATAATAAGTACTTTAAATGCTAGACTAGATGCAACACTAACCTTACGAGAAAAAAAGTCATAAAAGCTTACCTCCCGACGAAAAAGTCTTAAATCTTCAATTAAAATAACTTGTCTCAACGGAATTGACTTCTATCAACGAATAATTGACTTAACTCGATGAATCACACTACTATCAACATATTTATTTGGTCACGATGAATTTGGAAAAGACTCGACAAAATTAGGGTTGTCTCAATGAAATTGTCTCGACGATTTTAGGTTGTTTCGACAAATTTGGAAAAGACTCGACAAAATCAGGGTTGTCTTGACGAAATTGTATCGACGAATTTGGAAAAGACTCAACAAAATCAGGGTTGTCTTGATGAATTTGGAAAAGACTCGACAAAATCACGGTTGTTTCAACAAAATTATCTCAGCGAATTTGGAAAAGACTCGATGAAATTAAGGTTGTCTCGACGAATTTAGGTTGTCTCGACGAATTTGGAAAAGACTAGACAAAATCAGGGTTGTCTCGATGAAATTGTCTCTACAAATTTAGGTTGTCTCGATTAATTTTACGAAATTTCTTGACTAACCCGCCAGACATCATCTTAGACCTATCAGAAGTTTTCTATCTAACCAAGATTGTCATACTCCTATATTTTAAAAATCTTGGATCCTAACCAAGAGAATGATTCCACAAACCGACGATTTTTTACATCCAAATCAAGAACAAATTCGAAAAACTAAGAAACGAGGAGAAAAAAGGGCAAAAAATAAAACCACCACTTGCCTCAAATTTCCTTATCTCAACCTTTTGAACACTCCACGACATAGATTGGTCAAAAATAAGACGCGACAACAAAATCTGGAGAGATTTGGGCAAACACCGAAAATTAGGGCTACACACCCCAAGACCATGTAAGACGCCTCCCCTATTCAAGGAGTTACTCGGTCTTATGCCCAGAACTGCCACCTTACGGTGACACTAACACACGGGTTAGTCACCACCGCAAGACGCCGATCCTGCCAGCTATTTCGATCATTTAACATGTATGCCAATTTTAAGAATAGAAGTAAAGTAATAACTGCATAACAAGTCCACATGTCATAGAGTCATCATAATATATATAATGAAAACGGTCCACAATGAGTACAAAAATGAGAGTAAGGGTTTATGCCCGGTACATGCCAAAATAAAACAAATCACTCTCTCACACAACACTAAGCAGAACCTAGAACTAGAACACATCATCACCTGATGCTGAGCTGTAGTAGTAGTGCGTTGTATATTCTCCTCACGTCCTACAAGCTCGTCCTGTTGGTCGTGCATGTGCTCCATCTGCTCGAGCACCTAAAATGATATGGTCACAACTGATTGTTAGTCATAAAGACAAAGCCATTTTGCACTTGCCTCACCCCCGTGACTCCTTGGCACCGTGCGGGAGGACAAAAATGAAGGACAACAAGGGGTAGAATCAAAGAGCAGGTGACAATGGAACTATTCTATCATGAAAATAAACTATCTAATAATTCTATATAACACAAGGCATGGTAAGTAAGAGAAGTAGTACTGAAAGGAAGAACAATAAAGTAAAGAAATTATTGAGCAGAAAAGTATCTAACTACAGCCAACCTACAATCACGGGAGTATCTTAACTTATATGAATGTCCATACAAACTTATAAGTTAGGGTTTCAAGAATTGAACTTATCATATAAAAGAGGCCACACAAATTTATATGATAAGGATCTGCAGTATGTATGCCCTAGGTATGTATGTATGTTATGAAGTGTTATGCATGATATGATTCGTACAAGTGCAACCCACCCACACGACTCTGTGATCACAGACATTTAGTTCCCATTTTTTGACGTTAGCTAAACTCTCTGGTACCACCGTAGTGGCTACGACATTAGTGAAGCGGGCGTCTCCACTCCTAGGCGGGTATACACACTACTAAGCTTAGACCTTTTATACGCCTCTGTACATGTCCTAGGTGCACTCTAGAGTCTCTGCGTACTATTTGCTGGCTATCCCACCATTCTTGTTGGTCGAGTGTCTATTTTCAAGGATCATCCTCTAGACTGCAGTATAAATAACCTACTAGCCCCTCAAACTCTCACAGCTCGCCAGAGTCATTATACTGCCAACGGTGTGACGACTGGCCCAGTACCGCATGACCCGCCACTGATTTGTTTCTTTGCACATGCAAGATATTTTAGCTCGAGACTACAGCTCGCAGGACCAACCCGTCCTGATATCAAACTCCCGAGCCTCCCACTTGCAGGACTAACCCGTCTTGTATCACTCCGATCCAATAAGGGAGAGAATGCTATAAAATTCCCGAGCCTCTAGCTCGCAGGACTACCCGTCCTGTATCCCTCAACCATACGCGGGTGAGATTGCTATATTGTTCCTTCAACCTATCCTATTAAACTACTCTTGTCTAACTTTTAGTTGTACTTAGAGACTTAGGGTTAATCCTGGACTTCCTGAGGTCTACCCGGTGAAGAGCTCGCAGCGGTACTAGGGAATATGACTGGCTGAATCTCCAAACCCCATTTACAGGACACTTACTATTATTGGTGGCTACCCATTATTAATACCCCACTCTCATTGTCGCTCTTAAGTAAACCTAATGATTTAAGGTACTTATCAGGAGATCGACGGTCTTTCGCCGGACCCCGCCCTAGTTATTCTCTTGGGTGACTTGCACTCTAATACTCATTACTAAGTAGTGACCTACTTATGATTCTAACCCGGGTTTCAATCTTCCCAATTCATCTCTTAATTCAACTTTATCTCAATGCCCTGCGTACCCTAACACTATATGTCACTTTTACTAAACGCAGCCCATAACCTGACTCTAACCCATATGTTGTGACTTATGATTCCTTGAGCCAAATGCCTCCACATTTTTATCATGGGTTACTCATATAATTATTAGTGATAGATCAGAATTTTATAATTTTCTAATTATTTTGAACCATAATTAAAATTATTTAATTAACATAGGTCACAATGAACATGAACTACCATAACCATAGGTCCTTTATGTCTAATTAATTTATCTGGTGTTCATCCAGGTTAAAGAATTTTGCATAACAAATATCTTAATATTTCAAAGTGATTTGACCCTTATTTCCTAATTATGATTAAAATCACTATATTTCCATTTTCAAATGAAGTACTAAAATAATCAGCTAAACATTATAGAAAAATTCCTAGTCATTAATGTTGTCAAGATAATACTCAGAACAAGTTTTCATAGTTATATCCAGTGTTTTGACCTAGGATATCCACAATTCAAAATATCTACGAAAATTCCACTATAAGTATTAGTACCATAAATAATCATCCAAAAATTCTAATAAAATTTACATGAGTTCACAATACTAAAATTTACAGGGGTTCATAATTTTTCAAGTAATATTAATCATTCTTTTATTCAAAATCACATAAGGGTATAATAGGAATTATACTATTTTCACAAGAAATAATTCTCAAAATTTCTCACAAAATTTTCCAGAGAAATGAAAAGACATTCTAGGGCTGGTGTCAATAAACTAGAATTTTCCAAGTTCAATTGCCCCTCATTTTTTGTTAAGATACATAAGTGTGCTAATTTTGAAATAAATCTAAACTATAGAATTTTTGATTCCACAAATCCCAATTTTCCCATGAAAGGAGTATTCTACCTCCATGAATCTCTAACCAATATTTCATGGACATGCATTTGGTCAAATGGGCTTAATTCCTATTTTATCCCTTTTGACTATTCGCACACCATTTTCACTTAAACCTTCACCATGCATGTTAGATCCTCTATCATGCAGAGGTCCAAATGGTGCCAAATTTTTACCAAGGTATTGAAATGATATTAGAGACATGACACCCAAATTTGGGGACATTTGGAGTTGAAGGCCTCCCGAAATTTCATTTATTTGATAAATCAATTTTTTACTTACACTATAAAAAAATGTCTCCCAAAAATTTCGGTTTTTGGGCACAGTCTAAGCCTAGTATACACTCATGCATTGCCTAAATTTCACTGCATTTGGATTTGTAGTTTAACCTAGGCACCCTTTTTAATTTCTGCCTTAGCCTAGGGGCAGTCCTAGGAGAATGGCCCTATAAGGAGCTACAGTGCTCCAAATGGCATGTTTAAGGTGTTAAATTAAAGATAAGACCTAGATATACAACTTTCATATTGGTGATAATTTCTGAATTTGCAACTAATGGGCATATATTTAGCATGCAACTTGCTGTATAAAATGTGATTGAAATTGAATGAAATTAACATAAGCTATAGTTTTCAATACGGGAATTTGGACGACATCTGGTCATCATCACAGATGATCCAACGGTCCAGATCGTTCCTGTACAACCCCGTGTCCGGCGAGCAAGCCCGCCAGGAACCAGACAGATCGGGCTGAAGGCAGTAGGCGAGCTCGGCAGCAGGGGAGCCGAGTCCGAGCTCGGCATTCGTCGACCAGAGATCGGCGATCGTCGACCGAAGATCAGTATTCACCGACCCCGAGCTCGGCATCCACCGAGCTAGTCCCAGATCGCACCCTCACAGTGGAACTCGGCAACAGTAGGCGAGCAGGACCTGCCGAGGTGGTCAAAGCTCCCCAGCTCGCCTGGACGAATGAGGTACTTTTTACTGTTTTGCCCCCACTGGTCTGCCCATAGCTCTTCAAAATAGCGGAGTTTGGTTGTTGGCAGACCCAACCGAGGGTTTTCTGGTAATTTCAGGCCAGCTCTTTTGGTTATTAGCAGTCCAGATTCTAAAAACTATAAATAGGACCCAAGAGGTACCTCAGAAAGGATGCTTTCTGTGCCTCACTGCTCCAGTTTTCAAGCGCTTTCTGAGGGTACCTTAGCTCGGCTTCTGGCTAAGGAGGGGAAGCACTCTGAGATCTTCCGGCTGTGTGGTGGGACCTCCCCGTCGAGCCCTTGGGTCGGTTTTCCCCGTTTTCCCTTGTTGTTTTGCTTGCAGGAGTAAAGTAGGCGTGAAACCACACCTTCCCCACGAGCGAACTCCACAGGAGATCGAGAAATCGGTTTCAACATTTTGGTGCAGTGAGCGTGGATAGTGGTCAGTGCAGAAAAGCTTTTGCGAGCTCAATGACGGGACAAGGATCTGATAGGCCGAACTCGCCGCCCCCTCCCCCCCGCCTCTTGCCACGGTGGGGATGTTGGAAGATTTCAGGAATGAGGTGTTGAGCCTCGTCAAGTTCGCACTCGGCACGCGGGCCGAGTGCTCGACTCCAGCGGTCCAGATCGCGGCCGCCCTCTTTGGGCGAGGACGCTCCCGGCAGGCGAGCTGGGAAGGAAGTGGCCGAGGAAGGCCGGGGGTGCGAGCTCCCCGGGCGCGAACTCTTCCCCGGCTCGGCAGGCCGAGGCAGGTTCGGCGAGCTAGGCTTGCGAGATTCGCTAGCTCACCCAGTGGGAGGAGGAAGCCCCTTCAGCGAGTTGGTCTCTTCAGCCCCAGTTCCAGACGGGTTCAGGGAACCCGAGATATCCTACTACATCGGGAAGGGAGACCCGGTCCAGCATGTTCAATGGTTCGAAGATGTAGTCTCCATCCGTCAGATGTCGGACGGATTCAAATGCTGACTCTTCGCTATCACCCTCAGGGAGAAGGCAAGGGAGTGGTTCCATCAACTACCGGCCAGCTCCATCTACTGCTTCGAGGACCTGCGTCGGGGGTTCATGCTGAGGTTCACTACCTCGAAGAAGAGGAAGAAGGAGTCAGAGTCCCTGTTCCACATCAAGCAGGGAGTGAATGAGACGTTAGGAAGCTACATGGACCAGTTCGAGGAGGAGGTTACTCAGGTCCAGGAGATGCCGGGCCACAGCTTGATGATGGCCTTTACCCTGGGCCTGCAGCAGGGGTTCTTCAGAATGGAACTGAAGAGAGTTCGCCCCCTCTCCTACGAGGAACTGATGGAGAGGGTGGCAAGAGAGGTTGACGGGGATGCATCATACCCGGAATTCGTGAGGAAGCTGGCCAGGTGGGCCACGGAGGAAAAGGAGTCGAAGGGAGGAAGAGGACAAGAGGAAAGGAGAGGGGAACCCAGGCAGAGGGAGCAGAGGAAGCTCTAGTGGCAGCAGCAGCCGAGGTGGTGGCGCCAGGAGCCCGACCGACGGCTAGGTTGGAGACCCGAGTGGCAAGGGCAAGGGCCGTAGAGAGGATACTACGGAAGGGATCACTATCAGGGGAGGCAAGATCAGTTCCAGCCCCCGGGCTGGAGGCAGGCCCAGAGACCGCGACTCCCCGACCAAGAGGAGGCTATGGCCATAGCCTTGGGGGCGAGGAGGGGGATGATGAGGAGGAGAAGGAGAGAAGTTAGGGTGGAGTTGCCCTATTATGACTTCCATCAGGAGGAGGGGCACGCAATAGCCACGTGCCCGGAATTCCTTGAGATGAAGGGGAATAGAGAACAGCAGCAGCAGCTGGGGCGACAAGAAGTGAGGATTGAGGAGGTCCTGCCTCGGGCGGAGGAGGATCGTTGCGAAGACCGGGTGGACGTGGGAACCCGAGGAGGGATCGGAGTGATCCACGGAGGGGTAGGGGTCGAGGCTTCCCGCAAGGCAAGCCTCCACACCATGTACCGACAGAGCGTTGCCTCCACATCCCAAACCCCACCTCCGGAGGAGAGTATCACTTTCTCCGGGAGCGACATGCCAGACCATGAGGACCCATTCTGCGATGTGCTGGTCATCAAGGCAGCCATCGAGAATTTCACTGTCTCTAGGATCCTCGTGGACAACGGGAGCGCCGTCAACGTCGTCTTCAAAAAGGCATTTGACGCGATGAAGGTGGAGGCAAAGAGGGTGTTGGCCTTGGATGGCCCTTTGTTCGGGTTTTCAGGAGAGAGGAAGGAAGTGGAAGGAGGAGTAGGCCTCCATGTCACCTTGGGGGGGGGGGGGGGGGCAGTCCCGAAACTGCAGATTCGTCATCGTGGACGCCCCCAGCAGCTACAGCGCCATCTTCGGGAGGCCCCTTATCAGTGCCTTCCACTGTGTCCCCTCATCTTTCCACCAATGCTTAAAGTTAAACGCTGAGGGGATTCAGGTCCGGGTCAGGGGGGACCCAAAGGTGGCACGGGAGTGCTATGTCACCTCGGTGAACACCATCTCTTAGCAGGAGGGAGCCGAGGAGATGAGGCGGAGGATGAAGGAAGCTGAGCAAGGAGAAAGAAGGGAGGAGCTGGAGATGGAGAGCTGGGCCGAGGAGGCGGCAGGAAGAGACCTGGAGGAGGTGGCTGAAGTGATGGCCGTGGGGGAGGAGATGGAGGTAGAGGTCCCGGTCTCGGAAGAGAAGGATGCTGAAGGGTGGGGAGAGCAGTCTAGGCTGGAGGCTGCAGAGGAAGTGGTGGAGCTGGAAGTGCTCACCCGGGGAGGCAGGATGGAGAAGATCCGCATCACCGGGGGGCTGACCCCGTAGGACCAAGGCAGGATGCTGGAGTGCATCCAGAAGAATGTGGACATCTTTGCTTGGAACGCCGTGAAGATGTCGGGGGTTGACGCGGATGTAGCCTGCCACCGCCTCAACCTGGACCCGGGAACACGCCCCGTTCAGCAGAATAAGAGGTCCACTGCGGACAAGCTGGCGGAGCCCATCAGGGAGGAGGTGGCGAAGCTCCTCAAAGCCGGCTTCGTGTCTGAGATTCAGTACCCTGGCTGGGTGTCCAACGTGGTCATGGTCAAAAAAGGAGACGGCCGATGGAGGATGTGTATCGATTTTTCTTTACTTAATAAAGCTTGCCCTAAGGATTGTTACCCTTTGCCTCGAATCTACGCGCTGGTTGACTCCGCCGTCGATTTTTCTGTAATGTGTTTTTTAGATGCTTTTTTAGCTTACCATCAAATCAGGATGCACCCCCCGGACATCAAGGATGTCTCGTTCATCACATGAGATGGATGCTACTGTTACAAGATGATGTCCTTCGGGCTGAAGAATGTAGGGACAACCTACCAGAAAATGATGGATAGGGTCTTCAAGGAGCAGAAGGGAAGGAATTTGGAGGTGTATGTAGATGACCTCATGATCAAAAGTCGGGATGTGGACTCCCACCTCCGGGACCTGGAGGAGACCTTTGCCACCCTGCGCAAATACAAGATGCGGTTGAATCCCCTAAAATGTGTCTTTGGGGCCTGCAGGGGAAAGTTCTTGGGGCACCTCCTCACCCCCGCGGGGGTCGAGCCGAATCCTGATAAGGTCAGGGCTATCTTGGAACTGAGGTCTCCGCAGAACGCTAAAGAGGTCCAGCGACTAACGGGGAAGCTGATAGGGTTGAGCAGGTTCCTCTCCCGGGCAGGGGAGAAGTGCTCCCCCTTCTTCAAAACATTGAGGGGTGGTCAGAAGTTCGAATGGACCAAGTAGTGCGAGGAGGCGTTCCAGACCCTCAAGATGCAGTTGACTCAGGCTCCGCTACTCCAAGGGCCGAAGGAGGGGGAAGACCTGTTTTTGTACCTCGGGGTCGGGGCAGAGGCCTTGAGCTCCGTCCTAGTTCGTGAAGAGGGGAAGAATCAACTCCCTATTTATTACGTGAGTCGGGTCCTGAGGAAGGCCGAGCTCCGGTACCCGATTTTAGAAAAGTTAGCCTTCGCCCTGATCATCTCAGCCCGGAGGCTGCGACCTTACTTCCAAGCACATTCAATCCGAGTGGTGACCGACCATCCTCTCCGCAACATCTTTGAGGGGGTGGAGCATTCAGGTAGGCTAGCCAAGTGGTCGGTGGAGCTGAGTGAGTTTGACGTTTCCTTCGTTACGCGGCTCTCGATCAAAGCTCAAGCGATGACCGACTTCTTGGCTGACTATGTGGTTGAAGTGCGGAGAAAGAACTCACCTGCCCGACTCCTTAGAAGGTGAAGGTGGACGGCGCCTCGGGGAGGCATTCCCTATTAGTGGGGGTGATCCTGGAGATCCCTCAAGGAACTAGAATTGAGCAGACGGTAGTGGTGCACTTTCCCATTACAAATAATCAGGCCGAGTACGAGGCCGTGATAGTAGGGCTACGCCTAGCCAGGGAGCTGAGGGTGTTGGACGTGGAGGTCCTCACTGATTCCATGGTGGTAGCTTCCCAGATCAACGGGGAGTTTGAGGCGAGGGAGCCCACCCTGCGATTGTACTTAGCCAAAGTGAAGGGGGTCATAGGCACTTTCCAAACCTTCTCCATCCGACACGTGCCAAGGGAAGAGAATGAACGAGCCGACCAACTAGCAAAGCATGGTCTCCAGGTGGGGGGTACCATCACCTACCTATTCCGCCCCTCCATCGAAGAGGGGGAGCTCATGAAGATCGATCAACAGACTTCCTGGATGGACCCAGTTATAACTTTTCTCTCCACGGGAGAGTATCCGGAGGGGGCGGATAAGAAGAAGCTAAGGCACAAGTCGGCGTACTACCTCCTACAGGACGGGCAGCTATACAGGAAGACACTCTCGGGGATGTTGGCCCGTTGCGTGGCCGAGGAGGAGGTACCGAGAATCTTGGAGGAAGTCCACTCTGGAGAATGCAGGAGCCACTCCGGGAGTCGGACCATGGAAGGAAGAATAGTCAGGCAAGGGTATTTCTGGCCCACCCTAGGCCAAGACTCCACGGAGTTCACAAGGAGATGTCATAAGTGTCAGGTGTTTGCCCCCCTCCAGCTACAGCCGGCCCAGCGGCTCAAAAGTATCACGCCCCCCTGGCCCTTCGCCATTTTGGGAATGGATTTGGTTGGGCTGTTCCCCCAGGCCAGTGGGCAAAGGAGATTCCTCCTAGTGATGATCGATTACTTCTCTAAGTGGTTGTAAGTGAAGGCACTGGGCAAGGTGACCTCCCAGGTAATCAGGAACTTTGTTTGGTCGGATATCATCTGCCATTACGGGTTGCCTCAAGCCATTGTCACGGATAACGGGCCCCAGTTTGCCAGCGCGGAGTTCACTAGCTTTTGCGAGCAGCTTGGAATCGACCTCAAGTTCGCCTCAGTCCATCACCCCAGGAGCAACGGGTAGGTGGAGGCTGCGAACAAGATCATCGTCAACCTCCTAAAGAAGAGAGTGGAGAATTTGAAGGGGAGCTGGGTGGAGCAGCTTCCCGCGGTTCTTTGGGCCCTAAGAACCACCCCCAACACGGCTACTGGAGAGACCCCCTTCAAGCTCTCCCATGGGTGCGAGGCAGTGCTCCCCGTGGAATTTGAAGTCCAAACACCTCGAGTCGTTGCGACCAAAGAGGGCCGAGAGGAATGACAAGCAGAGAACGAGGAGCTGAGGCTCTCCCTTGACATGGTGGAAGAGCTGAGGGACCTTTCCGCTATCCGACAGGAGGAGGTGAAAAGAAGAATGACCAAGTACTTTGACAAGCATGTCAGGGTCAAGCAGTTCGTGGAAGGGGACTTGGTGCTGAAGAAGGTGGATGCAGCAGGGAGGTCGGCATCCGTAGGGAAGCTCAACCCCAGCTGGGAGGGACCGTTTATTGAAAAGGAAACTTTGAAGTCAGGAGGCTATCGACTCTAAAATGTAGAGGGCGAGACCCTGAGTCTCACCTAGAGTGGTGACGACTTAAAACGTTTTTTCCCCTGAAGCATGTAAGCGATACATTGATTATAATAAATTTCTTCAACACTTCAGTACTGTCATAGCCAGCCTGCATAGAGAAATGGAATGTGTTTGGACCCCGAGCAGATCCCGCTGCCAGGATCTCACCTAGCTGGCAGGGCAGGAAGTCACTTGGTGTCATCCTTGGCCTCGAGCAGATCCCGCTGTCAGGCTCTCACCTAGCTGACAAGGCCGGAAGTCACTCGATGGAATGTGTTTGGACCCCGAGTAGATCCCGCCGCCAGGCTCTCACCTAGATGGCAGGGCAGGAAGTCACTCGGTGTCATCCTTGGCCACGAGCAGATCCCGCTGTCAGACTCTCACCTAGCTGACAGGGCCGGAAGTCACTCGATGGAATGTATTTGGAACCCGAGCAGATCCCGCTGCCAGGCTCTCACCTAGCTGGCAGGGCAGGAAGTCACTCGGTGTCATCCTTGGACTCTAGCAGATCCCGCTGTCAGGCTCTCACCTAGCTGACAGGGCCGGAAGTCACTCGATGGAATGTGTTTGGACCCCGAGCAGATCCCGCTTCCAGGCTCTCACCTAGCTGGCAGGGTAGGAAGTCACTTGGTGTCATCCTTGGCCTCGAGCAGATCCCGCTATCAGGTTCTCATGTAGCTGACAGGGTCAGGCTCTCACCTAGCTGATGGGGCCGGAAGTCACTCGATGGAATATGTTTGGACCCCGAGCAGATCCCGATGTCAGGCTCTCACCTAGCTGGCAGGGCAGGAAGTCACTCGGTGTCATCCTTGGGCTCGAGCAGATCCCGCTGTCAGGCTCTCACCTAGCTGACAGGGTCAGGCTCTCACCTAGCTGACAGGACCGGAAGTCACTCGATGGAATGTGTTTGGACCCCGAGCAGATCCCGCTGTCAGGCTCTCACCTAGCTAGCAGGGCAGGAAGTCACTCGATGTCATCCTTGGCCTCGAGCAGATCCCGCTGTCAGGCTCTCACCTAGCTAACAGGGCCGGAAGTCACTCGATGCCATTAATTACGGACCCCGAGCAGATCCCGCTGCCAGGCTCTCATCTAGCTGGCAGGGCAGGAAGTCACTCGGTGTCATCCTTGGCCTCGAGCAGATCCCACTGTCAGGCTCTCACCTAGCTGGTAGGGTAGGAAGTCACTCGATGATGTCGGCCTTGAAATTTCCAGATAAAGAGCAAGAAGTTCCGAATGCCAAAGAAAAAGGGGAGAGGTCCTGTATAGGCGAGTTTGGATCCACCTAACCCAGCTCGACATCAGCAAGAGGATTCTGCACAGGCAAGTTTGGACTCGCCGACCCCAGCTCGGCATTTGCAAAGAGGCGGTGAGCCCGGGCCTCGCTGAAGGAAGGCGAGCCATAACGGGGCACTTCACCCCTTTGCCTGTTTTCCTTAGAAGATTCTCTTCTTTTCAACCTGGATAGCTCGCGGGCGAGTTAGTGGTGTGACTAGGGCGGAGAGCAACCCTCTCCCGAATCACTTGGGGCTCGGCGAGCACTCAAAGCGCATTCACTTGCGGGAGCGCACACATGGCTATCCTACTAATGGGGCCTGTCTCAGCGAGGTCGCGTGGGGAAGCACTCGCGGGTATTTAGAGCATAACAAACAGAGTATAAATAAAAAGGGAAAAGAAAAGTGGCACGGGTATGATCAAAAACTCTTTCATTAAGCAAGTGTTTACAAAAAAAGTTACAGGGGGCTCGCCTCGGCGAGTAAACAAAAGAGGAAAAGAAAGAAGAAAGTACAAGCTATCCTCAGGCCTCGCCCCCCCCCCCCCCCCTCCACCGGACTGGTCCTCGCCTTCACCCGACGGATCCTGGAAGCTGTTCCCAAACATCGCATCCAAGCTGTATTCCTTCTCGCTAGGCGGCATTGACGGGAATAGGCTCGACATCAGGTCCCGGGCCGAGATCCCCTCGCATCCCTCCACCAGCACCCCCGAGTCCTTCATCATTTGGAGGGTGCACTCGGCGGCTTGGATGGAGTTGATCTGTAGTCTCTCGGCGAGGTCGGCCTCGCCGAAGATCCACGGGCTCTTGTAGGGGAGGGGAGGGTCGATGTCACGAGGCGGGAAGAAGATCTCCGCCTGGCGGCGGACCTCGCTGAGGAGGTACTGTTTCTCCTCCTTCAGCTTAGTGTTCGCTCCCTCCTGCTCGGCAAGGCGTGCACGCAGCTGGCTGATCTCCTCCCCCTGCTCGGCATTGCGAGCCTGAAGCTCCCCTGCAGCCTTGGCATCCTGGTAAAGAGAAAATTCAGTCTGGTATCAGCGCAAAATATTCTAAGTAAAAGAGAAGAGTAGTGCTTGACACTTACCAGCCTGCCGACGGCTTGGGCGAGTAGACCCTCCGCTATGACGAGCTGCCTCGCCTAGTCAGCGACCTTATCCTTGGCGATGTCGCGAGCCTGCTCAGCCTTTTAGAGTTTGTGGCTGAGGGCAAAGCTGCGGCGCGCCAGCATATGGTGGAGCTCTAGGGTCCGGAGATGGGCCTGCAGACCCTCATGGCCGAGCTGTCGGAGGGTCATGTGCTTGTAGACCTCGGAATCCTCGCGGCCATAAAGGCCGAAGCTGAGGGCGTAGGCATGGCCGGTGGCAGGCTCGCGGTCATGCCAGGAGGGGTGCAGTGTGGAGATAGAGACTCGATGAGCGAGCTCATCCCATTGCACCATGGGCTCGCCTGCCGAATCTTTCCACCGCCCGCCGAAGTTGAAGAGGGGGTGCTGCTTCGGCGCCGCGCGCTTGCGGGCCGCCCTCTTTGCCGATGGAGGAGGGGAGATCGCCGCCGTGGAGGAGGGGCCCTCACCACCTTTTCGGCCCTTGCTGGTAATCTCCTTCAGCGGGCTCTCCGGCGACGCGTCGGGAGGGGTCTCCGACGAGCTGATGTATTTGGGGATGGGCTGTTGATGTTGTTGTTGTTGCCCCCGCAGATCCAGCAGGGCTCTCCGCATCTTCTTTAGTGGTCGCTGGCGGTGTGGCGGGTTCGACCCCACGTCCTCAGGTCGCCTCTTACTGGAAGAGGGTTGAGAGAGGGTCGCCTCATCTCGGCAGGCCGCCGCTGCCGCCTTCTCGCGGGCAAAGAGGTCCGGGTGCGATCCTGGATCCGCAAACGTCGGGTTCGCAGGAATTATTCGCTCCCCTGTAGGAAAATACTTTGAAAAAGTCAGAAGAGATTCAACAACGATATGGCAAGCTCGCCAATCGGGCGAGCTCGGCAAGATGAGGAGGAAACAATACCTTCGCCGGGCAGAACGGGGGGGGGGGGAGAGCGCGTCGAGGCCCCTTCGCAGGAAGACGATCTCAAAGTCCTTGTGGAGAAAGAACTTGTGGAGCTCGGCGTCGTTGCCAGACACGGCAGGGGGGCGGTAGACCTCCTGGCCTTTTTGCTGTGGCGAGTAGGGGATGTTGCCGAGATCGCCCTTGATGAAGGCGATCTTGGTCATGCAGGTGTGATGCTTGTTCGCGATCTCGCGAACCTTGATCAGCGAGCCGGCGAAGTAGGCGACCCCATCCGGCGTCGCCTTGTAGGAGAAGAGCTTCCTGAACACTCTCAGGTTGAACTCAATCCTTTCCCGCCGGATTTAGCTCGCGAACGCCACCATCATCGCGATGCCGTTGGAGTTCAGCTGGGAGGGTACCGCGCCGTAGTATTTCAAGATTTCCCGGATCACTTGCCAGAGGGGGAGGCGCAACCCCACCTTGAAATGCGAGATGGGGAAGGCGAGTTCGTCCTCGTAGAATGTGTTGATAGCCTCCCCCTCCCCCGATCTGCGTTCCTCGAAACCCGGCGGCATATACGCGGCCTTGAATTCCGCGAGCTCCTCCTCGCTGGTGTGCCCATCGAAGTAGCAATAATCCGTGAAGTGATGCGCGCACTTGGAGCGGCCATCGGCATCTGGATTGGTCTTGCCCATGATCTCGGAGGAACAAGCGGAGCGCGAGCAGGAAGAGAAAGAAGCACAGAGAGAGGGAAAAAAAGCAATAAAGGCACAGTACGGGGTAGGTGAGGGGGGGGGGGGCTATTTATAGGAAAAGAAATCTGTGGCAGGCCGTCCAATCGGCTCAGCTCGCCACCCCGGCTCGCCACCCCAGCTCGCCGACTTCCGGCGCATCCCAACCAAGGCTAAGTCAAACATCGCAGTGCATTATTTGAATAACATGTCCAAGAATATTCTAAAAAGCTACTTATTACATAAACAAAGGTCAGGAATCAAAGGACGGGGCGCGCGAGCAGAGGGAGCATCGGGGCGCGAGTACCGGTTGGCTCGGCAAAGGAGCCGCCCGCTTACCTACCCCGGCCTCGCGACCCCCGCTCCCCAGACTGCCGCGCGCGGAGCATCTCGCGAATCCTTCTCGAGTTCCTCTGCGCCACCGAGAGACCGTCATCTATCTCGTCCAGGAGCCGGGAGGGGGACATCAGCTCGCCAACCTGTCCATTTCGCACCTCGTCGGCGAGACGCGCGTAGTCGCGTTGGAGCGCCTCGTTGACCCCCTGCACCTCGCGCATCCCGCACACCAGCTTCTTGAGGAGTTTGACCTCCCTCCTCATCAGCTCGCCTTGATCCACCTCAGGACCTAGGTAAGAGTCCAGCGAGCTTGGGGAAGGGAGGGGAGAGTAGTGGGCTGCCCGCGAGGATTCCTCGGCAGCGGATTGGCTGGGAAGAGCTGTTAAGACAAGTGTCAGCAAGAAGAGAAACGCAGAAAAACTCATGGGGCAAGAAACAAGGTGGACCTGACGAGCTCGGCAGCTCAAAGGAGATGTGGGGAGGGATGAACCTGAGGTCCTTCCCGCGACCTGGACCGCGATCCCCCAGTGAGAGGAGCTCAAATCCCGGGGTGGGGATACTTCCCAGACCCACCCCCGCAGCCGCGTCAGTTTGCCGAGGAGAGGGGGCGCGCATCAGCGAGCTCGACCTCTGTGAGCTCACTGGAAGGATCCCAAAGAGAAGAGGAGGGTCCTGGGGACGGTCACCCGGTGTCACGAACCGCGAGTCCACGAGAGTCGCCTCGTCTCGCGGTGTGGGCTCTCGCGGCCTGACACCCCCTGGTCGTCAGGTTGACCATCAGGGTCGTCGCCGACTACAACAACCTCCATATCCTTCTCCAGAATTGTCCGAGTGGAAGAGCCGGTCTCGCGCTCCAGGGTGGTCCTCAGGTCGTGGTAAATGGGCTCGGCCGCCTGAGGGAATGACTTCGACCTCTTGGAGCCGGGTTCGGCAGAATCAGTTTGAGGAACTTTGGCAGGGACCGCCGTCAGGGCGGCTACGCGAGCTGCGGAAGCTTGACGAGCTCGGTCTATGCGCTCTTGGATCTTCTTGGGAAGAGGCATCTTGGCAGGGTTAGAGCAAAGGGAATGACAAGAGTCAGGCAGGTGGGCAGGTGCACATATATATAGCCGCTGGTTGACCCCACCCAAAGATTTCCTCCAACTCGCCAACCCGCGCTCGCCGCACACTTGGGGTTGGATATTTATTTTCGAGCTTTGCCAAGCTCAAAAAGAGCGGGGATTGTGTACAACCCCGTGTCCGGCGAGCAAGGCCGCCAGGAACCAGACAGATCGGGCTGAAGGCAGTAGGCGAGCTCGACAGCAGGGGAGCCGAGTCCGAGCTCGGCATTCGTCGACCAGAGATCGGCGATTGTCGACCGAAGATCAGTATTCACCGACCCCGAGCTCGGCATCCGCCGAGCTAGTCCCAGCTCGCACCCTCGCAGTGGAACTCGTCAACAGTAGGCGAGCAGGACCTGCCGAGGTGGTCAAAGCTCCCCAGCTCGCCTGGACGAATGAGGTACTTTTTACTGTTTTGCCCCCGCTGGTCTGCCCATAGCTCTTCAAAACAGCGGAGTTTGGCTGTTGACAGACCCAACCGAGGGTTTTCTGGTAATTTCAGGTCAGCTCTTTTGGTTATTGGCAGTCTAGATTCTAAAAACTATAAATAAGACCCAAGGGGTACCTAAGAAAGGATGCTTCATGTGCCTCCCTGCTCCAGTTTTCAAGCGCTTTCTGAGGGTACCTTAGCTCGGCTTCTGGCTAAGGAGAGGAAGCGCTCTGAGATCTTCCGGGTGTGTGGTGGGACCTCCCCGCCGAGCCCTTGGGTCGGTTTTTCCCCGTTTTCCCTTGTTGTTTTGCTTGCAGGAGTAAAGTAGGCGCGAGACCACCCCTTCCCCAAGGGCTAACTCCACAGGAGATCGAGAAATCGGTTTCAACAGTGTCGCGCTGGAGCAAGTTGATCTCCTAATTCCTGCCACCTGGGCCACTGGGCGATTATCACCAGCTCCTCCGTTGAGATGGTGGTTAGCGTTTCCCGACGCGGCGGCTCCTCCGGTGAACCCAAGCAAGAAGAAAATGATAAGAAAATCTCACATATATCTCATGGCATCGGGCTCAATTGAGCCCGATATCTCTCCTATTCGATATAGAGAGCTAGCGTAGAGGGAGAGGAGGAGAAACAGACCTGGAGACGGGCTTGGCGGCAGGTGTGGTGGTGGTGTACCATGGCCGACTTCTCCTCTGGTGAGCTTGCTCCAAACTTCGTTTCTCCACGGTTTTCCTTGATCCAGGACTCGATTCCAACTCCTATCAGTGTTCTGAAGCTAGTGGAGGGGTTATTTTTGGGTGAGAGTGGTTGTATAAGGAGGGCCATGATGGGGTGGCCGACCATGAACTTTGGATGCTTCAACTTGGCTGCCAAGTGTCCACCACCCCCTAAATTCTTCTAGAAATGAGCTGGCGAGCTCAGTTATGTGCTTGGGCAGAGAGGAGGAGGGCCACTTGGCCTTCACTCCCTATTTTCCTCCTCTGTCTCTCCTCCACTTGGAAAAATGATTAAACTACCCTCATGCATGTTACTACCCTCCAAAACTAGAGGGTAGGGGCTGTAATTGGGCAGTTGGGTTGCTAATGGGCCATGGGTCATGGTCTTAGCCCATTGGAAATGTGCTTGGCTTCTTATTTCCTTCTTTAGGCCTTATGTTGACCAAGTTGAATTTGGGGGTTGACTTGGTCAATTTGATGGGTGGGCTGGCCCCAATTGATGGTCAGGACCCTATGACAACACCCATCATGGGTTGGGCCATGGTTCAAGGCCTTGGATTAATAGGAATGAGCTTGATTTTTAAATTCCTTATTTAGGCCTTAGGTTGATCATGTTTGACTCTGCGGTTGACTTGGTCAATTTGATGAGTGGGCTGGCCCCACTTGATGGTCATGAGCCCTATGGCATCACCCAACATGGGTTGGGCCATGGTGATGCCATACTTGGGCTAATTGGGCCTATGTGTGTGGTTTTGACCAAATTAGGTCCAGAGTTGACTTAGTCAAATTGGTCCAATTGGTGACCCTATGATGGGGCTGTTGGGTCACTTAGATTTCTTTTAGGGCTAAGGATATAGTGGTGAGGCCAAGTGTACTTATGGTTTCCATTTGGGTTAGTTTTGACCTAAGTTGACTTGAATCCTATAGTGTGCCTCATATGAGTCTACCCTAACTGATTGGGCCTTAAGGTTTGTACCTAGCCTAATCTCTCTTACTCACCACATGTCCTACCCTAATCTCAGTTAAGGGGTCTAGAAGAGAAAAGGGATGTTACACACCAAAAGTCCCCAAAACCAAACAAACATACCACTAATGCGTAGATCTCGGCGAGAGCTTTCCGGATCTATGCTCTGACAAAGATTTCGCCCACCGGAGCTCCTGTGGCGGGGATCGGAAGGTTCACGAAGAAGAAGCTCTCTGTCTCTCTTTCAACTCTTTGGTTCAGCCTTACTTGGGGAGGAAGACAAAGATAAGATTAAAAAAAATTCGTATATACATATATACATATTATTATTATATTATAAATATATATATATAGACTAGAAAATCTTATTGGACGAGAACGACTAGATCACCTCAGTTTTCAATGAAATCCGCACCAAAGCTAAATGTCGGTGCTACGCATCCAACGACGAAGTTAAAACCAAAACTTGACGAACCAAACTTCGAAAAAAATTACCCGAAATTACAACAACGATAATTCTCTTACAATTCACCAAAACTCCAATTTAGCTCGAACTGCAACAAAACTTCACAAGCACGCCTAGAATCAATTATTTTAATTTTCTAAATTCTAAATTCTAAAATAGTAATTCTGATGACTTGAAATTTGGTCGACGCGACCCAACGACGAAAACACACACTAACGATGACACACTGTTAACAATACGACAGTGTAACGTCCTTACGTCAATATTACGTCATTATGGAGATTAAAATAATTATCGAAAATTCAGGGGCGTTACAGCCAGTCCTGCCACTTTTGGGGGTGGACGTACTGCAATACCCAGTCCCCTACGTATAATCTCGTGTACTCTTGAATGTGAGCGACATCCGACGATTTCTGAAATTTAGGCCGACCAGCGGAGGAATCCAACGGGCATAAAACGACTGATCACCCGTAGTACACATCTCCATGTCGCCTTGAGTTGTCAACCTTCCTATATTGATACGTACGGTCTACGGGCATGACCGACCCGCTACATTTTATCGCAAACAATTTACAAGCATTTTAATAAAAAATATCTGGCATATATTGGGTCTGCGACGATCTGCCCTACCAGACTTGAAATAATTTGGGCAAGCGGCCTTCTCAAATTAATCAACATGCTGCTCAACTTTAGACAAAAAGCGTAATGAGCATGAGAGCACATTATTTTGAGCTAACCCTGGAGGAATAACTCAACTCTCAGTTATCCCCAACTAACGCTCTACCAAAAGCCAACCGCTCGTTAGAGCAGGACACGAGCTAGAAATACAGAAACAGTAAATTACATATATAAGAGTGGTAAGTAAAATATGCTGTTGAAATAAATTGCAGAAATAGGTACTAAAGTAAAGTACAAACATCAGTAATGAAATGTTGAACTATAAATGCACTGCAATAAAGTGATGAAATAAATAGGACCGGTACGTGACTGGAGTAGTACTGAACATAAAGAACTGTAAATAAAGTACTGAAAAGAACTAGATCAGTACGAGGCTGAAATAATACTTGAAAAGAAAGAACTGAACTGAAATTAATAAAAGCATAAGGAGCAGTACACGACTGGAGTACTAAAAAAGTATTGAACTAAAAATAATAAATGGAACTGGAGCAGTACAAGACTGAAATAAAGAAATAAAGAAAATGGCTAGTAATTCAATCACTCTATTCTCACGAGACTTCAATTTCATCTCCGTTCATAAGAGGAATGTTCAGTTCCATCTTCATTCTTAGGAGAAAAGTTCAGTTTCATCTCCGTTCATAGGAGGCAAGTTCAATTTCATCTCCGTTCATAGGAGGTAAGTTCAGTTTCATCTTCATTCATAGGAGGCAAGTTCAGTTCTATCTCCGTTCATAGGAGGCAAGTTCAATTCATCTCCATTCATGGGAGGCAAGTTCAGTTCCACCTCTGTTGATAGGAGAAATGTTCAATCAGTTTCATTTCTGTTCTTAGGAATAATGTTCAGTTTCATTTCTGTTCTTAAGAAGGTTCTTTTATATTTCATCTATTATTAAAGTCCGATATTAAGTTCAGTTACATTTTTTAAACACGACTTAATCAGACTTATATTTAGGGATTATAACCTTATTATAATAACTTGTTCATCGTTATAAAAATTACCGATGGCTAAATATCCACAAGAGATTTAGTACAACCTCTTAACCACCAATAGATTGCATCAGAGCAAATCAAGTTTATATATTAAGTCCAATATCATTTTGTTCCACTTTAAACCTCTTTTATGCAACATGGAGTTGGAAATCGAGAAAACCAGAACTCGAGGTTAAAATCGCCAAAACACAAACCTCAAAAATTCCTCGAGTCATTTCGAGATTCGATTGAGCTTCAATAATTCATTAAGTCTCGAATAAACTCTTATTTTTATATTTAAAATAAGCCGTATTTCAAATCACCAAACCACGACAGTGATTTAAATATAAAATACAACATGCTCAAAATAATTTTCATTGCTTCAAAGCATTACATAGTCTCTAACATTATTTATAATAGGCTCTGGCTAAATAAATTTATTAAAACGTCAGGAATGCCTAAAAATTTCACACACACATGTCCAAAACATGTATTTTAACTGTCACAATCTCTTATAAAAAGGAGGCATTTTGATCAGATTATTTGCTTTTAATAATCCTTAAAATAGCCACGAACATAATTTAAAATCTCAAAATAAGCAAGAATGCTTGAGAAAATTCTCAAACTTCATCTAGGAATGTCTTTAGTAATTTCAAATCAAATATATGATTTTAAGAGATTTTCAAACGGAGGAAATCTCCTCTATTAATTCCACAAATGAATATCATTATTTTAAAAGCTTGAAAATTACCAAAGCTTATCTCAAAATCATTATAAAGCATGCATAAGAACTTCAAAAATCACTGCGAATTTATTTAGATTTTTATGAGCATTTTAGATTCCTTAAATTGGCTAGATAAACTTTATTTTAACATTTTAAAATATTAAACGACCTCAAAAAAAATCCAAATATTTTGTGGAATTATATCTCATAGAAATAAAAAACTTTTATGTTCAAAACTTTTTCACCAGAACCCTAGTTTATCCTCCAAAAATAAAATACTCATTTTAATTATAATATTATAATATTCATAAAAATTATAATTTTTATAAACTTTCTCCCCACTCTATACTGAAAAAAACGTGGCCATGTACCGAAACCGCCCCCTTACGGGCCTTCCCCCGTCGTCGGCAGGCCGCTGTCCGGCCATGGCTTCGCCCCGGCCGACTCCCTGGGGGTGGATGCTCCCTCCGGCGATGGTCCGACGCAGTGGCGGAACCAGAATTTTAATCCGTCTCGGGCACCAAAGAAAGGATATACATCACAATAGATTCTCACAAGGTAAAAAAATGGGGTTGTTCATATATAAACTTGAGCTAAGTTGATTATAACTTTTGTTTTATTAACATTGTAATTTGAGAAAATTACATGTATATCACCTATTAGTTATGGATTTGTGTTTTTTTTCCAAAACTTGGTCTATTCTTCAAAATTAGTTTAAATTGGCAGATTTACAAAAAAAAATATGATTTTGTTCAGGTTGATGGAGGGAGACTATATGCATTTGGAAAGCTATATTGTATGATTTTGAATGATAGGAAAGTTTATCTTTGAACTTTCATTAATATGCAAAAAAAAAGAACTATATTTTTCTAAGATAAAGATCAATGTTATATTTGAAAATGAGAAGGGTCGTTGTGATGAGAAAGGCGGCTAAATAATCTTTAAGGGCTCCGTGTTTCTCCATTTTGAGAATCCAAGTCCCGGTGCAAAAGGATGATTAATTCAGAAAAGAAACAATCAAGAAACAAAGTAAAAATGTAAATATCTAAAATATACTGCAAGCATTTCTTCATGCTTGGGTCGCGCCTTGTCAAGTGCGCACTTGACAATTGAGATCACGGCGGCGTTTAGTAGAGACCTGAAGTGGGATGATACTCTTGAATATCTGCTGTGTGACTAGAAAACTGAAGGGGGAAAACGTGTATACCTCCAAATAGAAGAAGGTTGAAATAGATTAATAAATTGCAAAACTTTCTCACCCACTCGCAGGGGTCTTGGTAGTTGAATCGCACACAACTACAGGTCTGGTTCGTCTGGAGAGATTTCGCCGCCAGAGAAGGATCAACTCTTCTTTGAGAACTGGAGGACACATCGCCTGGAGAAGGATCGCTCACTAGTTGTCCCTGCTTTTGCCGTCGGAGAAGGATCGCTCAGTAGTTGCCCCTGCTTTCGCCGTCGGAGAAGGATCGCAGCTGCTCGCCCAAGCTTCTTTATTGCATCGAGGCCAAGCCGTCGAGTTAGGGCAGTGAAAATCAGAGGGCAGCGTCAAATCACAAAAATTTCAACCAGGGCACGTGCCCGGATATATGTGCCTTTGGCTGGGTCTGCCCCTGGTCCGACGGTCTGGCGCCGCCGTCCGCCGCCGGAAACACTACAAGAAAAATCCTATTTGGTAAGAAAAATTAGAAAAAGCAAGATAACTTCTTGCTAATTAGAATCAAATTTAGCAAGGTAAATGATTTTCTAATTTACCTACAAAATTAGCAATAAATTTTGTTGTTGCAAAATTTGCAACAAATTATTTTGCTGCAAAATAATTATTGTAAAAAAAACAACGATTTCTTTGTTGCTAAAATAACCACAATTTTTTTGTTGCATAATATTGATGGAGATATTTTTCCTCCTAAAACATTTGCTATCTTTCATAAAAAATATAAATTTTTTTATTCGCCCACCCCGGACGGTTTTTCCGGCCCCGGACGGTCTTCCCCACCCCACCATAGCGGGCTTCACCTCCGCCGCCCCCCAACAATGATAGGCTTTTGCCCGCCACTCCTGCCCCTCGAGGTTATGTATTTTACTATTTTTTGCAATTATTTAAAATTAAAGAAAATTATATATTATTTTAAGTATTTATTTAATATTTCAAATAGGATGTATTTTTTTCAAATCATTCAAAATTATTCATTTGAAAAAAATTGAAGAAATAATTAAAAAAACACATAAACAAAACTTTCTGGCAAGCCAAGCATTAATGAAAGAGATATATATATATATATATATTTATGTTTATATATTAAATTATATTATTTTTTTCTCAGGTAACGAGCCAAACATTGTTGAGAAATATAGCAGACTAAACCAAAAAATGCTATTTCATTTAGACCCACACTGTGGGTTTGAGTGGATTATTCAGATATAAATAATAAAGCAGGTAGAAATTATTTGAAAATTGATGGACATTATGTGCATATTCAAAGCATGGTGATCTAGATTTTGGTTGTGTTTGAGGAACTTATTTTCACCTGTAAAGGGGTTACGACCGCATGTTTGGGATAGCTTATATTGATAAATAATCTTTATTCAAAGTGAAAATGCTGTTTATTTGTGCAGCTTATAAAAAATCACTTATTTTAATATCAATTAGGTGATTTTTCATAAGCTATTCGGGACCAGCTTATAACTTCTCATAAGTGTTTATCCTTTAAGAAAACCCAATGTTGATTTTTTTTGTCAGGACGTGATTTTCTCGATTTGGTGCGATTTTTTCTTCTGGGCGCATATTTTTTGCCCGGGCGTGATTTTTTTGCCCGGAGGCGATTTTTCCGTCCGGGCGATAATTCTCTGTTCGACCGCGAATTTTCCGTCGGAGCGCGATTTTTTCGACCGGGCGCGATTTTTTTGCCCGAGCGGGGATATTTCGCCCGAGCGTGGATTTTTAGCCCGGGCGCGAATTTTTCGTCTATGCGCGAAATTTTCCCCCGGGCGCGAATTTGACTCACGGGCTTTTCGCCGGGGTGAGAATATTTTCGCCCGGACGTGATTTTTCCGCCCAGGGGCAATTTATCCGCCTGGGCGCGATTTTTTTGTATGGGTGCTGTTTTTTCGCTCTGATGCGATTTTTCGTCCGACAATGATTTTTTCGCCAGAGAACGATTTTTTTTACCCGGACACGATTTTTTCACCCGCGAGCGATTTTATCAGTCGGACGCGATTTTTTCTGCAAAATGCATCTTTTCACTTCCGTGCAAAAATATCGCGTGCGAGCAAAAATATCGCATCCGGGCAAAAATATCACCCCCGGGCCGAAAATTCGAGCAAGGGGGGAATTTTCGCGCCCGGGCTGAAAGTTCGCGCCCGTGTGCGAAATTCGCGCCGGGGCGGAACATTCGCGCCCGGGCAGAACATTCGCGCCCGGGCAGAACATTTGCGCCCTAGAGGAAAAAATCGCACCAGGGCGGAAAAAAACCCCAATGGGCGGAAAATTCGCACCCGGGCGGAACATTCGCGCCCGGGCGGAACATTCATGCCCTGGCGAAAAATTCGAGCCCGGGGGAAAAATTCGTACCCCGGCGAAAAAAATGCTTCCGTGCAAAAAATCACACATGGGCAAAATAATCGCGCCCGAGCGAAAAACCGCGTCCGGGTGAAAAGTTTCCGCCCGGATGACAAATTTGATCCAGGGTGAGAAATTCGCCGCGGGGCGAAAAAACCACATCAGGGCGAAAAATCTGCGCCCGGTTAAAAAACCGCGTCTGGGAGAAAAAATCGCGTCCGAGCAAAATATTTGCGCTAGGGCGAAAAAATTGTTGTTAGAAGAAAAAATCGCGCACGTGTGAAAAATTCGCACTCAGACAAACAAACGTGCCTGAGTGAAAAAATCGCGTCTGGATAGAAAAAACTTGTCCAAATGAACTGACTTTTATGAATAAATGAAACTTTAGATAAGCGCTTATGTACAAACAATCCAAACAGTCTACTGTTTATTCATCCTTGTTTTTATAAAATCTCTATTTAATTATCAATTTTTAATTAACAGCT
>CM077150.1:23346057-23546057 GCA_039583875.1 Platanthera guangdongensis | reverse complement strand
GTGCCTACGTTCATGTGTTAGTATATGTATGTATATAATATATATATATATATATATATATATATATATATATATATATATATATAATATATATATATATATATATATATTAGTATGTATATATATACGTATGTGTGTAAGTAGATGTAATAATGTACGGATAGGTGCTAATTTATATGAGTTAACATATATATATAGTGGTTTAGTTAGTGTTTAGTTAATATGTTCAATTAGGGGCTGTTTTTACGCTTAAGCTAATTAGAGTTAGGGTAGTATTTTGTTAATTGGATAGGAATATATATGTAAATATATAAATATATGTATATAAATAAATAAATAAATATATATATATGTATATATATATGTATTAGGGTGTATTTAGGTTTAGGAAATTTCTTCCCCTCCCCAAACCCGGCGGCCCGCTGCTGTATCCCAAGCGGAAGGCGATTTAGGCGGAAACCTGGAGCTGCTCCGACCGCCTGCCCTCCGCCCAGATTCGCTCGAAAACGCGAGTTGAGGCCGGATCCTCACTCCCCTAGCCGAGAGCTCCATTTGGAGGTATTATTTTCGCGATTTCCTCCTTGATCTTTTGCCCGATCGGTAGTTTAGGGTGCAGTTTTTCCTGGTTTTTTTTGATGTTGTTCTTCCCGGTTGGGTTGTCCAGGATTTTCCCTACATTTTGCTTGTGGCCGGCGGTTGAGAAGAGAGAGCTTGGCCGATTTTTTTTCTTCAAAGGCAACCAAGGCAAGTGCGCCCTTCGCCCTTGTCAAAATAATTTCAATATAAAGCACTTGATTTGTTTTTTTTTGTTGCTTGATTTCAAATTTCCGATTTCCTCCTAGGCTTTTGCTCACCCGAAATCTTTGGTGCTAATCCTCACTTGTTGTATGTTGCGGTTTCACGGTTAGGGGTGTTGGAACAAATTTTATATCAAATGATGTATTAGTCTAAATGCTGCATTTTTTTTGGACTTTGAGTCATGCCCGGATTTCGTCAAGGATTTTAACTTGTTCTTGTTCAAATACCTGGTTTGCTTAAATTGCGATCGGAAAGAGTTTAGCCTTAGTGTTCCTTTTGTTTGGCCTTGAACAATGCCCAAATCGAGTACATAGCTTGTAGCTTTGCTCTTTTCAATAAATTGTCGTAGCTTTGGATCTTGCCCAAATGAGTATAGTTCGAAGCCTCAACTTAATCGTTTATGTTAGTACCAAATTAATCGTGCGTGGATGGGTATCAAATTAATTATGTCTTCATATCAAATTAATTATGCCTGTTTCGGTGTCTTACTTTTTTTTTTGTGATGGTGACCAACTAATGGTACACGTTTAATTGAATGTCGTACTACTTGCATAATTGCAGTATCGTTATGCTTTCATTTTTATTTGTGTCAAACTACTTGCTTGGACAACTCGACGGTTAGTCCGTTGGTTGGTATAATAGGCTCTTAGGTGGGTTGCTCTAGAGTGTTAGGGGTTCAGTGTGACTTCTTGGTGGCTCATGGAACCACTAGCAAGGGTTTTCCCGAGTCACTCAGTGCTGGAGTAGGATGTGATTTGAGGTGGGTCGGACCGATGCCGCCACCCTTGTTTTACTTCTTGTCTTATTAAGACAATGTGAGATGTTTGGTTGAGTTGGACCGATGCCACCACCACAGCACCTTGAGATGTTTAGGCCTATTAGACGTGGTTGGACCGTTGCCACCAGTCTAGGCCCTTATTTCTGATTTTGTCCATCTCCAGCATTAGGTGACTCTTTCTGCTCTAGCCTTATACTAGGATTTATTTATTTGCTAATCCTTCCTGCAGAGATTTGTGAGGCTTGACTTCACCCGTGCACTTGGTGCACCCCTTTTTACTCACTCATGGCGAGTATTTCTCCTTCACTTGTTTATTTTATTCTTACCTGTCCCACTTCATCTTTATACTATTGTTTCATTTTCCTATTGATATATATTGCTTTGCTGAGGTGTTCTCTTCTTTGAATGCCTCAGGTTCAGGTTTATAGCCGACTGTGCGGCTAGGGTTCTTCTGGAGTTTGCTAGTGTTATAGCTGCTGCTGAGTTTCTTTTCCTCACTCCTGCGAGGTAGTTACTTTAGACTTGTAATACAAATATGCCTACTCACCAGTGGGTTCGTGTCAGTTGTTGGCGCCCACTGGTGGTTTCTCTTTTAGATGCTTGGTACTTTGCTTATACTGCTAGTTTTCCTGTTTTGGAGTTTATTAAACTTGCTTCTGGGATGATTTATGTTAGGTTGCTAGTTACTTTAAAACCTATAAAAGAAAATAATTATTACATCAAAAATATAGACAACATGTTTTCCTTTCTAAAAAACTTAATCACTACTTTCAAACCACATAAAAGGTCATTTTCTATATATATCATATAAGTTAAATCTAGGGCCTTGCATAGTCCTAGGTGTCCCTTGGGGACGCTTATGCATTCTCTTAGGATGTTAAAAAAATGAATAAAGTATTTTCCGCTACGTATAAGTATAATTTTGAAGGGTGGACTAGTTGATCCACGAAGCCGAGGGATACAGCCTCTAAAATATAATTGATTTTCACATCATTAAAGCTTTTGAACTTTCATAGTCTTAGTAGTTGGTGGTTGCCTGAGCGTCGGCAGTTATCCCCTGTCCGACGTGGCATCACAACGTGCGTTTCCTTCTACTCTGATACTTCTTAATTTCGGAGAAAATGCGGGTTGTGACAGTTGGTATCAGAGGGAGGTTGCTTGACAATTTATCGGGCAACCTTTCCTTTTAGGTATTAGAAGTTTAGCATCATGTCATACACACACCAATATATCATCAGCACGTCTTGGCTGAAGCACGAACACTACACTCATAGCATAACATGAAGTATACGGGGCATATTATGTAGTATGGGATGCATAATATGTGTTTGTATATGGATCCACCTTAGGAGGCAACATGTGAGGGTTATGTAGTATGGGATGCATAACCTCACCACATGAATGCGACTAGCACGTTTTCTTTTTCGTTGCATGAAAATGTTATGTAGTATGGGATGCATAACATTTTCATGTGTACGCCGCTCATGACATGCATTAGGGCCTTTTTAGAATGCATAGCACAATCATGCATAGCATAACATTGCATAAGCACAACGTGCCAAGCTAAAGCTTGCCGGATGACATATATACACACATGGTTTTGAGTCAAAAAGAATATAAGTTCATGCATTCTCGATATAGGCACAAGAGTTAGTGTGATGGTGGTGAACCATCTTAGGTTAAGCAGGACATTATTTCCTCTATATAATATATATATATATATATATATATATATATATATATATATATATATATATATATATATATATAATATATATATATATATATATATATACATATATAAAAACCCCAGAGCAAGTTGGCAGTGAAAGCAAGTACTTATGTAGGTTTGTCTGTACCTGTTGTTTTGTCCTAGTAGTTGAACTAGGTTCTGATGATTGTTTGTTGATCTTTTTAGGATGGCGCCTAAGCGTAGGGTGGCGAGATCGACTCCCCAATCTGAGGGTGAGTCTTCTGGTGCTCAAAGCAGTGCAGTTATGGAAAGTCTGAGGCATAGCAATGAGGCTCTATCGAGGTAGATGGTGGACGTTCAGTCTCAGATCCAGTCCCTGATATCTGTGGTGGCAGGACTAGCCCCGAGAGAGCAGGACCCTGCTGCAGGTTTAGCTGTTCCCGCACCTCCTGCACCCCCAGCCCCTTTGGTGCCTCCAGTGGTGGTGCCCCCGGAGATGGCTTTCATCACTCAGTTCCAGCGACTGCGACCCCCTACCTACGATGGTAAGGCGGACTTCATGATATTGGATGACTGGTTGATTACCATAGAAGAAATGTTTCGTTACTCCAGAGTGTCTGAGGATCAGAAGGTGATGCTGGCCGCCTATCAGCTGAAGGGGTTAGCGAAGAGCTGGTGGATGAGGGAGAAGGAGGGAATGGTAGGAGAAAGCACTTGGGCTTCCTTCAAGGAGATCTTGATGCGGAAATTTCTACCGTCAGTGGAGCGAGACAGGCTGATGAATGACTTCTTGCATCTGAAGCAGAGGCAGCTCTCAGTCAGCGAGTATGAGATTGAGTTCAGCAAACTCAGTCGCTTTGCCCCTAGTTTGGTAAGCTCAGAGGAGGATAGAGCAAAGCGTTTCCTCGGTGGCCTGCGGAGCGATGTGCAGCAGCTAGCGGTGGCTCATGGAGCGGTGAGTTATGCTGGGGCAGTGGAGGCCGCTTTGAAGGTAGAGACCATCGAAAACGCTAAGCATAAAGGACAGCAGACGAGGAATGAGAAGAGTAAAGCTGTTGAAGCAAAGAACCCCCAAGTGCCCGGTGCTCCTTCGGGGAAGAGGAGCAAGGAGGTTTGTAGTTTTTGTGGCCGGTCGGGCCATCCTGCTGAGAGATGTTTCAAGAGGGCGGCGGCGCAGAAGGAGCATGTGCATGTTATTCAGGGTGCTCCCAGGCAGAATGTGGTGTGTACTCTGTGCAAGAAAGAGGGGCATGAGGTTGCCCGTTGCTGGTTGAAGGACAAGGTCTGCTATCAGTGCAGACAGAAAGGTCATACCAAGGCCCGATGCCCGCAGCTCCAGTCTGTGCACTGACCAGTTCCTCTTCAGGCGTTGCCACCGCCTCAGTCTATGGATAGAGGCAAAGGGAAGCTAAACGTGATATCCGCAGCGGATGCTCAAACTTCGACGCAAGTCATTTCAGGTAAACCTTCTCGCTAGTCTTTTACTTCCATTGCAGATTAGTTTGGCTTTTGTTTTCTTTATTGATTGTGCAATTTCCCCATTTATATTTATATAGGGAGTTTTAAGGTAAAGAACCACTGGGCGCGCGTTCTCTTCGACTCAGGTGCTACCCACTCATTTATGGCTAGGGCCTTTGTAGAGCGGTGCCAGCTGGTTCTTGATCGTGTCGGTGATGCCTTTTGCGTCAAATTCCCCTCGGGTGATTCCGTGATATCAGATCAGGGCATTCTGGATTGTCCTATTATGTTGGGGGATTTCCCAGCCAAGGCAGATCTGAAGGTTATAGATTTGGAAGATTTCGACGTCATCCTGGGTATGGATTGGTTGTCCAGATACGATGCAGTGATCCAGTGCAGGGGTAAGCGCTTGGATTTCAAGAAGGACAACGGTCAGCCTGGGAGTATTTATGTCGATTCGCGCCAGGCCTCTCCGGTGATTTCTGCAGTATGTGCTCAGAGGTTATTCAGTTCTGATTGTTTTGCTTGCTTAGTCTCGGTGCTGGGGACTGTTAGCAGTGTGCCGCTGTTGGATGAGATTCCTGTTGTCCGTAAGTTTTCGGATGTGTTTCCTAGCGACCTTCCCGGTCTTCCCCCTGCCAGAGATGTCAAGTTTGTGATTGATTTGGAGCCGGGTACGCGTCCTATTGCTAAGGCGGCGTACCGGATGGCCCCGCGAGAGCTGGAGGAGCTGCGTACCCAGCTGGATTAGTTATTGGAGAAGGGTTTCATAAGGCAGAGCTCGTCGCCCTGGGGTGCACCCGTTCTTTTTGTGAAGAAGAAAGATGGTTCGATGCGCCTTTGCATCGACTATAGGGAGTTGAACAAAGTCACCATCAAGAACATGTATCCCCTGCCCAGAATCGACGACTTATTCGATCAGTTACGTGGTAGCTCTGTGTTCTCCAAGATTGACCTTCGATCAGGATATCATCAGCTCAGGATCCGGGAGTCGGACATTCCACGGACGGCTTTCCGATCGAGGCATGGACATTTCGAATTCCTAGTTATGTCTTTTGGGTTGACCAACGCGCCATCAGCATTCATGGACATGATGAATCGGGTGTTCAAAGATTTTCTGGACAAGTTTTGTGGTCGTATTCATAGACGACGTTCTGATTTATTCACGGAATGCTGCGGAGCATGATCAGCACTTGCGGTTGGTGTTATCTGCCTTGAGAGATCATCAGTTGTACGCCAAGTTGAGTAAATGTGAATTCTGGTTGCCTCAGGTGTCCTTCCTGGGTCATGTGGTGAATAAGGATGACATTTCAGTGGACCCGGTGAAGATTTCTGCGGTGATGGATTGGCATAGGCCGAGCATACCCAAGGAGATTAGGAGCTTCTTGGGGTTGGCCGGCTATTATAGAAGGTTTGTTGAGGGCATTTCTACCTTGGCAGTGCCCTTAACTAAGCTGACGCAGAAGCATGCAGCGTTCATCTGGAGCGAGCAGTGCGAGGAGGCCTTTCTGGAGCTAAAAAGGAGACTGTGCACTGCTCCTGTTTTGACATTGCCTACGGAGGGCAAGGACTATGATGTTTATGTGGATGCCTCACACATGTTGGGCTCGGAGGCGTGTTGATGCAAGAGGGGAAGGTGATCGCGTATAGGTCGCAGCAGTTGAAGGTTCATGAGCGAATTCCCTACGCATGACCTTGAGTTTGCGCGGCGGGATATTTGCGTTGAAGCTGTGGAGGCATCTACTCTATGGGGCTCAGTGCAAGATTTTCACAGATCATAAGAGCCTGAAGTACGTGTTTACACAGAAGGAGCTGAATCTGCGCCAGTGGCGGTGGCTAGAGTTTGTGGCCGATTATGACGTGGAGATTCAGTACCATCCAGGCAAGGTCAATGTGGTGGCCGACGCCCTGAGCCGCAAGGCAGGGAAGATCTTCAACCTCATGGCGGACCGTCTAGTGGAAGAGTTCTTGTTGATGGACATTTCCGTGGGATGCTGTGAATTGCAAAGCAGTTTGGCAGTGGCAGAGCCATCTTGGATTTCACTCACCAGGTTGCACTAGAAGGATGATCCAGATTTGTTACACCTGTACCTTAGGGCTGAGAGAGGGGAGTTGCCGGATTTCTCCATCGATGATTCGGGTACCTTGAAGTACCGCGGCAGGTTTTGCATCCCCGCGGTTGGAGACATCAGGAGTATGGTATGCAAAGAGGCTCATGGATCCAGTGTTGCCTACCACCCAGGGTCCACGAAGATGTATCATGATTTGAAGCAGATCTCCTGATGGCATGGTATGAAAGGGGATATAGCTCGGTATGTTTCTGAATGTTACACTTGCAAGCGGGTGAAGGCCGATCATGGGAGGCCTTGTGGAAAGTTGACTCCTTTGGAAATCCCGACTTGGAAGTGAGAAAGTATCTCCATGGACTTCATTACGGGCTTACCAAGATCTCCAAGGGGATTTGATTCAGTTTGGGTGATCGTGGACCGATTGACGAAGTGTGCGCACTTCGTACCTTATAAGATCGACTACCCGATGAAGAATATAGCAGAGTTGTATTTGAGCGAAGTCATCCGATTGCATGGAGTTCCCGTGAGTATCATTTCAGACCGAGACTCCAGATTTACTTCCTGTTTCTGGAAGAGTTTGCAGGAGGATTTGGGTACAGACTTGAGATATTCTACCGCTTACCACCCTCAGACAAATGGGCAGACCGAGCGGGTGAACCAGATTGTGGAGGATATGATCAGGTGCTACATTCTAGATCACGGTGGAGCGTGGGATGAGCGTTTGCGGCTCATGGAGTTTGCCTACAATAACAGTTACCAAGAGAGCTTGCAAATGGCTCCCTTTGAGGCATTGTATGGGAGGCGCTGCAGAACTCCGTTGTTTTGGGCTGAGGCTGGTGAGAGGCCTTTGTTGGGTCCTGATGCTCTAGAGGAAATGGAGGTTGCTGTGAAGCTCATTCGGGAAAAGCTTCGGTTAGCTCAGGAGAGATATGAGAAAAACGCCAACCGGCGTAGGTCTGATTTGGAATTTTCGGTAGAGGATTTGGTCTTCTTGAAGGTATCTCCGATGGTTGGACTGAAGAGGTTCGGCAAGAACCATAAGCTGGATCCGAGGTATGTGGGCCCATTCAGAATTTTGGAGCGTATTGGTGTGGCAGCATATAGGTTGGATCTACCAGCCAGCTTCCCAGGCGTGCATAATGTCTTTCATGTGAGCCAGCTGCGAAAGTGTGTGCGGAGCAGTGGGCAAGTCTTGGATGTCGTGCCCCAGTTGGAGCCCAACCTCTCGTATGTTGAGGTGCCGATCCGCATCCTGGATACTCAGGATCGGGTGCTGCGTTCAAAGTCTATCCCGATGGTGAAGGTTCTTTGGAAGAATCAAGATTTGGAAAGTGCGACTTGGGAGCTAGAGTCGGCTATGAGGGAGGCTTACCCTCGCCTGTTCTCTGATTTGTTGGGTATGTTTTATTTCTAGTAACTTTATTTTGTTACTTTCCTTCTATAGTAGAAGTAACGTACGTAAAGTTTCGGGACGAAACTTTCTTTTAGGGGGAGTGACTGTAACGCCCCCGAATTTTTTTCGGCAATTATTTAAATCCTTGTTTGACATTACGTTGGCGCATTTCCGGCTCGTGCCGTTGTTAGAGTACCTCGTTAGGTGTTCTTAGAGGTTATAGGCTGTTGTATGGTTTCCCCAGCTAGCCGGCGTCTGTTTCGGAGGCCCGGCCGAGCCTCTTAGGGAATCCTTGTGTTTTGGCTTCGGGTGAGGTTAGCTCGGGTGTGTGGTCATCGGAGGTTGTGTCCGCCTTCGCCGATGTTTTCGTAGCCCGAGTGTTTAGCTACGGTGCGTATTTGTTCGGAATCCGAGAGCGTTATTTTTGCTCCTTTTTGACGGTCGCTAGTTAGCGAGTCGTCATTTATGCGAGCATATTTTCATGTTTGCGCATTTAGGGCATAGCGCATGTTGTTGTCATGCAAGGTTTTAATAAGTTGCGTGTGCGTGCCTACGTTCATGTGTTAGTATGTATGTATAAATATATATGTGTGTGTGTTAGTATGTATATATATACGTATGTGTGTAAGTAGATGTAATAATGTACGGATATGTGCTAATTTATATGAGTTAACATATATATATAGTGGTTTAGTTAGTGTTTAGTTAATATGTTCAATTAGGGGTTGTTTTTACGCTTAAGCTAATTAGAGTTAGGGTAGTATTTTGTTAATTGGGATGGAAATATATATGTAAATATATAAATATATGTATAGAAATAAATATATATATATATATGTATATATATGTATTAGGGTGTATTTAGGTTTAGGAAATTTCTTCCCCTCCCCAAACCCGGCGGCCCGCTGCTGTATCCCGAGCGGAAGGCGATTTAGGCGGAACCTGGAGCTGCTCCGACCGCCTGCCCTCCGCCCAGATTCGCTCGAAAATGCGAGTTGAGGCCGGATCCTCACTCCCCTAGCCGAGAGCTCCATTTGGAGGTATTATTTTCGCGATTTCCTCCTTGATCTTTTGCCCGATCGGTAGTTTAGGGTGCAGTTTTTCCTGGTTTTTTTTTTATGTTGTTCTTCCCAGTTGGGTTGTCCAGGATTTTCCCTACATTTTGCTTGTGGCCGGCGGTTGAGAAGAGCGAGCTTGGCCGATTTTTTTTTTGTTCTTCAAAGGCAACCAAGGCTAGTGCGCCCTTCGCCCTTGTCAAAATAATTTCAATATAAAGCACTTGATTTGTTTTTTTTGTTGCTTGATTTCAGATTTCCGATTTCCTCCTAGGCTTTTGCTCACCCGAAATCTTTGGTGCTAATCCTCACTTGTTGTATGTTGCGGTTTCACGGTTAGGGGTGTTGGAACGAATTTTATACCAAATGATGTATTAGTCTAAATGCTGCATTTTTTTTTGGACTTTGAGTCATGCCTGGATTTCGTCTAGGATTTTAACTTGTTCTTGTTCAAATACCTGGTTTTCTTAAATTGCGATCGGAAAGAGTTTAGCCTTAGTGTTCCTTTTGCTTGGCCTTGAACAATGCCCAAATCGAGTACATAGCTTGTAGCTTTGCTCTTTTCAATAAATTGTCGTAGCTTTGGATCTTGCCCAAGTGAGTATAGTTCGAAGCCTCAAGTTAATCGTTTATGTTAGTACCAAATTAATCGTGCGTGGATGAGTATCAAATTAATTATGTCTTCATATCAAATTAATTATGCCTGTTTCGGTGTCTAACCTATTTCTTTTGTGATGGTGACCAACTAATGGTACACGTTTAATTGAATGTCGTACTACTTGCATAATTGCAGTATCGTTCTGCTTTCATTTTTATTTGTGTCAAACTACTTGCTTGGACAACTCGAAGGTTAGTCCGTTGGTTGGTATAATAGGCTCTTAGGTGGGTTGCTCTAGAGTGTTAGGGGTTCAGTGTGACTTCTTGGTGGCTCATGGAACCACTAGAAAGGGTTTTCACGAGTCACTCAGTGCTGGCGTAGGATGTGATTTGAGGTGGGTCGGACCGATGCTGCCACCCTTGTTTTACTTCTTGTCTTATTAAGACAATGTGAGATGTTTGGTTGAGTTGGACCGATGCCACCACCACAGCACCTTGAGATGTTTAGGCCTGTTAGACGTGGTTGGACCGTTGCCACCAGTCTAGGCCCTTATTTCTGATTTTGTCCATCTCCAGCATTAGGTGACTCTTTCTGCTCTAGCCTTATACTAGGATTTATTTATTTGCTAATCCTTCCTGCAGAGATTTGTGAGGCTTGACTTCACCCGTGCACTTGGTGCACCCCTTTTTACTCACTCATGGCGAGTATTTCTCCTTCACTTGTTTATTTTATTCTTACCTGTCCCACTTCATCTTTATACTATTGTTTCATTTTCCTATTGATATATATTGCTTTGCTGAGGTGTTCTCTTCTTTGAATGCCTCAGGTTCAGGTTTATAGCCGACTGTGCGGCTAGGGTTCTTCTGGAGTTTGCTAGTGTTATAGCTGCTGCTGAGTTTCTTTTCCTCACTCCTGGGAGGTAGTTACTTTAGACTTGTAATACAGATATGCCTACTCACCAGTGGGTTCGTGTCAGTTGTTGGCGCCCACTGGTGGTTTCTCTTTTAGATGCTTGGTACTTTGCTTATACTGCTAGTTTTCCTGTTTTGGAGTTTATTAAACTTGCTTCTGGGATGATTTATGTTAGGTTGCTTGATACTTTAAAACCTATAAAAGAAAATAATTATTACATCAAAAATATAGACAACATGTTTTCCTTTCTAAAAAGCTTAATCACTACTTTCAAACCACGTAAAAGGTCATTTTCTATATATATCATATAAGTTAAATCTAGGGTCTTGCATAGTCCTAGGTGTCCCTTGGGGACGCCTATGCATTCTCTTAGGATGTTAAAAAAAAATGAATAAAGTATTTTCTGCTACGTATAAGTATAATTTTGAAGGGTGGACTAGTTGATCCACGAAGCCGAGGGATACGGCCTCTAAAATATAATTGATTTTCACATCATTAAAGCTTTTGAACTTTCATAGTCTTAGTAGTTTGTGGTTGCCTGAGCGTCGGCAGTTATCCCCTGTCCGACGTGGCATCACAACGCGCGTTTCCTTCTACTCTGATACTTCTTAATTTCGGAGAAAATACGGGCTGTGACAGGGGGGACACTGGTCATGGATGACGACATTGGTCATGAGCATCGACATTGATCTGAGGCGGCGACATTTGCTCTAGTTGATTAAACTAATAATTACATCAGACAATGTTCCCAAAAAATTGGAACTGAAAAATAGAGAACATTGGTATTACCTAGAGATTGAATCTGTATATATTTAAATGCGTGCTATTCATTCATTTAAACCCTTCAAGTAGTCATTGCCCAAGCCCTAGCGGGCTACAGATTGTGAACAGGTAGAATACATGAAAGAAAGGTCTGCACCTATTAACAATTAGAAGGTATAAAAACAATGACTTCGGCTGACACAAACAACTCACTAATTCTAATATCAATACCTTTTAGCCAACAAAAACATGCAAATATACTAAATGATAGATGATATTAACAATTTAATGCATTGTTTTCTAATATTTCAACAATTTTGAATGAGAAATCAAACGACAATTTAATGATAAATGGTATTAACAATTTTAGAAATTTTGGGTCTCACGAGCAGGGCCACCGTCGGCGGTGGCCCTGCCCGCTCGCCGCCGGACAACCCCTAGCGGATTCGCCAGAGGCCGGCGAACCCGCCGGTGGGCGCCGGGCAGGACGCCGACAGCTCCGCCGGCGGCGGCTGAGAAGGGTGGCCTGCGTAAGTAGGCCGAAGCGGGGGGGAGGGGGTGTTGAAACTGGATTTTGGTTTTTTTTTTATTTCATTTTTTCTTTTAAGAAAAAATGAAAATAAAAATTTATTAAAAAAATAAAAAATAAAAATTTATTAAATTATAATAAAGATATAATTTGGTTTAAAAATAATAATTAATTTGTTTATAATGTATAAAATTATTAAAATTTCTATTTTAAAAAAATAGAAATATTTTAAATTATAAAATTTTAAAAATTTGCTTTAAATACTTTTAAATTTTGCTGGGGGCGGGCGAAGCCCAGATAATTATTAAAATTTCTATTTTAAAAATTCAAATATTTTTAAATTATAAAATTTTAAATAATTGCTTTAAATACTTTTAAATATTTCTGGGGGCGGGCGAAACCCGCTTGAATGCCAAACAGGTTAAGTCCGCTTGATTGCGGGCAAAGCCCGCAGCGACGCATCGAGAACGGGCGAAGCCCGTTCGAAGATGCTAGTGTGCATATATATATATATATATATATATATATATATTATATATATATATATATACAGTCGTGCAGGCAATATTCGTCATGAGTGCGAGATTTGTCAAGGGGGCGACATTCATTGTGGGGGCGACATTCGTCGTGTAGGACACATTCGACGGGGGCGACATTCATCGTGGGGGCGACATTCGTCATGAGGACGACATTGATCGTGGGGGCGACATTGGTCGTCGGGATGACATTGGTCGTGGGGGTAACATTCGTCGTTGGTGCGACATTGGTCGTGGGGGCGACATTAGTCGTGGGGGTGACATTCATCGTGGGTGCGACATTTGTCGTTGGGGTGACATTTATCGTGGGACCACATTTGTCGTGGGGGCGACATTTCTCGTGGGGGCAACATTTATCAGAGGGAAAACAAATATCATGGGGCGACATTGGTCGGGGGGTGACATTGGTTGGGGGGCCACATTGGTCTTGGATGCGACATTTGTCATACGGTGACATATGTCAGGGGGGCATTAGTCGGGGGTTGATAGTTGTCGTGGAAGGAACATTTGTCATGGGGGTGACATATGTCGTGTGAGCGGCATTGGTCAGGGGGGGTGACATTGATCGTGGGGGAGACATTGGTAGTGGATGGCGCCACTGGTCATAGGGGGGACACTGGTCATGGATGATGACATTGATCATGAGCATCGACATTGATCTGAGGCGGTGACATTGGCTCTAGTTGATTAAACTAATAATTATATCAGACAATGTTCCCAAAAAATTGGAACTCAAAAATAGAGAACATTGGTATTATCCAGAGAATGAATCTGTATATATTTAAATGCGGGCTATTCATTCATTTAAATCCTTCAGGTAGTCATTGCCCAAGCCCAAGCGGGCTATAGATTGTGAACAGGTAGGATACATGAAAGAAAGGTCTGCACCTATTAACAATTAGAAGGTATAAAAAATAATGACTTCGGCTGACACAAACAACTCACTAATTCTAATATCAATACCTCTTAGCTAACAAAAGCATGCAAATATACTAAATGATAGATGATATTAACAATTTAATGCATTGTTTTCTAGTATTCCAACACTTTTGAAAGAGAAATCAAACGACAATTTAATGATAAATGGTATTAAAAATTTTAGCAGATTTTCATTGTTACTGGTCATAGGATATACAAAGGCAATGAAAGAATTATGTGTCACAGCTTGACAACATCGTCCCAATGTGCAAAACCATTTGATGCAAGGCCCGATGTGGTGATCGAGGATAAGTCTGTATGTTCATGCATGATAAGCTGTGTAACGCCCCCACCTGTCACATGACATATAACGGTGGGTACGGCCGGGGCCCCACGCCATATAGCACAGACAAGCGAAGGAATCACGTGTGGAAATCAAATCTATGCGTGTCCTTAACTCATTCCATTCTAGCGTAGCATTTTTCTTGTTAACATGAACTCAAACCAGAATGTCCACCCATATATAAATACCACATTTATATAAAAACACCAGGAATGTATACAACTCACACACCCTGGCCTTATGGCCTTACAAGTTCCTCTTTCACATCAATGGTTTCGTACATCGGCACGCAGGCCGGCCACACATGAAATCCAACCATGATTCTTCATATAGCTCTCAAGGACTACACCAGGCTAGCCAATCCACTTATTCTTTCCAAACCGCAGCACCTGCAATTCATCATCCAAACCAACACAGAAAACAAAGTAACGGTCAGCAGTGCTGACCCATTATAACGACCCTACCCCCTACCCGGGGTAGTGGTTCCTTCCCTGTATACAGTGCTTCCTTTGTCATCAAGCATCAACAAACATCACCAAATCACATCATAGCTAGATCATTCTCTTTATTCCACTAACAAACACATCACATCACAAACGCTGGAGTCCACCAACGCTCCGTGCACTCAGGGCACCTTCTTGGCGTACCGGAATCCACCGTCGTACACCGCTGTCTCTCGAGGTTTTAACTTGTTGGTTGACCGGCCCTAGTCCACCAGCTCGCAGGCTGGCGACATCCTGCCCAAGCCACTCAGAGGTCCATCCTCACAGCATCACAAACAGAGCAGACCGACCCACACTATGTGGTGTAGCAAGCCGGGTTTATCTCAGCTCCCCAGGCATTGTCTACCCATCGATCCCCCTCCTAGTCCGATCGACCCACCCATGTGGTGCAGCAACCCGGGTTTAACTCGGCTCCCCTAGCATTGCCACCCATCGATCCTACCTTAACTGGATCAAACCACCCTAGTGGTGTAACAAACCGGGCGTATCTCGCACTAACCAGGCGTGTTACCAATTGATCATCTCATATCCAGGAGCTTCACCAAAGCCTCCTGTTGAAACCACCCGTCACCACACATCTTCTCAAAACCCCGAGGTGATGGTAAGGGGGGACGGGGGTACATAAACACCAAGGACCACCCGCTGCAGGCAATGTGGGACTAATCCATCCACAGGATTGCGGCGATATTCCGCCACACGGGGGCCCACCGGGGTCAACACCCAGACCTGGAACGCGATGGGGAAGCCCAAATATGCGGTCCCACACACACCCAATCCCGCTGGACCTTGGTTCTCAACACACCCCCGCAGCGGGATGGCTCTGATACCATGTTGAAACCACCCGTCACCACACATCTTCCCAAAACCCCGAGGTGATGGTAAGGGGGGACGGGGGTACATAAACACCAAGGACCACCCGCTGCAGGCAATGTGAGACTAATCCATCCACAGGATTGCGGGGATATTCCGCCACACGGGGGCCCACCGGGGTCAACACCCAGACCTGGAACGCGATGGGGAAGCCCAAATATGCGGTCCCACACACACCCAATCCCGCTGGACCTTGGTTCTCAACACCTCCTTACAATCATCACATCCATACATTCATCACAACAGAAATCCGTTTTGCACAGCATCAAAGCCACGGAGTCTTCTCTGGTTTACCCATGAACATCACCAATCCAGACTACCGGTCCAGATGGGCTTCACACAGCATGCCTACGCCGTACTCTATATTTCCGGCTCTAAATGCAGACACAACAAAGGAATCACTTCCGCGATCCACCTCTTTGTGGAGGATTCCAAGCACATGTATAGAGAAAGGACTTCGATGTTCAAGAAGGAGATCGTTACCCTTGAAGATCGCTTCGGCGCCATGAAGTAGCCAGATGGAAATCACCGCCTCGGCCTTGCCTTCACGAATCCGCTCTCGGATCTTCGCTCCGCACTCCGCAGCTCCTACAGCAGTTGGAAGACTCCTCCCTTCTCTCTCCCTTAGGCCTTTCTTCTTTCTCTCTCTTGGAATGAAGATGAAGAAGAAGAAGATAATAAAAGAGGGTTTTAAATCCCCTTTTTTCGGCCTTCCCAACACCTGGACAAAGCCCAGCCACTGGATCCAGGAAGAGGGAAACAAACGGCTCAGATCTGGCCAGAAAACCCTGAACACGGCCTGACACGCCCTGTGACACGCCCGTGTCACAGGCCGTGTCCCCCTAAGCGGCAGACAACCGACTCAATCCAACCAGTACACGGCCGTGTGACACGCCCGTGTCACGTGCCGTGTACCCGACACGCCCTCAGACACGCCCGTGTCTGAGGGCGTGTTCCTCAACAGAAATAATCCCAAATCAACCCGAGACTTCACACGGCCTGGCACACGGCTTGGCACACGCCCGTGTTCCTGGCCGTGTGCACCAGGACACACCCGTGTCCCGCAAACACGCCCTAACCCGAGACGTCGAGTTGAGTTCGACGCCCACTGACACGCCCTGTGACACGCCCGTGTCACAGGCCGTGTCCTCACTAGAAACTCGATACTCGACGATCGTCGCGTAACACTCGTCGAGCATTCGACACGGCATCCGACACGGCCGTGTCCTGGGCCGTGTGCCCCTCTCGACGATGTCGAGCGAAAATCGTCGACACCAAGTCCGATCGTCGACACAACCTCGACACGCCCTGCGACACGCCCGTGTCGCAGGCCGTGTCAACTGACACGCCCTGGGACACGCCCGTGTCCCAGGCCGTGTCACCCATGCCTGAACCCGATTTTGCTCAAAATGATCCTCTTGACTTCGGGGTGTTACAATCCTCCCCCCCTTCAAATAATTTCGTCCTCGAAATTTGACTCCAAACAGCCAATTGGTTACAACATCACAAAATCATAGCCTCCGCACACAGTAACAAACAGACAACACAACAAACATCCCTAACTTCCACTTGTGCACATTCAGCCACATAAAACCTCAAAACAAAACAACATAATTGATTTATCTCGTCACAAGCACAAGTACACCAAACTATTATAGAGATCTACAACTATTTATGATGTACAGACATCACTATGGATGATTCATCAAGATCCGATTCCCGATTCAGTCAAAAGTGATGCACATCAACGATTATTCATCACACCTGATAGAGAAACATAGTTGACACATTCACATCACAGTTCACTTCCGCTCAGCCTCCCGATTTTGAAATTCGCGATTTAAAGATAAATGAAACGCTCGAGGCTGAATTTCACCAACTGAGCTTTGCGGCTCTTGCACTTCCATCGCATGCAATCTAGGTTGCGTCCGGGGTGCAGATGATTCGGCCACTGCTTTCCCTTTTTCTTCATATGACGCACCTGTCTTTTTCTCACTCCCTGGAGGGACATTCCAATAGAATTTTGCGATGTGTCCTTGCTGCCCACATTTATAACATATACGTGTATCCACACGTTCTGGCCCATACGTCGCCCCCGAAGAAACAGTCGACGGAGCTACGTCCACCGGCCTAAATCTTTTCTTCTCTTGTCGGCGAAACTCCGATTGATCTGGTGGTGACATTTTAAACTCTGACTTTTCCCTTGTCAGTCTCTTATTCTCTCGTACTCGCTTCATATCCTTCTCCAAGGCACGAGCTGTATCGACCAACGCCTGAAAGCCTTGGCTCACCGAACTCGAAAGTGCCAACCTCAATTCATCCCGCAAGCCGCCATAAAACCGATTCGTCTTTCGCACTTCCTCCGCAAAGGTAGATCCCGCATATCTCCCCAATCTTGTAAACTCATGCAGGTGGGTATCAATATCTCGCTCACCCTGCACCAAACGGAGAAACTCATTTTCCATCGCAATCCTCTGCGACACCGGCACATACTTGGCTAAAAATATTTGGGAGAATTCCTCCATTGAAACCTCCATTACACCTCGACCTGCCAAGTGGTGCACTTCAATTTCATCCCACCACAATCTCGCATCTCCTTCCAACAGAAAAGTGGCCAACAACACTTTCTGTTCCTCGACCGTCCTGATTGCGGTTAGGATCCTTTTTACTCTTGCCAACCAATCTTCTGCCTGCGTTGGTGAGAGCGCTCCACCAAACGTAGGTGGATGAAAGTGCATAAAACGTGACAATGCGTCGTCACTCGCTTGCACTTCCACCACCTCGGCAGCATACTCTTGTCTTCCACCAGGTCTTGCCTGTCCAGTTGGTTGTGCTTGTAACACTGCAAGCACTGTCTCCACCACCACCCGTATGGCCTCTGCCGAGGGAGGCATCGGCGCTTCCACGGGTGCTGCACTCTCATCCGACCACTGGGGCTCAGACGGCCCAGCACCATCCCTCGCCACCTATCAATGTACAGAACACCATTAATACGACCAAAGCATAATGGGACTGCTACATTGACTACACCCGCACGCATAGCATGTGCATGACATACATTCCTAGTGGACATTCATGAGTTCATTTATGTTCTCTCCTCCCAAACAATCTCAACCTCGCTTTGATACCACTTTGTAACGCCCCCACCTGTCATATGACATATAACGGTGGGTCCGGCCGGGGCCCCACGCCATATAGCACAGACAAGCAAAGGAATCACGTGTGGAAATCAAATCTATGCGTGTCCTTAACTCATTCCATTCTAGCGCAACATTTTTCTTATTAACATGAACTCAAACCAGAATGTCCACTCATATATAAATACCACATTTATATAAAAACACCAGGAATGTATACAACTCACACACCCTGGCCTTATGGCCTTACAAGTTCCTCTTTCACATCAATGGTTTCGTACATCGGCACGCAGGCCGGCCACACATGAAATCCAACCATGATTCTTCATATAGCTCTCAAGGACTACACCAGGCTAGCCAATCCACTTATTCTTTCCAAACCGCAGCACCTGCAATTCATCATCCAAACCAACACAGAAAATAAAGTAACGGTCAGCAGTGCTGACCCATTATAACGACCCTACCCCCTACCCGGGGTAGTGGTTCCTTCCCTGTATACAGTGCTTCCTTTCTCATCAAGCATCAACAAACATCACCAAATCACATCATAGCTAGATCATTCTCTTTATTCCACTAACAAACACATCACATCACAAATGCTGGAGTCCACCAACGCTCCGTGCACTCAGGGCACCTTCTTGGCGTACCGGAATCCACCGTCGTACATCGCTGTCTCTCGAGGTTTTAACTTGTTGGTTGACCGGCCCTAGTCCACCAGCTCGCAGGCTGACGACATCCCGCCCAAGCCACTCAGAGGTCCATCCTCACAGCATCACAAACAGAGCAGACCGACCCACACTATGTGGTGTAGCAAGCCGGGTTTATCTCAGCTCCCCAGGCATTGTCTACCCATCGATCCCCCTCCTAGTCCGATCGACCCACCCATGTGGTGCAGCAACCCGGGTTTAACTCGGCTCCCCTAGCATTGCCACCCATCGATCCTACCTTAACTGGATCAACCCACCCTAGTGGTGTAACAAACCGGGCGTATCTCGCACTAACCAGGCGTGTTACCAATTGATCATCTCATATCCAGGAGCTTCACCAAAGCCTCCTTACAATCATCACATCCATACATTCATCACAACAGAAATCCGTTTTGCACAGCATCAAAGCCACGGAGTCTTCTCCGGTTTACCCATGAACATCACCAATCCAGACTACCGGTCCAGATGGGCTTCACACAGCATGCCTACGCCGTACTCTATATTTCCGGCTCTAAATGCAGACACAACAAAGGAATCACTTCCGCGATCCACCTCTTGGTGGAGGATTCCAAGCACATGTATAGAGAAAGGACTTCGATGTCCAAGAAGGAGATCGTTACCCTTGAAGATCGCTTCGGCGCCATGAAGTAGCCGGATGGAAATCACCGCCTCGGCCTTGCCTTCACGAATCCGCTCTCGGATCTTCGCTCCGCACTCCGCAGCTCCTACAGCAGCTGGAAGACTCCTCCCTTCTCTCTCCCTTAGGCCTTTCTTCTTTCTCTCTCTTGGAATGAAGATGAAGAAGAAGAAGATAATAAAAGAGGGTTTTAAATCCCCTTTTTTCGGCCTTCCCAACACCTGGACAAAGCCCAGCCACTGGATCCAGGAAGAGGGAAACAAACGGCTCAGATCTGGCCAGAAAACCCTGAACACGGCCTGACACGCCCTGTGACACGCCCGTGTCACAGGCCGTGTCCCCCTAAGCGGCAGACAACCGACTCAATCCAACCAGTACACGGCCGTGTGACACGCCCGTGTCACGTGCCGTGTGACACGCCCGTGTCACGTGCCGTGTACCCGACACGCCCTCAGACACGCCCGTGTCTGAGGTCGTGTTCCTCAACAGAAATAATCCCAAATCAACCCGATACTTCACACGACCTGGCACACGGCTTGGCACACGCCCGTGTTCCTGGCCGTGTGCACCAGGACACACCCGTATCCCGCAAACACGCCCTAACCCGAGACGTCGAGTTGAGTTCGGCGCCCACTGACACGCCCTGTGACACGCCCGTGTCACAGGCCGTGTCCTCACTAGAAACTCGATACTCGACGATCGTCGCGTAACACTCGTCGAGCATTCGACACGGCATCCGACACGGCCGTGTCCTGGGCCGTGTGCCCCTCTCGACGATGTCGAGCGAAAATCGTCGACACCAAGTCCGATCGTCGACACAACCTCGACACGCCCTGCGACACGCCCGTGTCGCAGGTCGTGTCAACTGACACGCCCTGGGACACGCCCGTGTCCCAGGCCGTGTCACCCATGCCTGAACCCGATTTTGCTCAAAATGATCCTCTTGACTTCGGGGTGTTACAAGCTGGCAGAAACATTCGTGCATTATAATAGATGTTTGTATACCCCCAATGAGTGTGTGCTGTGAGTGCACTATAGGTGGCATGTTTCTTGACCGGAAAGTGAGTTGTCCCCAAAAGAATCCTGCCACAAAGGCTTATTATGCAAAAATAAAAGAACGTCCAAAACCAAAATACGTGAAAGTGTGTTGTCCCCTAAAGGATCCTGCCACAAAGGCTTATTATGCGAAAATAAAATAAGCAATAAAAAAATCAAAGTAATCCTTCACCAGACACCAGCTAGCCAAAAAACACCAGCACCATTTCCTGCAATTTATGATAGCATTTAGTTTAGAATCGGAGTGAGATGCTAATACAAATAATGATGAACCAAATAGAAATTTTGGTAGTAACAACATTTAACATGGAAGGCGGCATCGGTCAAACATGGTTGAAGTTATATATGCATTCAAGATATATGCAGACATATGCTAATGGTTGCAGATCATGCAATAAACAATTTTTGCTATCCTGTATGGTGGCAAAATATGAAGTGACTGAAGAACAAAAATGATAGCTATGCAAAAAGGAGGAAGTAAACCCAAATGGGACAGATTGTCAATAAATGCAGAGAAATGTTTTTGCAGATGAAAGGACCTGCATCTCATCACCATAGTGAATGAAGTTTTTCAGGGACTTGGAAGCAAATAGGAGGACGACCGAGGAACCTAGAAACAAACGAAGATGAACTAAATCAAAAATTTGGTAGTAGCAACAAAGAATCATATGATCAAGATTAAAATCATGGTGTGAGCAGCAAAAATAAAACGAAAAAGAAGAGGAAAACGAAGAGAAATCGTGCAAAAATTGTGAGAAAAACCGAGCAACAAATAATCAGAAAAAACCAAGAGGAAGATCGACTTACCTGCACTGTAAGAAGAGACGTCGCGTTGGCGTGTGGAGTAGGATCTCTGTAAAAGAAAGAAGAGGAAAGATAGATTACCACAAAGAAATGTAGAGAAAAAGAAGAAGGAATAACTATAATGCTTAATGATTTTTGCTAATAATGATGAATACTTTTCTAAAGTTAGAATGATAATCAATCTGTTAAATTATTCTGGATAAATCATTAAATTAGAAATGACATTGCAGTCCAAATTTTAATATCACACCATCGGATAAATTATTGTAAACTTATATAAAGGGTATACACACCAAAATGTTTTCATAACATCGACACAGAGGAAGATGATGAACAGAGATTTGAAGACTGTCGTAGATGAACCATTGTAGGTCGGCGAACTGGAAGATCACAATCGGAGGCTGAAGTTTCGATTTGGATATCAGGAAGCTTGAAATCGGAGGTCCAACATCGGAGAGGAAGAAGCCCCTTGATTCTCGCAAGAAGCTCGAAATCGATCCTTGTGATAGCTAGAGTCTCGATGGCTAGTTGAAATTTTAAAATCACACCAACAGATAAACTATTTTAAACTTGAAAGGCAATATACACACACAATGTTTCCATAATTATGACACAGAGGAAGAAGATGAACCGAGATTTGAAGACTGCCGCTGACAAAGCACTGTAGGCCGACGAATTGGAAGCTCAAATTGAGAGGCTGGAGCCTGGAAGTTTGAGGCTGGAGATCCTTGAGATTGCTGGAGTCCTAATGGCAAGACTGCAAGAAGCTTCCTTTGAGATCGCTGCAGTCTCGTCGTCGTCCCACTAGAAGCTCAAAATCATTGATGTCCCGTCGAAAGCTCAACATGCAAAAGGGCAGAGGAGCTTTAGGGTTTACGAGCTCTGAAGCAGAGCCAATCCGAGATGGGGTACATGTTATTTATTGTTGAAGCTTTCATGAAGACGTGTAGAAGGAGTAAACATGTAGCAATAGAAGATATTTTGGGGAGAGGGTTCAGATTTGATATAACACACAAAAATGGAGTTTGGCTTGGAAAAATTGGAGGGAAAGAGGAAATGACTCTAAAACCAAAATTTTTAAAACAAAGAAGATGAGAAGCGAGGTTATTTTGGGAACTTTGAATGTTACACCATCTCACTTTAGTGTTTTCTTATATAATAAAGAAACACACACACACACACACACACACACACACACACACACGAGTGCCCGACACGGGGCTCCGCCCCTACGGTCAAGCGCGACAGTATCCGGTCGGCGACGACGAGTTTCGCCCGCCCCAGTTAAAATAATATAATTTTAAATTAATTATTCAGATAATATAATTTAATTTATATGTGTGTCAAACAATCTAAAATATTTAATGAGCCAGACTAATGTAATTAAGTCGAGTGCTAGCTAACAATTTAATTAATAAGAGCTGAATATCATAAATAAAATATGCACTGAAGGTTTAACGCAAATGCTCTCGTGGTGTAAGGGTTAAGACGAGTTTCTTTGAACAGGAGGTCAACGATTTGATTCTCACTGACACATGTGTGTTTTATTTTTTAATTATACATTTTGTTTAGTCCCACACCAGGTAAAAGAATTAAGGTTTCGAGTATAAATACAAAACCCGATCATAATTATTTGAAGTTTGGCATTCCAAGCGGGCTAAGCAGGACCATATCGGGCCGGGCGGGCTAGACCGACCGGTAGGACTGTACTGGGTGGGACGATATATTGGGCGAGCCTGCTTTAATTTTTAAGAATTGAAAGGACAAAAACGTAATTTCACATGAGTTTAGGACACCCTAGTAGTAGGTTTTGGAGACCTAATAAAATATGGAGAGAGGGTACGGTTTGATTGAGCTCGATCGAACGACAACAGAATTATCAATCCATAATCAGACGGTTATTATATTTTCGAACTCATCAGTTTATACTTCCTTTATAGTGAAATATATATATTATATTGGAATAATGGAAACACGTATTTCCAAATATACGCACGAGGCTCGCTGGGCATGAACGCACGTGACCGCGGGGCGGCCGACGGTTGCAGGCTCATCCGCCCCAGAGCCCAGGGTGGCCGGTGGCCGGCGAGCCCGCAGCCGACGGCCACCCCACTGTTTAAAAAAATTTGCAAATTTTTTTTAACAGCCGCTGGATTAAATCCAATGGCTGGTAAGCTGTGCGAGAAAAAACAATGCAAACCACTGAATAAAATATGCAAATTTCTCAAACTTTTCATTTTCTATATATCATTTTTGGTTAGAAAGAAATATGTTCTCACCATACATTGTGTAGCATCTGAGCCATTGAATCAGTTCCACCATTTCAATCTTAGCCACTGAATAAAAATATGTACGATTCCTTCTTTTCATTTCTAACCTCCATCTTCAACTCCTAACCTCCGTATTCGAAATCTTCAGGGAGAGATTATCCTAAACAGGTACTCTACGACTTGCACTTCAAGTAAAATTCTGCTCTTTCTCTCCCTCTACCAGTCCAAGGTTGTAAAAAATAAATAAATTTACACTATGATGTTAACATGTTTGATGAAATGTCTGTTATAAGAGATTATTTTTGGTTGTTATAGCAGTCCATGTTTGATGAAATGCTTGTACAAAAAATAAATTTACAATATGCCGTTAAGATGTTTGATTAAATGTCTGTTAGAAGAGATTATTTTTTGTTATTATAGCAGTCCATGTTTGATGAAAAATAAATTTACACCATTGTCTCACTGCACCATTTTTTACACGACTGCCTCACTGCACGAAAAATAAACTTACATCATGGTGTTATACCAATCCATGTTTGAATATTGCAACCATTGTTTACACCATGTTCTTTAACCATAACCTTGCCTCAATTTCCATGTTTTTTTATCATAGATTCTTAGCTGATGGTATTAGATGCAAATGTCTGCTTATAAAATGCAAACAATTAGATTTGTGGTTGTGAACGCATACAAGATCACCGTGTTTGCTTTTTTGAAATGGTTCGTCTGAAACTATATGTTGGCCTGTACTCTTTAGCACCTACTCTTTAACAGCTATTTCGTCTGAAACTATTTGTTGGCCCACTCATTAATATAACCAGGGGTGGAACTGTTCATGGGCACACCCGGGAACGTGTCCGACTCCAAAATTTTGGAAAAAAATTAGAGGTATTGATTTGAGTCCAACCAAATACAATTTAGGTTCGATTTAGACACACCCAGACACTATTTCGGTTCAACAAATGTCGAACGACGAAATTTCTCGAGTTCGTCGAGTTCGACGAACATCGAACGCATTCGTCAAACGCATTTCTCGCGTTTGACGAACGTCGAACACTCGAACAGATTCTTCTAGGGCTTGGGCTTTCAGAGTTTCAGGTACCGACATGATTCTTTTTTCTCGCACAAGCGCACAGTAGCACCCCGCGCGGCGTCCCCGTCGGTTATCCCCGTCCAGCCATCTTCAAATCTCAATCATTCTTGGCGGCCCGCACCAGGACATTCTCTCCGCTCGACGCCGCGACCTGAGACAAAAAGAAAGAAGTTTACTTCTTCTTCTCCACTTCACTATGAGCATCTTCTCCTCCTCCTACTCCTCCTCCTTTCTTCAGTTCTTCTTATGATGCCTTGGTTTACTTTATCTTCTCCACTTCATTGTGAGGATGCTTATCGTTGGCTGAAATTTGTGATTTCCTGAGCGATTTAGCTATATGATGATTTTGTTTTTGTTTGTGAAAATGGGGGGTTTTTTTGAGAAGTTTTAGTATTTTACCTGAGAAAATTTTTTTGTTTGTTAATTTGGTGTTTTCGTGAAATGAACAGACTGTTTGGAAAATCCATCCTCATTCCTCCATCATTCCCGGCGGCCAGCAAGGTTTTCCCTGTGAGCATCTTCTCCTCATCATTTCTTCATTTCTTCTTATGACAGAATAGCATGATGATTGATTCATTTCACTGTGAGCATCTTCTCCTCATCCTTTCTTAATTTTGTCCTATTTCATCATTTCAATTGTAGTTGATGGATAAATTTCTCTCAAAAATAACTCAGAAGGAAAAATCTGTTGAATTAGAAGAGGCCTAGATTAGAGTTTAAATTAGAGGACTTACCCACTGATCCGGGCTTGAGACAACCAATAACAACTTATGAAGTGAATGTTTAAGATTCAATACGGAGATATTACTTACGAAATGGTTCTTGTCAACCACATTTAGTTAGTTTTCCGCAAACATTAATGGGTCAAAAGTCTCGAAGATTCAATAAGGAGTGGTTTGGTGAATACAAGAGTTGGTTGGAGTACAGTCAACATAAGGATGCTGGATTTTGCTTGTACTGTTACGTCTTTCCTCAACCAAGCTGTGATCAAACTTTTTTAAGTTGTAGATTCAGATATTGGAAAGACAAAATAATACTTAAAATGCATATTGGTAAACATAATAGTGCACATAATGCATCTAAAAAAATGAGTGAAACTTTGATGAATCAAAAGCAAAGCATTCAAAATGTACTTAGTACACATAAACATACACAAATTATAGAATATCATGCATATTTATGTGCATCCATTGATTGCAACCGTTTTCTTTTGTGTCAAGACTTGTCTTTTTGTGGACATGATGAGTCAAAAGAATCAACCAATAGAGGAAATTTATTGCATTGTTAGACTTCCTTGCTACACACAACAATGTGGTTAAGACAGTTGTATTTGAAAAGGCTCCAAGTAATTGTCAACTTACATCACCGAAAATTCAGAAGGAAATTGTTTCGGTAATTGTAAGTGAGACAACATACAAAATTGTTACAGATATTGGCGAAGAATGTTTTGCTATTTTAGTGGATGAATCTCGAGATATTTCAGCAAAAGAGCAAATGACAATTATTTTGCGATACATTGATGCGAAGGGTTTCATTTTTGAAAGCCTCCTTGGTTTTGTTCATGTACAAGACACTATTGCATTATCACTCAGAGCTGTAATTGATAATATTTTTATGAAGCATGGACTTCACATATCTAAATTGCGCGGGCAGGTCTATGATGAGGCTAGCAATATGAGAGGTGAGTTTAAGGGCCTTAAAACATTGATTATGAAAGAAAATCCTTTTGCTTATTATATTCATTGTTTTGTTCATCAGTTATAGTTAATATAAGTCATTGTTGCAGAAGGCCATTATGAAGTCGTAGGGATGTTCTCTTTTATTAATATTATACTGAATGTTGTAAGCAGCTCTTGTAAACGCTGTGATAATATCAGAGCATTAGAAGTTGATAGAGTTGCCCAAGAACTTGGCTGCGGAGCGTTATAGATCGGTCGGGGTTTAAATCAGCCATTAGAAATCAAGAAAGTCGGAGACACGCGGTGGGGTTCTCATTATAGTGTTGTGTTAAATTTCATACGTATGTTCTCATCAATTGTGGATGTTCTTGAAATTATTACAGAAGATGGAGTTGATGGAAATCAAAGAGAAACCGCTAGCAATCTTATCATGAGTATGTCAACATTTGAATTCATATTTCTGTTGCACTTAATGAAAATTATTCTGGCAAAGATAAATGAGTTATCACATGCACTATAAAGGAAAGATCAAGATATTATCAATGCAATGAATTTTGTGAAATTATCGAAGCAATTGTTATTGAATTTGAGAAACGTTGATCTTGAATGGGAGTTATTCATCACTGAATTCACCAAATTTTGTGCTAAACATATGATTGATGTTCCTAATATGAATAATACATTTGTTCAACTTGGAAGATCAAGGCGTAAAGCTAGAGATATCACAATTTTTTATCATTTTCGAGTTGAGCTATTTAATACAGTAATTGATTGGGTGTTGAATGAGTTGAATGAGTTGAATGAGCGTTTCAATGAAGTAAATACCGAGTTGCTTATTTGTGCTTCATGTCTTGACCCAAGTGACTATTTTGCTTCTTTTAATAAGCAAAACTTGATTTGCCTTGCAAAATTTTATCCTTATGATTTCAGTCCAATGGATTTGCAGTTACTTGAAGGTCAACTAGATGTGTATATTCTGGATATGCGATCAACTAAAGAATTTTCTCAAATAAAAGGTATTAGCGAACTTGTCAAGAAAATGGTGGAGACGAAAAAACATGATCATTTCCAACTTGTTTATCGGTTTTTGAAGTTAGCATGTCTTCTATCTGTTGCAACTGCTTCTGTTAAAAGAATGTTCGCGACAATGAAGATAATAAAAGGTCATTTGCGAATCAGAATGAGAGATGAGTGAATAAACGATTGCTTAATTGTATATATTGAGAAGGACATTGTGGCCACCATTACTAATGAGTCAATCATCACACGCTACCAAAATATGTGTACCCGAAAAGTAGTTTGTTAGTCGATATGTAATTGCCTTTTATTTTGATTAACTTGCTCATTTTTCTTAAAAGTTTGAATTAAAAAAATTATATAATTAGTTACTTTTTGAATGGTGCCCGGGTCCAACTAAAATCCTAATTCTGTCACTGAATATAACTATCACAAATATAACTATTTGTTGCTTTTTTGAAATGATCCTACTTTTAAAATTAAATTGTTGCTAACTTTTACAAACAGGCGAACTCTTTAACAGCTATTTTGTTTTGATAAATAAGTGGAGGGGTGTCGTGTTGTGGTTTTCTATTCTCTCTGCACGGTACATTCCCTTTCTCCTATTATTTGTGCTATATAGTTGAAATGGAGATGGGGGTGTAGGATTTTCTTAGCTTTTGTATATATTTTTTTTAAAACTGTATTTTTCATTTAGAGCATATCCAGGTTTAGTTAAAATTATTGGGGTGAACAAAGTTAGTATTTGCGCATATGTTTGATTGAAATAGGACTCACCGAACCTGCTTTCTGGCATATCTATCATTATTTGGGTTTCATATTAATATCTTTGGTACCCTCCAATGGTGGAGATTGGGTAATTGTGTATCTTTTTTTCAATTTGTCTTTTTGTATATTGTACTTTTGTTGCCACTTTTGAGAACTGACATCTTATGATTCTTTAGCTTCTTAATTTAGCTAGGTCACATGTTAATATTTCTTAATTTACTCAAAAGGGAGCGCAGCCGGCACGAATGCAGGCGTAGCTCGCCGTCCTCGTCCGGGTATTGTTGATGCGGCGCTTCGGGCTTCGCCCGTAACCAAGCAGGCTTCGCTTGCTTGACATTCAAGCGGGGGTGAAGCCCTCCCCCGACGGGCTTCGCCCGCCCCCGGCGGGCTTCTCACGCCCGTCCCCGGCGATTATTTAAAATTTTAAAGTATTTAAAATATAATTTATTAGAATTTTAATAATTTTTATATTTTTAAAAAATATAATTTATAAAAATATAAAATGAAATTAAAAAATGTCTGTGTCCGTCCCCTCGCCATTCTACTTCCTCCTGCCGCACCCATTCCCGACGCCTCCGACGACGGCCTGACCGGTGACCACGGGCGAGTTCGGCGGGGCCACCATCTTATTCACTAGTTGTTCGGTTCTATGTGGTTCTTATTTGTTGTTCTCAACTTTAGTAAAGCCAGATGGTGACAGCTCTGTTACCAATGTTAGGTATTTAGATAATGTCCGCACGTGTCGAGACGGACTCGAAAAGACATTTTGAGTTTCAAGTCACTATAGGGCAAACCTCTATGCTGGAGATACTACAAATAGTCATTCCAAACTTGATGAACTATTATGCACTATCTTGAGCAAAACCTCAACAAACAACACGTAGTCCACATAGATTACTTCCTAATGCGCGCAAATAGAGAGATATAAATAATTTTCTTATTTTCTCATGTTCTCTTCTCCCCATCTCTTCTTCTTCTCATCCTTGCTCACTCATCGCTCTTTTCTCAAATGGCGCCCCTTCTGTCTCATGGTCTCTACAACATTCAATCTTTAAATTAAGTCAGAAAAAAATAGTAGATCAAGCCCAGTCTGTAGAGAAGGAAGTCAGCAAAGGAAGTAAGCAGAAACTTATGAACATCTCTCTGTTGGAAATGAGCGAGACACCAGGGCGAGACGAACGACACCGACGGGATGCCTTCGGGTGGGATGGACAACCCGGCGAGATGGCTCCGGGCGAGATGGTTGCACCAGCGGAAGAGACCTGGCGAGACGATCCCGGCGAGCTCCTTTCTCTCCTAGCAGGATCTACCAGTGAGGTGCTGCGTGAGACGGCTCCGGGCGAGACTGCTTCTGCGGGACGACCCGGGGCGAGACGGCTTTTAACACCCCAGATTTTGAGAGAGGGTCGATTTGCATTTCTGGCCAATTTTTGGTTTCTGGCAGGGGGAACACGGCCCGGGACACGCCAGGCCGTGTCAGGCTGGAGTCGACGACTTGGCCGCGTAGTCGACACTTTGCGCTCGACGATTTATCGAGACAGGGCACACGGCCTGCGACACGGGCGTGTCGCAGGGCGTGTCGAGCCCGTGTCGACACTCGGCCTGGGGTGTCGACATTTTCGCTCGACAATGTGTCGAGACAGGGCACACGGCCTGCGACACGGGCGTGTCGCAGGGCGTGTCGAGCCCGTGTCGACACTCGGCCCGGGGTGTCGACATTTTCGCTCGACAATGTGTCGAGACATGGCGCACGACCTAGGATGCGGGCGTGTCTAAGGCCGTGTGGGTCTGTCGACGAACTTCAGTCGACGATGTTCACTCGACGAGTGTCGAGTGTCGAGACTGGGGCACACGGCCTGTGACACGGGCATGTCACAGGGCGTGTCCCGCTTGGTCGACGATCTTCGCTCGACATTTTTCCGCGGTGTCGACACAAAGGCTGTCGACGAGTGTCGAGACTTGGCACACGGCTTGGGACACGGGCGTGTCCCAGGCCGTGTCCCTTCTCGGGTTATTTTCGTGGCTGTGTCGATGGAGGCACACGGCCGGCCACACGGCCGTGTCCGTTGGGACACGGTCGTGTCGGGTCGAACACGGGCGTGTCGAATGCCCGTGTGTTGTTCCAGGCGCGTCGATTTGAGACGGCGAATGGGGGACACGGTCCTGGACACGGGCGTGTGCCAGGCCGTGTTCGGCCCAGGTATTTTATTTTACAGGGCAAGGATCACATGCAGGAGCTAGCTCGTCGGCCAGAAATGCCTAAACCTCATGAAGTGCTTTTCTCTTTTGTAGCTCTACTTAAATGATGTTGTATGTTTGAGACTCATGTTGTCCGGCTTGCATGCCGAGGTAGACTAGGAGTGCTATGCACTTTCTTGATTGTTGTATTATTTGATTTTGGACACTTGTTGTAAGGTCATAAAGCCAATGTTATTACTCTTCTTGTAGTGGATAACTTCTAGTCTTGCTTTTGTTTCCACTGTGTTGTGCAAAGTGTTTTGAGTGTGGATAGTTATATCAACTTATAATAATACTAAAGCTGTGACGTCCGTATGTTGTGGGGCCACGACCGAACCCATATTATACGGTCATTATAGTGGAGGTGTTACAATTTGGTATTAGAGGGAGGTTAGATTCAAGGTCAATGCGTAGAGAAGTTATCCACTTAAGAGTAACGCGAGACCATGAGTGTCCTTATGTTTAAGTCTTGAGATTAGAGACTGATTCCTTGTTTCTTGTTTTCTTGAAGAGTGCAAGCAACGAGGCGGGTACGTCGAGAGCAAGAGAGGAACTCTCGGCGAGCAGTGCCACTGCTCCAGGTCTTTTGGGCACGGGTGTAAACCCGGCCGACTTTTGCCGCATGCTTGCAGAAGCGATGGTGGCAGCCCAAGCTGCAGTGGCAGTAACCCCTGCTACACCGGATACGGCGACGGCCGTGCCAGGAGGAGAAGTCAGGCGAGTGGAGCCTTTGGCGGAAAGGGTTGTTGTCGGACATGGAGACCGACACTTGAAGTACTTCCTAAGCTTCCATCCCCCGTCTTTCAAGGGAGTTGGTACGCCAACGGATGCGGAGGATTGGTGGGTTCGCATTCAAGAGCTTTTGAGGGCGGCAGAGACGCTAGAAGAAAAGAAATTTGAATATGCGGCATTCATATTGGAAGGAGACGCCAAGTTGTGGTGGGTGAGCCATAGTGGCCGCCAGTTCCCTGGACGCACTCCGTCGGTGGAGGAGTTTGGGGATGCTTTTCTGAAGAGATACATTCCAGTTTCTACACGGTTGGCCCTTCAGAGGCAGTTCCTGCACTTAATGCAGCGGGACAAGATGGTGGACGAGTATGTGCAGGAGTTCACCCGTTTGGGTCGTTACGCGGGAACGACGATGGCAGATGATGTAGAGAGGGATAACCTCTTCTACCAGGGGCTGAGGGAGAATCTGAGGCAACCCCTCATTTCTATGAAGAGGGCTGGATTTAATGAACTAGTTGTCGCTGCCAGGATATTGGAAAGTGATTTGGAGTGAACCCAACATCGTAAGGGTTTCACTCCCAAGCAAGGGGAAGGGAAGCCTTCCCAATCCCATGGAAAGTCTGAAGGGAGTAGGTGGAGGAATAAGCCTCACACATCCAGGTCCGGCGAGAAGAGCAAGTGGACGCCTGGAGGTTCTCACTCTAGGGGACCTCCGACGTGCTACAACTGCGGTAAGGCGGGGCACATAGCTCGTGTTTGTCCCCAAGGAGGAGCGGGGCAAGAGGCAAGGCAGGAGCAGACTGTGCGCTCCGGCCCCAGTGCTACAGAGAAAGGGAAGATGGCGGAGTCGAGCGCTTCTCGGTTCCAACCGGTGTAACCAAGGGCTTACAACCTTGGACAGCAAGAAGCGATCCGCCAAACCGATGTGGTTACATGTATGAAGAAAATTTAAGTTGAAATTTTGTGCTCCATACTTTTAGACCCCTTTTTGTGTGATGTCTATGTTGTAGGCTTCGTTTTAGTTTCCGGATACCCCGCTAGGGTATTGTTCGATACGGGAGCATCACACTCCTTTCTTGCGGAGAGCTTCATCCGGAGAATAGGAGCTAAGTCTTTCTCGGCGGACGCGGAGTTGAAAGTGCGCATGCCCAATGGGTCATCCATGATTACCGGGGCCAAAGGGAGCATTTGTTGGGAGCTGGATGGAGTTGACTTCGTTTTGGTAGCAGTGATTTTGCCATTGGTTGAGTTTGATGTCATTTTGGGCATGGACTGGCTTGCAGATCAGCGCGCCAGTATTGATTGCCTATCTAAGGTAGTGACCCTAAAGAGCAAAGGACTGGTGGAGGTCAAATTTGAGGGCCTTTGTAGAGTGGCCTATTCCCTGATTTTGGCCATGCAATTGATGCGAGCGGTTATCCAGGGTGGTGTAGCGCTTGTAGCGCTATTGGAGGTTCGTCTCTCTCACCTATCTATTGAGGAAGTGCTCGTAGTGGCAGAGTTCAAGGATGTGTTTCCGGATGAACTTCCTGGAACGCCTCCTCGGGGGGAGATCGATTTCTCGATCGAGTTAGTGCCGGAGGCTAGGCCGGTGTCACACCCTCCGTTTAGGATAGCACCAAAGGAGTTGGCTGAACTTAAAATACAATTACAGGAACTGTTGGAGCAAGGGTATATCAGACCCAGTTCTTCACCGTGGAGAGCGCCAGTGTTGTTTGTAAAGAAGAAAGACAGTAGTATGCGACTATGCATAGACTACCGAGAGTTGAATAAATTGACCGTCAAGAATAAGTATCTGATTCCTCGGATAGACGACTTGTTCGACCAGCTGGTGGGGTCGGTGGTGTACTCCAAATTAGACTTGAAGTCAGGCTATTATCAGTTGCGAATTCGGGACAAGGACATCCCCAAGACTGCCTTTGGTACAAGGTATGAACACTTTGAGTTTACGGTGATGCCGTTCGGGCTGACGAACGCACCATCTGTATTCATGGATCTTATGAATCGATTATTTTGGGAATACTTGGATTCTTTTGTGGTTGTCTTCATTGATGACATCTTGGTGTATTCCAAATCGAAAGTGGAGCATGAGACCCACTTGAGAGTGGTCTTGTAAGTGTTGAGGGAGAGCCAGTTGTATGCAAAGTTCTCCAAGTGCGAGTTCTGGTTAGAGAAGGTGGCATTTTTGGGCCACGTGATTAGTGGGGGTGGGGTGGCAGTGGATCCAACAAAAGTGGAGGCCATCATGGATTGGCCAGTCTTGAGGACCGTGGCGGAAGTCCGAAGTTTTCTTGGACTAGCCGGGTACTATAGGAGATTCGCGGAAAAGTTCTCGCGGATAGCTCTACCCCTCACCTCACTCACTCGTAAAGATCATAAGTTTGTGTGGACTCAAGAGTGCAGTCAAGCATTTGAGGCACTGAAGGAGAGACTGATGATGGCTCCAATCCTAAGTCTACCGCAAAGGACCGAGGGATTTCAGATTTTCAGTGACGCATCGGGATGCGGTTTGGGTTGTGTTTTGGTGCAACATGGCAAAGTGATAGCTTTTGAGTCTAGACAGCTGAAGCCTCATGAGAGGAATTACCCCGTCCATGACTTGGAGTTGGCGGCAGTAATTTTTGCATTGAAAATATGGCGGCATTATGTGTATGGTGCAAAAGTGGAGATCTTCACGGATCATAAAAGCCTGAAGTATCTCTTGGATCAAAAGGACTTGAACATGCGGCAATGCCAGGTAAAGCCAATGTGGTGGCAGATGCCTTGAGTAGAAAGTACTCAGGGAAAGGGAATTGGATCGAAGCTCATGATGAGCGGTTGGTACGGGAATGGGAGTCCCTTGGTTTGGAATGTGTTGCGAGAGGCGAGTCCAGCGTGGCTCGGTTGAACTGGATTGAAGTGCAGAACGACTTGACCGATCGCATTCGGGAAGCGACTCGGTTGGATGTGGAGTTTCAACCATTTGTGTTGGAGGCTCAAACGGGCGAGAGCAGCGCCTGGGAAATGATTGATGGGATTCTGAGGAAGGACGGAAGGGTTTGTATACCGCAGTTCGGCAAACTCCGTGAGGAGTTGATGTTTGAGGCTCACTTCACAAAGTACTCCATTCACCCGGGCAGTACAAAGATGTACTTGGATATGAAGAAATCCTTTTGGTGGCCGGGGCTAAAGCGGGACGTAGCTTTGTATGTGAATCGTTGCCAGACGTGCGCCTTGGTGAAGGCCGAATGTCAGAAGCCGGGCGGGTTCCTGAAACCCCTTCCAATACCTGAGTGGAAATTTGATGACATCTCCATGAATTTTGTACATGGGTTGCCTAGATCGCAGCAGGGTAATGACGATATTTGGGTGATCGTGGACCGCTTAACCAAGGTGGCCCACTTCATCCCAAATCGGAAAGAGGACAGCATGGAGAAGCTGGTGGAGTTGTATGTTCGCAACATTGTGCGACTGCATGAGATTCCTAAGAGCATAGTTAGCGATCGAGATGGACGGTTTACGTCCAAGGACTGGAGATTGATTCCGAAGAGCTTGGGCACGAAGCTAAAGTTCAGTACGACATTCCATCCTAAAACTGATGGGCAAACCAAAAGAACGAACCGTACTATGGAGGATATGCTGAGAATGTGCGTTCTTGACTTCGGCAAGAAGTGGGAGGATCACCTCTTCATGGTGGAATTCGCGTACAATAACAGTTACCAAGCAAGTATAAAGATGGCGCCATACGAAGCTTTGTATGGGAAACGGTGTCGAACACCGATGTCTTTGGCAGAGGCGGGAGACACCAAAATTTTGGGAAAGGAGGTGGTAGTTGACGCTTGTGAGTCGGTACGAACCATACAAGAGCGTATGAAGGTGGCGCAAGACCGGCAAGCAAAGTACTTTAATGCTCGTCACCGGAGGTTGGAGTTTGCGGTAGGTGATTGGGTCTATTTGAAGATCAAACCGTTCAAAGGCGTCTCACGGATACGCCGACTCAAGAAGTTGAGTCCAAGGTTTGTGGGGCCTTTTGAAGTTGTTGAACGGGTGGGAGAAGCAGCATATCGGTTGGCGTTGTCCGCGGAGCTGAGTGGATTGCATGACGTCTTCCATGTCTCCGCCTTGAGGAAAGCCTTGGTGGAGGCTAGTGTGGTGATTGAGCCGGCATCGGTGCCGATAGAGGAAGACTTGAGGACGCGAGTCCTTCCAATTGCTATAGAGGATTCGGAGACTTGGCAGTTGCGGAATAAAGAGGTTAAACTCGTGAAAGTCCGATGGGACAACTGCGGTCGAGAGGAGTTCTCTTGGGAGCGAGAACAAGCCATGCTAGAAGAGTATCCAGAACTCTTCATTTCAGGTACAATTTAAGTTTTGTTTCCTTTTGTTTTGTAATTTCGGGACGAAATTCTGTTAAGGGGGGGAGAGTTGTAACACCCCAGATTTTGAGAGAGGGTCGATTTGCATTTCTGGCCAATTTTTGGTTTCTGGCAGGGGGCACACGGCCCGGGACACGGGCCGTGTCCCAGGCCGTGTCAGGCTGGAGTCGACGACTTGGCCGCGTAGTCGACACTTTGCGCTCGACGATATATCGAGACAGGGCACACGGCCTGCGATACGGGCGTGTCGCAGGGCGTGTCGAGCCCGTATCGACACTCGGCCCGGGGTGTCGACAGTTTCGCTCGACAATGTGTCGAGACAGGGCACACGGCCTGTGACACGGGCGTGTCGCAGGGCGTGTCGAGCCCGTGTCGACACTCGGCCCGGGGTGTCGACATTTTCGCTCGACAATGTGTCGAGACATGACACACGGCCTAGGACACGGGCGTGTCTAAGGCCGTGTGGGTCTGTCGACAAACTTCAGTCGACGATGTTCACTCGACGAGTGTCGAGTGTCGAGTGTCGAGACTGGGGCCCACGGCCTGTGACACGGGCGTGTCACAGGGTGTGTCCCGCTTGGTCGATGATCTTCGCTCGACGTTTTTCTACGGTGTCGACACAAAGGCTGTCGACGAGTGTCGAGACTTGGCACACGACTTGGGACACGGGCGTGTCCCAGGCCGTGTCCTATCTCAGGTTGTTTTCAGGGCTGTGTTGAAGGAGGCACACGGCCGGCCACACGGCCGTGTCCGTTGGGACACGGGCGTGTCGAATGCCCGTGTGCTGTTCCAGGCGCATCGATTTGAGACGGCGAATGGGGGACACGGCCCTGGACACGGGCGTGTGTCAGGCCGTGTTCGGCCTAGGTATTTTATTTTTCAGGCGGATCGTGGCCATTCTTTCCATGATTTTAGGATCTGATGGTTCAGGACTGTTCTTGGGGAGTTAAGTCCGAGAATAGGGTTGGAAACCCTCATTCTTCTTCAAGCTTTTCTCTTACTAAAGTCTAGAGAGAAGGGAGAGCAAGGAAGAATGTGAAGGAGGGTTTGGGCTGTAAGAGAGGCTTCGGTGCTCCAAATCGCGAGCCGAGTCCAGATCCGTGGAGGCTAGATCTTTGCGAAGGTTTTCATCCGGCTATTTTGCCATGACAAGGAAGAGGAGTCGGAAGGTAACGACACTTCTCATCTCGGTCTTAGGATGCATGTCTTTAACATCATTTTTCCTTTCTAGTTTTGGGCACCAAACACTCAAATGAGAGGGGTTTTGGGTCGCCAAGGTTCAAGAGGAACCTCCGGGTCGATTGAGTCCGTCCCCGACATGATTTGCATTAGAGATCCGCTCCGTTAGTGGATTAGGCATGGTGGGTGAAGCCGTGTCGCGACCGTTAGTCCGACTCGGTGATGTTGCATACAAACTTTAAGGATTCGTAGAGTTTCCGTTGCGGCAAGATGTCGTTTGTGATGTGGTGATGTTTCCCCTTTTCTCGAGTGAGTACGTGTAGTCGGAACCGGACAAGGTTAGCTCCTCGTGGCGGTAGATGGTTTATTTGGTGGACAAGGTTAGCTCCGCATGAGTTGTAGATGGTTTCCTTGGTGCGCGGGAACGCTGCAGTACAAATGAGGGACTAGGGTGGAATTGTCTTGGTTTGTGATGTGTCAAGGCATGGCTATGTCTTCGTGGTCTGCTGGCTATCCCGTGACGTTCACGTCATGTGTGGAGAGTGTCCCGGCGAGACTAGTCCCCTTCTGTGAGACTGACGAGAATGCCAAGCATGGGGGCAAGACCGGGCAATGAGGGCATGAGCGGGTGGGGTCCGGCAAGGCTTCTTAGAATCGGTCAGTTTTGTGTTTGTTGGAATCCTGACACGAGACGTCAGAGCTTGTAGGCAAGCCCGGGTCTAAGACCTTGAGCGGGTGGGGCCTTTGCAAGAGTTCCATGTGGCGGCCTATGTGCTGTTGGGGGAAATGGTGTTACCCCCCCCCCCCCCTTGTTTGCGGCTTTATGCCAATGGGGAATCGATGAGTACCCATATGATGTGTTGATGTGCTAGATGCATACGAGATAGGGTGCCTTGGGTGAAACCCGGGTTGTTGCATACATATTGCATAAGTAGGCCATTTTTATTATATGCTCAACCCGTAGAGAACATGTATGATGTGTGTGACATCCAAGCCTGTTTTTGTAGTTGCTTTTCTTGCTTAAGATTATTGCATATGAAGTGCTAACTTGCAGGTTGGAGGGGTACCCCAGGGTCCGTTAGGGGCGGCCGGGAGGAGATGTGTTGTTACACAGTTTGAGGTCAGTCTTTGCTGACCCACGTTACTAATAAATTTTACAGGGCAAGGATCGCATGCAGGAGCTAGCTCGCCGGCCAGAAAGGCCTAAATCTCATGAAGTGCTTTTCTCTTTTGTAGCTCTACTTAAATGATGTTGTATGTTTGAGACTCATGTTGTCCGACTTGCATGCCGAGGTAGACTAGGAGTGCTATGCACTTTCTTGACTGTTGTATTATTTGATTTTGAACACTTGTTGTAAGGCCATAAGGCCAATGTTATTACTCTGCTTGTAGTGGATAACTTCTAGTCTTGCTTTTGTTTCCGCTGTGTTGTGCAAAGTGTTTTGAGTGTGGGTAGCTATATCAACTTATAATACTAAAGCTGTGGCGTCCATATGTTGTGGGGCCCCGGCCGGACCCATATTATACGGTCATTACAGGGGAGGTGTTACACGGCTCCTCTTCTATGAGAACACCAAAAAACTGGGCAGTACTCACGCTCACCGTCCCCCCTCTATCAACCGTTGCGAGAATCAAAACAAAACATACAAGCCCAAAAAACTTCAAGCGCTGCAGCGCTTCACAATATAAGGGAGACAAAGTTTACTTTCTCATCAAAAAATAAAAGAACTACATGCATGTCTATTTATATGCTATCAAGACCAATAGAAAATAGACAAGTGTCCAACACCATAAGAGCAACCAACCACTCAACTCCCCACTTTAATGTACACTCTCTTTCCTTCTTTTAAAACACCTAAAATATATAAATGATATTGTTGACCCGGTCAACAACCAAAGTCCAACAAACTCCCCCTCAAACTTGATAGCACATGCCGAGTTTGCCTTTGAGACTCAAGAATGTCTCCACCTTCAACGCCTTGGTGAAAATATCCGCGACCTGCTCTCCGGTGTGACAATACACCACTTCGACCGTCTTCTGCACCACCTGCTCACGGAGGAAGTGGTACCTCGTCTCGATGTGTTTGCTACGTCCATGTAGCACTGGATTCTTTGCGAGCTGGATGGCCGACATGTTGTCAACAAACATGGTCATAGGCCCATCCACTGCATGGTGCAACTCCTGCAGGAGATTTCTTAGCCAAATAGCCTGACAGGTACAAGCCGTCGCCGCGATGTACTCTGCTTCACATGAGGATAAGGCAATCATTTCCTGCTTATTCGAGTTCCATGAGAACACTCCTGTTCCCATATTGAAAGTGTACTCGGAAGTGCTCTCCTGATCGTTCACATCTCCACTGTAATTACTGTAATATCCCGAAGTCAATCAGATCAATTTGAGCAAATTTGGGTTCAGGCATGGGTGACACGGCCTGGGACACGGGCGTGTCCCAGGGCGTGTCAGGCCTGGGTTGTGTCGAGTCATGAAGTCGACGAAATTTGGAGTCGACGGTCGTCGAACAGCGGACACGGCCTGTGACACGGGCGTGTCGCAGGGCGTGTCGAGGCCGTGTCGACGATCGGCCTTGATGTCGACGAATTTTGCTCGACGATCGTCGAGTGTCGAGTGAGGACACGGCCTGTGACACGGGCGTGTCACAGGGCGTGTCAGTAGCCGTCGAACTCAACTCGACGTTTCGAGCTAGGGCGTGTTTGCGGGACACGGGTGTGTCCGGTGCACACGGCCAGGAACACGGGCGTGTGCCAGGCCGTGTGAAGTCTCGGGTTGTTTTGGGATTATTTTCGTTGAGGCACACGGCCTCAGACACGGGCGTGTCTGAGGGCGTGTCGGGGACACGGCATGTAACACGGGCGTGTCCCATGGCCGTGTACTGTTGGTTTTGAGTCGGTTGACTGCCGCTTAGAGGGACACGGCCTGTGATACGGGCGTGTCACAGGGCGTGTCAGGCCGTGTTTTAGCTTTTCTGGCCAAATCTGAGCCGTTTGTTTCCCTCTTCCTGGATCCAGTGGTTGGGCTCTGTCCAGGTATTGTGAAGGCCGAGAAAAAGGGGTTTTAACTCCTCTTTTCTTCTTCTTCTTCTTCTTCATTTTATTCTAAGAAAGGGAGGAAGAAAGGCCCAAGGCAAGAGGGAAGGGAGGAGACTACCAGCTGCTGTAGGAGCTGCGGAGTGCGGAGCGAAGATTCGAGAGCGGATTCGTGAAGGCAGAGCCGAGGCGGTGATTTCCATCCGGCTACTTCATGGCACCGAAGCGATCTTCAAGGGTAACGATCTCCTTCTTGGACATCGAAGTCCTTCCTTTATGCATGTGCTTGGAATCCTCCACCAAGAGGTGGATATCCGTGAAGTGATTCCTTCGTTGCGTCTGCATCTAGAGCCGGAATTATGGACTACGACATAGGCATGCTGTGTGAAGCCCATCTGGACCGGTAGTCTGGATTGGTGATGTTCATGGGTAAACCGGAGGAGACTACGTGGATTTGTTGAGATGCAAATGGATTTCTGATGTGATGATTGTATGGATGTGTTGTTGAATGTGAGGAGGCTTTGGCAAAGCTCCTGGTTATGATATGATCAATTGGTAGCACGCCTGGGGAGCTCGAGATAAACCCGGCCTGTTACACCACTAGGGTGGGTTGGTCTAGTTAGGTAGGGATCGATTGGTGGAAATGCTTGGGGAGCCGAGTTAAACCCGGCTTGCTGCGCCACATGGTGTGGGTCGATCGGAATAGGAGGGGGGTCGATGGGTAGACATGCCTGGGGAGCTTGGATAAACCCGGCGTGCTACACCACATGGTGTGGGTCGACCTACTCTGGTTGTTTTGGATGCTGTGAGGTTGGACCTCTGAGTGGTTTGGGCGGGATGTCGCCAGCTTGCGAGACTGGTGGACTAGGGCCGGTCAACCAACAAGTTAAAACCTCGGATCAGCGGTGTATGACTGGTGGATTCCGGTACGCCAAGAAGGTGCCCTGAGTGCACGGAACGTCTGGTGGATTCCAGCATTTGTGATGTCATGTGTTTGCTAGCGGGATAAAGAGAATAATATACATAATGATAGATGATAGCACTGTATACAGGAAAGGAACCACTACCACGGGTAGGGGGTAGGGTCGTTATAATGGGTCAGCCAAATACTGACCGTTACTTTGTTTTTGGTGTTGGTTTGGATGTCTACTTGCAGGTGTTGTGGCGTGAAATGCCTAAGTGGAAAGAATGGCTAGCTTGCTGCTATAGGCCCTTGAAGGCCATGCGAAGAGTTGTGTTTGGATTTCATGTGTGGTCAGCCTGCATGCCGATGTACGAACTTGTTGATGTGTAAAGAGAAACCTGTAAGGCCATAAGGCCAGGGTGTGTGGGTTGTATACATTCCTAGTGTTGTTATATATAAATGTGATCTTTATATATTGGTGGACATTCTGGTTTGAGTTCATGCTAACATAAAAATGCTGCGCTAGAATGGACTGAGTTAATGATACGCGTAGAGTTTGATTCCCACAAGTAATTTCTTCACTTGTCTGTGATATATGGCGTGGGGCCCCGGCCGGACCCACCGTTATATGTCATGTGACAGGTGGGGGCGTTACAATCACTATCCGAGTACCCAACCAGCTTTAGCATCTTTCCTGTTGAATACTTCAGTCCATAACCTCTTGTCCCGTTCACATATCTCAGGATCCTCTTCGCTGCCGTAAAGTGGTCCTGCTTTGGTTCCTCCATGTACCTGCTAACTACTCCAACAACGTACATGATGTCAGGCCTGGTGAAGGTAAAGTAGCGTAAGCTTCCGACCAGGCTTTTGAACATCGTGGAGTCGACCGCTCCATCCTTCGAGTCCTTCCTCAGCTTCATCCCTGGATCAGCAGGAGTGGAGATAGCCTTGTTATCCTCCATCTTAAACTTTTCAAGATCTCTTCCGCGTACTTCCTCTGCGAGATCAAGATCTCGTCTTCACTCTGCTGCACCTCTACACCTAGAAAGTAGCTCAGCTCCCCAAGGTCGGTCATCTAGAACTCCTTCATAGTTCTCTTGAATTCCTCAAACATCGCAGGGTTGTTGCCAGTAAATATCATATCGTCTATATATAGACATATGATCGTTATGTCTCTATTCTTCCCCATCTTAGTGTATAAAGCGTACTTGTACGGGCACTTCTTATAGCCGTGCTTCTGGAGGTATGCATCAATCCTCCCATTCCAGGCACGAGCTCCTTGCTTCAAACCGTACAGAGCCTTATCTAGCTTGCACACCCTCCTTTCTTGCCCTTTCACCACGTATCCTAGAGGCTGCTCGATGTACACATCCTCCTCCAGGTAGCCATTCAGGTAGGCAGATACCACATCCATCTGCATGATCTTCCATCCATGGTGAGCCGCCAGTGCGATGATCAACCTGATGGTGTCAATCCGCACTACTGGGGCAAAAACTTCATCGTAGTCCACTCCTTGTACTTGCCTATAGCCCTTCACGACTAACCTTGCCTTGTGCTTCTCCACGTCCCCATCCTTGTTCTTCTTCACCTTGTAGACCCACTTCACCCCGAGGGGTTTGTGGCCAGCAGGTGGATCCACCAACTTCCAAGTGTCGTTTTTTTGACCACATCCATTACTTTCCTCTAGGTCCTTTCTTGGGTTGCTTCATCATATGTGCGCAGCTCACAATCTGCTAAGAGACAATATAAAGAAAAAATATTAAGTGTCTGTGTCGTCTCCTCATAGATCTCCTCCAATCTCCTCATCCTAGGTTGAGGGCGATCATCTTTGCTTCCGCTGGTTCTAGCTCCACCAGATCTTCTTCCACTAGTACTTGCTCCACTTGAGTAGGGGGTGAGAGCTCCCCCTGACTCTCCACTAGGTGGTGATGGTGGCTTAGCTCCACCACCCTCAGCTTCAGCTTCCTTTCCATCCTCCTCTTCATCGTCATCAAAGAACATCCCATTGATGCTCCTCATTGCTTCATCCCAGTTCCAGTAGCTGTCTTCCTCAAACACGACGTACCTCGAGATTATAACCTTCTCAGTCACAGGGTTGTACAACTTGTAAGCTTTGCTCATCGGAGCGTAGCCCATTAAGATGCACTTCTCACTTCTGTCATCTAACTTCTTCCTCCTCTGATCCGGGATATGAGCATAAGCTACACATCCGAAAACCCTCAAGTGCTTTATGCTCGGCTTCCAACTGCTCCATGCTTCAAACGGAGTCATGAACTTCACACTCTTTGTGGGGCATCAGTTTAGCAAGTACACAACCACCTGTACTGCTTCCGCCCAGAACTTCTTTGGTAACCCCTTGCCCTTCACCATGCTTATTGTCATGTTCATAATGGTCAAGTTCTTCCTTTCCGCGTCTCCATTCTGCTGAGGTGAGTACGCCGCCGCCAGCTGATGTGAGATCCCTCATTCCTTGCAGAAATCATCGAACAGCCTAGAGGTGTACTCCCCACCTCTATCAGTCCTTAGCACCTTCAGTGATTGACCGCTTTCCTTCTCCGCCATCGCCTTAAACTCCTTGAACATGTCAAGGGCCTCAGTCTTCTCTCTTAAGAAATACACCCAACACTTCCGACTGAAGTCATCGGCGAAGGTGATGTAGTACTTGCTCCCTCCTACCGAGGTAGTCTCAAACGGACCGGCTATGTCCGAGTGGACTAGTTCAAGTTGCCTTCTCGCTCTTCGGGACTTGCCACCCTCGAACGTTTGCCTCTTCTGCTTCCCCTTGGTACATGCTTCACAGACCTCCTGTTGAGGCGAGATCATGGGTAGGCCTTCCACCATCTTGGAATGAGATAGCAACTTCAACCCAGTGAACCCCAGATGGCCCATCCTATGGTGCCATAATCATGCTTCCTCTTCTTCTTCCGTCCTCGCGAGACACACCGTCTCCTTGGAATCCATCCTCAGTGTGAAGAGACGATTCATCGTCATCTTTACCTTTACTACCTCCCTTCCTTGATGGTCCTTCATGACCAAGGATCCATCCTTCAACATCCTGCAGTATCCTCTCTCTACCAACTGTCTAAGGCTTAAAATGTTACTCTTCAAGCCTGACACATAGAACACGTCATTTAGGTGCACCTCCTTGCCATTTAAGGTGACCACAATCATTACTCTTCCTTCCACTGATATCTTCGAAGCACCATTTGGTTCGAGGCTGGTGAACAGTTCCTTCTCTCCACACATATGGTTGCTTGCCCCTATATCCAAATACCATACTTCATTCCTTCCACCTTCAGCTCCTCTGTAGGTTAGGAACATCATCGGATCGCCACCGATGTTGCTTGCTTCTGCGTAATGGTTGGCTTCTTCTCTTTTCCTCGGAGCCCAACAGTCATAGCTCATATGCCCAAACTTGTTACAGTTATAACACTGTATTTGGGACATATCTCCTCTGCCTCTTCCTTGACCTCTTCCTTGGCCTCTACCTGGCCTCTTCCTCTTCCTCCTACGTCTTGCCTCCAACCTTGAGGTTGCTCTGCCTCCCTCTGATGGTTTTGATTCCTCCCTTGATCTCTTCCTCCTTTTCTTCCACTACCTCTTCCTTGGTAGCCTCGGCCACGCTGGCCTCCTCCTCTTCCAGAGCTCTTCCCAAAGTTCAACTGTGACTGGAGTGCTTTGCCCAAGCCATTTGACTCCTCCTCGTCTTGTAGCATGCGGTACTCATGAGCCTGCAGAGATCCAACTAGTTCATCTACGGTCATCAAGATGAGATCCTTTGATTCCTCAATTGCCACCACCACATGCCGGAACTTCTTTGACATAGAGCGCAAGAGCTTCTCCATGAAGCTTACGTCATCTATCGTTTCTCCATTACTCTTCATCTCATTCGTGAGCGTCCGTAGACGGGTCACATAATCTCCAACATTCTCTGAACTCTGCATCTTCATCACCTCATACTGAGTTCGAAGGGATTGCAACTTCACCTTCTTAGCTTTGTCAACTCATTGCATGGAGCGTTGCAACACTTCTCATGCCTCCTTCGAACTAGTCACATCTGAGATCTTCTCAAAAGTCGCCTCATCCACGCCTTGATATAGTAAGAAGAGAGCCTTCTTGTCCCTCTTCTTGGACTCCCTCAACGCCGTCCTCTGAGCGTTAGTCAATGTCGCCTCCGCTTTTGTAGTGAGCTCCTCATAGCCATCCTCAACTATCTCTCACAACTCCTTTGAGGCAAGTAGCACCCTCATCTGGATGCTCCAGTTGCCGTAGTTCGTCTTTGTCAACTTGGGGACTTGTACTGACATAGCACTGCCCATCTCCATCACTTCAAGACTTCAACACTTCCGAGCAACTTCGTAACCTGCCTCTGATACCACTTGTTGGAAACGAGCGAGATACCACGGCGAGACGAACGACATCGGCGGGATGCCTTCGGGCGTGATGGACAACCCGGCGAGATGGCTCCGGGCGAGATGGTTGCACCGGCGGAAGAGACCTGGCGAGACGATCCCGGCGCGCTCCTTTCTCTCCTAGCGGGATCTACCATCGAGGTGCTACGCGAGACGGCTCCGGGCGAGATTGCTTCTGCGGGACGGCCCGGGGCGAGACGACTCCTCTTCTACGAGAACACCAAAAAATCGGGCAGCACTCACGCTCCCCCCCGCTCTCGACCGCTGCGAGAATCAAAACAAAACGTACAAGCCCGAAAAACTTCCAGCGCTGCAGCGCTTCACAATAGAAGGGAGATAAAGTTTACTTTCTCATCAAAAAACAAAAGAAGTACATACATGCCTATTTATAGGCTATCAAGACCAATATAAAATAGACAAGTGTCCAACACCATAAAAACAACCAACCTCTCAACTCCCCACTTTAATGTACAGTCTCTTTCCCACTTTTAAATCACATAAAATATATAAATGATATTGTTGACCCGGTCAGCAACCAAAGTCCAACACTCTCGGCCCTGTTTCACAAACCCTACTACCCACATAATGAGAGTTCCAAAGATAAAAATAGCTGAAATTATAACTATAGATTCACAAATTAATACTTTACATACATAATCTGATAATCCTATCATACAAAAGAAACAATCAGTCCCCCTAATCCTAAAAAAAACACAACTTTTAATTTATTATTACATAAATCAATCAATGAATAGTATTTTTTTGTAGAAAAACTCTGTTGTTGCTTCTTCTCAACACAGTATCAGTCTTTCTGGCCCCTCTTCTGATACTTCTCCTTGATCCAGTTGAACCCAATGGTCGTCCCCTGCTTCACCTTCTTGAGCCCTGTTGCAGCCGCCTCCTTCGTCTTCTCGACGCCGTTCATCTTCCCCCCGCCGCCCAGCTTCTTGCTCGCCGGAGCCGGGTCGCCTCCGTAGTCCCACTGGTCGGCCCATGAGTTGTCGAACGGGCTTCTTCCATCCATGATCGAGCTCTGCTTAGTTTTAGAAAGGCAAAAGAGAATGAGAGGGAGAGAGATGGGGATGAAGATGAAGAAAGAGAGGTGCATTTATATTTACTAAGAGAGACGGGTCTAAATTTGATATTATAATTAATATAAAAGGAATTGCCACGTGACTGATAGTTTTCTTCGTTGACTACATAAGAAGGTTCTGCCAAGCGTAAACGCTGCATTCAGAACTCAGAAGGTAGAATTATTTAATGAAATTGTTAAAAGTATCGTATTTTTGCCTAATGGCAACGTATTTAGGTCTTTTAACACTTAAAATTTGTCACTATAAAATTTTAAAAGCACCGCACTTTTGACTAATCGCAGCGCAGCCCTAAAATCCTGATCTTCTCCTCACGCCTCCTGACGCCGCTGGCTCCTCCCTCCCCCTCCAGCCCCCTCCAGCTCTTTCCGTAGCCGACACCTGCAGATATCAGCGCCGACGCCGCCTCTCCTCACGCCTCCGACGCAGCCTCTCCTCCCGCCTCCCGATGCCGCTGGCTACTCCTCCCATCTCGGAGGATCAGACAACTTCTATAGAATCTTCTCTCATGCCCTGCAAGCACAGCTGAAGGTTTGAGAAGTCAAGTACTGTTACAGAATATAATTTGCAGGTTGTAAAAAAAAGATGAAAGTCCTTAATTGAAGATACTTTCAGAACATAGACAGGTATTAGTGTATTATATGTATCCAATCTACTGGTTCAAGATCAAATCTTGCATCATGCCTCTTGTTTTCTTTAAAGAATTCTAATGACTACTTTTTTGACTACGTAAGCTGAATTTTTATAATCTTCAAATCTAAACTATAAAAACAGATTCATGTCATAATCACTGAATAGAAGCACTCTCCCTGTTTTCAAAACAGTCATGAATTTTGCAACTACAAATGTTGTAATTCAATGAGCACTTATTTTAACTCATATGTTAAGTGCGGTGTCTTTATCTCAATTGCGGTGCAAATAACAATGTGCGGTGCTTTTAACAATATGTGAAAAAGTGCGGTGCTTTTAACAAAGTCGTGCGATTAGCCAAAAATACGATGCTTTTAACAATTTTCTTATTTAATCCGATTAAATAATTTCTGTAGATAATATTGAAGGAATTTTTATTAATGTTATGTTTTTTTGATTGACTTTTCAATAAAAATTAATATCAGCAATTCCAATTTTATTATTAAACTCACTATGAAATTGAATTTGTAGAATTAGAATTGAGACACAAAGGTTGTTTGACTAGAGATTTGAATTAGTATCGGAAAGAATGACGAAAAATGTGCATTCGTGCGAAAAATGAGCGCGTAGCGAAAAATATGTGCCCCAAGATAATGCGCGGATGTAAGAAAAATGTAAGTCCGGAAGAAAAACACGCACCTAGGAGAAATATGCACATCGGGAGCACTCAGGCAGAAATGCACGTTTGAGTGAAAGATGCACGTTCAAGACAAAAATTCATGCGGGAAAATGAGGTGGGCCAGGGGCATAAAAAAGATTTATTTACAGACCTAGATATGGTGCGTAGGCTGTAGAGCGCATAAAAACATTTCCGTGCTTAGGACCCTTCCCCTAACGAAATTTTTTTAGGCCCGCCGAGCGGACCTAAAGGAAGCTCTGCTCGACCATCAAAATTTGATTTTAAACCTATCAAAAAATATTTTTTTCTAAAATAAATTATAAAATCTTAATTAGAATTTTTTTATCATCTTATTTTTCTGTAGAAATGTTTTTTAAAAAATCCGCACGAATATCCCGTTTTTAAAAATCCGGTCGAATTTCATTTTTAATTTTTTTTAAATCGCGTATTTCGCTGACTATTTGATCAAAATCGTACGGTCAGATCACACACAGACCTTCCTTTAGATCCGGGTGGCGGACCCAAATATTGAACTTGTTGTGTACGCCACGTGGAATGGACGGTGATGTCCGAACGTGTCACGACTCGTTAAAAGGGATGGTTTAGTCTCACAACGCCTAGCGTGCTCCTTGGTCCTGAGATGTATAAGCTGTGTGGCCACTCCTCCCCTAAGATCCTGAGTGTATAATAAACGGTGTGGTCACTCCTCCCCTAACAACATAGTTTTAAGGAGTGACGTCACAATACTTTACAAAACTGTCATTGAAGAGGAATGCTTTGTGCATGAGGCTGCCCAAATGGAAAAGCAATATTTTCTATTGACAAAAATTTCATGTTTGATTCAATTTTTCAGGAAAATATAAAAAAATGGTTGGATAAACGCAGCATCGACCCAAATCGGGCCCGATGCACCGGTCCGACCCGCTGGCTTCAAGACAGTTTTAAGTTTGGATCTAAAGTCTGATTAGACGTCCTACAGCACGATCCGACTCAAAGCCTTGGATTCTAGAAGAATCTGGAGCTTTGACAAAGCTAAATGGCGACAAGTAGATAGTCAGCCAGACAACGACCACCTTCCACATTTGACCGGCAACGAGAGTATTTTCTAGGGATCCGGATCCCCTCCATTTAGGGGATCCAATTCATCATTTAGGCTCCGTTTGAGAGACTTATTTTTATCGGTCAAGCGGTCACAACCGCATGAATCCGACCTTAATTAACACCCGGCTCATGCGGTTAATGGACAAGATAAGACTAAAAGATATCTAGTGATGGAGATTTTTTTGATTAAAAAATATAAAATAATGAGAAATGGTGAACCCGCCAGATCAAAAAACATTTCATCATGACCGTAAAATGGATTGTTGGGAATGGCGCTACCAAGTCTCCCAAAACCCCGTAGTGTTAGGAAGGGCGCTGTCAATTTCTTTATTTTATTTTAGCAGGACCGGTCAAACTATTCGCATGTCTCCCTCGCACTTAAACCGTGCCCGGAACTACCGTGTGCTCATGCCCGGAGCCAACCCGGCTCCCTTGCACTGAACCGTACCATGGATTTTCTCTGCACCCATGCCATGAGTCAACCCGGGTGCGCCCGGGCGGCATCTCATCCAACACCTGGATGGAGGGCCACACCCAACAATGAATCTCCTTCATTTCATTAGAAATGGAGAGGAAGCTTGAATTTGATGAATGCAGTTAACCATCATCACTCACTAATTGATACGTTGAAAATATTGTTTTCCCTAAATCAGGTCCCACTACAAATATTAGAATATGGTGATTGTTAATCGCAACCCGTTATTTTGCTAGTCGCACCCCAAAGTCTTCCAATTTTTCGAGCCTTTTCAAAATACGCTTTGTACATGAAATATCAGGAAAAGTGTTCAACACGAAAGTTGTAGATATGGACAAGATCTACAACTTTCGTGTTGATCATTTTTCCTAAACATGCATGTACAAGGCGTATTTTGGAAATATGCTCAGATTTTGCGCCTTTTCGAAATATCTCATGTACATGCAATTTCAGGAAAAGTGTTTCCCACGAAAGTTGTAGATCTCGTCGATATCTACAACTTTCGTGTTGAAAACTTTTCCTGAAATTGCATGTACAAGGCGTATTTCGAAAAGACGCGAAAAATTGGGAGATTTTGGGGTGCGACTTGCCTATTACGGGTGCGGTTAACAATCACCTAAAATATTTTGATCAAATCGAAACAATAGTTCATAACCACTGTGTTAATGACCGTTGCCGTCGTGCCAAAAGAAGCCTAAAACTCTGTTTGGCAGGATGTTTTGACTTTTGAGAGCTGCATGCCACGGATTTTTAATCCACCCAGCCAAACAAAATAAAATAGATCGCGCTGTTTAAATCACCTCCGAAATAAAATCGTGGAAATCTCGTGATTCAGAGTCGTGATATTTTCTCACAGTAAAAATTTCTCAAAATGGAATCGGGGGAAGTCACAAGAGGTTGCAGGAACACTCAAACACAAACAAAGACAAGTAAAAAATCAGTAGCAACAACAGCTCACGAGTTTCTAATTGAAATTAATTTCTTCACAGAACGAGGTATACATTGCAAAACATGATTTATAGTGTAACCAAAGAAAATAAAAATCTGCAACAAGAAGTTAATCGCGCGGACAACAAACAGTAACCGCACTAGTCGCCAGTCCGCAAACCGAGTCAGCCGAGACCGTTGAAGTCGCCAATCCGCGACTAACCGCGCGGACTGCTGTTATTGAAATGCTGAAGGAACTTGAACAGAATACGTTGATAGACCGGACGAACTGCTTTGTTTATCCACAACTCAGATGAAGAGATCAAGTCGCAGAGACCGCGACCTGCAACAATCTGCTGACTGTTATCCGCAAACTGTTCCACACTAAGCTTCCACTAGTCGCCTGATATTAGCCGCACAGCCTGCACATAATCAACTTCCTTAAATGTAGCGGTTAGAAAACCGTAACCGCAAAAACAAAGCGCGAGATAGTTCTCACTGTTCACTGTTATTTATGACGAGCCGATGACTCCTATTTATTGGTGTGGGGAGTGGTGTCGTCACCACCCATAGCGATCGGATAACTGATCGTCAGTCTCGTTGACTAACATCGCGAATCCACATAAGTGCGGATACAAGAACCAATCCGCCACTTAAGGAATCCTTTCTGCAGTAAGCGCGGACACCAATCTTGTCCTCAAGAATAACCAGACAGCCAGGCTCGTGGAGACAACTCCAGTCCGCGCAAAGCTCCTACACGCAACAACCATGCCGCCAACTTGCTGAGCTCGGCGAACTCAAGATGCAGTCCGCTCCCAGGCGATTTATGCGAACTAGGCAACAAAGCCGGACTTCGTCTCACAAGGCCAAGTCCACGACAAGGTTCACGGTCTCCAAGTAACCGCGCTACCTGAGACCAAGACGGCGCCCAAGCTGAACAACACCAGTCCGCTACCTTGCGGACTACTCCATCGGACAGCGTGACCTCCAGGTAAACTATTCCGTGCAACATTGCCGACCTCCACGTTTTAACAACCAGACCGCAAGCATAGAAACGAGCCGGACACCGGCAAGCTCCAGAAGAGTCCACAACAACAATTATGTCTGGCTCGACGAACTTCAGACGAGTCCGCCACATCCGTGATTAGCCACCCTAACCGCCCAACTAACCAAAGATGCTTACTGAGTCAGACCGCAAGAGATAACCGGCATCTGTCAAAGGCAGTTCGCCAAAGCTGTTCGTCAGGCCGCGGTGGACTGCGGTCTTTGTGGTCTGCCCAGTCAGACCGCCCAACTCCACTTTCACTCCCACTTCAACAATTTCAATACTCACGAGTACTCCTGATTGCAAAAATGTTAAAACAATGGAGTGGGGGATCGGCCGGGAACTTGAAGAGTGAAATTCCAATGCATCTGTTGTTCATCTCTAATTTCATTTTGAGTCTCGTAGATTTTTATGTAGACATCATTTTTCTTCGAGGTTAATGACACAACTTCAAAGATATGTGATCATGCATTAGGAATTGAAAAACAGTTGTATTCACCCGATTTATTAGAGCAATGTTACGTGCACATCACATTTAGCCCACACGTATACATTTTTTGGATGATGGTAGAATTGGATCTTAATAGGTGTTTAAGAATTTTTAAGTGTGCACACACAAGTAAAAAAATGCTCATTTATTATCGCTCCTATCTTTTTTTTAAAAAGGGTGAAAGATAAAAAAAACCCGCACGGGTTTGTTCCGCAGGAGAGTTTTGATTTTAGGGAATTAGAATTCGTCAAAATCAAAACAATTGGAGTCGAAAATGGACCAAATTCCATTTAACATGTTCGGCAGTTTCAAAATCTGGATTCGTTGGAATTCAAATCTAGGGCATCAATCCAATCACCATTCCGTCGCCGACATCCATTTCGCACTCTCCCTAGAAGGATGACACGGAGAGAAGAACAATTATATCGTGGAAGGAAGCGGCGTCAACGGGAACAGTCAGGGGAGGGAGCAATTTTAGCGTGTCGGACGAGTACCATGTATAGGAAGAGCGTTAATTAGAGGAGGGCGAACGTTAGAGGGATCGACCATTTCCCACGAACCAAACAAACCCCAAATGTTTTTCAAAATGTGGCTTTTCTTAATAACATGTTGTATTTTTAATTTTTATAACTAAAAAATCGAATATATACTTATTGGTCATACTAAACTTTTTCATAGGCTGAGATTTTAATATCAACCCTCAAATTTGCCTTCATTATCTCTTCATATACTTCTCAAAATTATAACTTTAAATATTTAAAGGCCTGCACTAGGTCGGGTTATGCACGATACAAAGTTTTGGAAAAAATTCCATCAACCAAAAGCTCAAAAGTAAAGAAAAAGCTAGCGGTGGCTTTCATTATAAGTGGGTGCGCAAGCACGTGTTTGGGCATGCGCATACATATACAACATTTATCGACTCCTTTATATACAGAGGCCGTCAGAGGGGCTACCTCTTTATATCTCACATTGAATACGTATTTATTTTTCTTTCTTTTCATATATCAACATTATCGATTCATTGTCTAGATGGTTACAAGGGAAATTTATGAATGACAAATGCGTGCGCACGTCGCACGTACACATGTGCGCACGCACATGTTGAGTTGAGCCATTTTTGGGCGTATAAATAGGCTTGTTAATCTTATTAGTATAATCTAAATGATTAGCTAGTATCAACAAACTATAAGGTTAATTGAATGATAAAAATTTTATCATTATTATCATCATTATCATTAGGGGTCCATTTTGTGTTGAGCTGGCTCGATAGCTTGATCAACCGGCTTGAAAAAACTCAACTTGAGCTTGTGTCTTATGAGCTTGAGCTGAGCTCACTAGCTTTAGTTTTAAAATGATAAATTTTAATATATTGTTAAATAACTAATATATAGATATTTAATTTTTTTAGATTTTACATATTTATTAAAAATATTTTGGGCAACATATAATTATAAATAATTTAATATAAAATATGTAATTTAAAGGTGTAGGATATGTTGAGAGCTCGCGAGCTCCAGATGAACTTGATGCAGTCCAGTCGAGCTCGAACTCAAGCTAAACAAAGCAAGCTCGAGCTCAAAAAAACTCGAGCTTCCTTTTTTTAATGAGATTTTGCATATAGATTAAAAATATTTTGGGCAACATATAATTATAAATAATTTAATATAAAATATGTAATTTAAGGTGTAGGACATGCTGAAATTGTGAGCTCAAGCTCTTCTTGAGCCCGCGAGCTCCATATGAACTTGATGAGGCCCAGGTCGTCCAGCCGAGGTCGAGCTCAAGCTAAACAAGCAAGCCCGAGCTCAAAAAATACTCGAGCTTCCATTTTTCGATAAGATCGACTCGTTTGCATCTCTAATCATCATTAAAAGTATCACTTATGAGACATTATTATTAATCTAGTTGACACAAACAGTCTCCAACCATTTGTAACATTGAAATAGGAAAGAGGATGAACATTGGACACCTTAAAAGCATGATTAAAAGCTTAAAAATAATCAATTATTTTTGTTTTTTTTAAGACAACTACTTTTGCTATCTTTCATTAAATAATATTAATAAAAAAATTTTATTTTCTAATAATCTTGCTGTAGTGTTTTCATCATTCATATCACAATAAAAGTTGCCAAGGAACAAATTGAAAAAGGACAGGTGTTACTGTGTAAGTGCCATTGTTAGAAAAAAAGGAAAATAGAGGAGCAAATATTGATTTTACTCAAGCTTATAAAATGAATAATTTGATAAATAAGATATAAGTAATTCCAAATATTTGAAAATTGAATAATGATGACAATTTATTAATTCTCACAAAAATCACAATTTTTTTCGCTCAAAACTAGAAACTCAATATTTATAGATTTATAGAGGGCGGCTTAAGGTTATTTTCGAAGTGAAATGGATAGTATCAATTTTATGGTCCAGTGCTATTTTTGGATGCTCCAATGGGTTCAATAATCCTTTACTTTTATAATCTTCTTTCAATCAAAAAATTATGCACCATTAGGCCAAGTGAGAATGCATCCACACCACGAAAAGGACTTCCATTTGAGACCTCTAACAGAGAGTCATAATCCATTTTTGAAGCAGAAGTCATATCAGGCAGAAGAACCCTAAAAACTTAAAATGCAGAGGATATGTTTCGAAAAAGTCATTTCATGCCTAGCATATCATGCTCAAGTCAGAATTGACGTCCCAAAGTCTAAAAACTACGTAGCAAACAACTTCTCATAGAGAGTTATAATTTTCTTTGCTTCAACCAAACCTATAACTTATGATAAAGACTCAAATGTGAAGAGTTTTATTCTAAGATCCCATGCCCCATGTTTGATTGATAATTATAATGCCGCCACCATCATAGTCTAATAAGAGTACTCTTAACATTGCTCAATACTATGCATATGAAAAATCATGCTCCAATGATACTTAAATATAATTGTAAATTTTTATCATCATTAGAACGTGAAAAATTGGATGGCCGCTCACTCAAATGTATCTTTGTTGTGTACTCTTCCACCTTTTCGTCGCTTCTTTTGCACAGTGGATGTTACTTCTCATATGAGAGTCTTACTTTTGTCCTTGTTGGGGGGAGATGAGCTATGCTTATGACGGGACCACTAACATTCCTCTTCCTCTCATTCTTTCTTAGTACACATCCTAGTCGATATCCTCTACTTTAAATCCTCCTTCGTGGCGACGGCCTCCCCTGCTGCAGACACTCTAACAAACCTCAAGACACTAAAAATGTACAGTCCCCCGATGTTCAATCTCTACAAGTGCCTATTTCAATTTCAGATTCTAATGACGACATCCATATTCACATTATATTTCTTATCATCTTTCTCATATAACAAATGATATAACAAATTATATTTCTTATCATCTTTCTCATACTCAAAAAGCATTAGGCCTCGTTTAGCGCGGCATTTTCCACCTCCGTTTGTGACAAACTGTCGCACGTCGAGTAAACAAATGACCAGCAGCAGCGTTTGCCGCGTCTGCTCTCACCACTCCACGAAAAAGGGAGATATAAAAAACTCCATTTGGATCGGCAGTCTCCCACCTACAATTCCAACCAACAGTTCCAACGACGGCCACGGACGCCAAATGAGATTTAAAATAATATTTTTTTACACGAATTTTAAACTTCTTTTTTCAAACAATAAAATAATTTCAACTTCTAGCTACTAATATTTAAGCTTTACAGTAACCCAGCCTAAATAAAATGGGATGATGATGGTAATCATTATAAACTTCAAACTTTGGAGTTCAATTTTATTTTATTTAATTAGTATAAAGGAGAACATTAGAGGCACCTGTTAGACATTGTGAGAGTCTAGTCACAAGGTATGTTAAACGAGAAAAGGATAGACCAATAAAGACTTAAAATGAAACTATAAGGAAAGACATAATGTAACAAAAAATAGGACATAATGGCGACAAAAAATCCATATAGCCGACCCCACTATAGTTTGATAAAGGCTTAAATGTTGTTGTAGTGGAATGATCCCAAAATAAAATCTGCTCAAAACATTTTAAATCAATTTAGGACATACATTCACATCTTTGTATTTTTCCTATTAAATTATATATACAGTAACTCATTGAAGGGTCGACGAACCGGCCCTGACCTATTCGTACTCAGCATAAGGGCAAAGGAGGAGATCAAGTCAACTTCACATAGTATTTTATCCTTGTAAGATCGGGACAACTGCACCCAAGTGTCATCGAGCCTTTGAGCTACGACTTTATGGGTTGAAGGCTCGATGAATCCGTGCAAGTCGCCCGCATCAAACATATAGTCCTTGGAAGAGGTATGGTCACCTCCCGATGAGCTTAGCTGGAGATCATTTTTACCTTGATTTTTAACCTTAAGTTATATACAAAACCACATAAAAATCAAAAATTTGCTTAGCGAGAGGTAATCTTTAAACATAAGACTAGTTCTCTCTGAAGCAATCTCCAGGCAAAACCCTCCTATTTTTCGCCTTTTCAGTAACATGCAAACAAAGGGCAATATACTTAAAATATCTTGTTTTTTTTAAGAAAAATCTAAAAAGAACCAACTTGCAGCAGCTGCACCAATAAAAATTTAAAATTTGCTTTCATAAATATAGGATTTATGAATCATTTATTTGGCCTTGTGGTGTAGAAGAAAGCTCTCTTGAATCAACTGACTGAGACTTGATCACCTCCATGATTCATAGCCGTGGAACGCGGCGGTTGAATTTGCAAGATACTTGGAAAACAGCTTTCTCGAAATAGCGATAGCGTCACCGGAGGGAGCCGTGGCGAAAAGTTTCCTGCTGCTCTGCCAATTGTTTGTGAGGCTGATCCACTCTCTCCTCCACTCTTGAAGGGGGAAACTTTTTCTTTCTGCCAGGCTTTGCCGCAGGTATTTGAAGTATATTGCGGCTCGGGGCTTGTAATAATCAGACAGGAGCCCACTCCAGTATTTGTTTCCTTAAAAAAGAAGATGAAAACATATTTAGGATTTGTTTGTGCAAAGTAGAGTTCAATAGATTCAGATCGGAGGATCTGGAGATTTTAACGAATGTGGAAGGTTTTGTGCACATTCTATGAGGATCTGTTTGAGGATGGTGGAGGAGGCTTTATGGTTGTGGGAAAATTGACTTAATTGCGGGTCTCTGAGGCTGCTTGTTCGTCGTCACACCATTACAACCCGCGTAAGAAGGCGACATATACTAGGCTACTAGCCCACCGATTGTGAAAGAGACTGTCGATGCTTGATCTACTTAATTATTTCTATTTCAATATTGTTTTGGTTTTTACTATTTGCAGACCGTATTTTGTTATTCGCACCGCGTTGTTATAAAGGGGGGTCGTATGCTTGTATTAGAGTTTTATCTTGGGTGTATACCTTGCTCAGCCTTTTAGTTATGGAGGGGAAGGTCTTCAACGAGTCATCTGTTCCTTGGGTGTATCTGCCAGAATTTTAGGGCAATGTGTAGGGTTCGTGATGGGTTAAACCATCATTTATAAGGAGGGCCCCCCGATGATCTCCCCCGAAAATGGGAGATCATGGGGTTGACTAGTCAACCCCACCTCCCATAATGAGGAGAACATGGGGGTGGGGCCCAACTCCCTCTCTCTCCACCAAAACCGCCCCATTTGGGGGGAAACCGCCGCCGCCGCCGGCCTGGCGGGTCGCCGCCTGCCGCCGCAGGTCGGTGCCAGGCCGCCAGGCCGGCCTTGCCGCTGCAGGCCGCGGCCAAGCCGCCAGGCCGCCGCCGGCCTGGCCGCTGGCCGGGCTCGCGGCCAGGACGGCCTTGACGCGGCAGGCCGCGACCAAGCCGTCGGGCCGCCTCCACCGCCCGGCCGCCCCACCACCATGGACGGCCTGCCCACCGTCCGATCATGGTGGGCTTTCCTCGCCGTCCGATCTGGTGGGTAACCACCCATTAGCCCACTACATTGGTGGTGGGGCCCTCCATGATCCTCTCCTGGAGGTTATAAAAGGAGCCACAGGGTCTCCTCATTCTTCATCTTTTGGCTCCTGGTAATCTTCTTGCTCAGGTCAGAGCTCTGCCGGACTCCTCCCTCAGGTCATCCTCCAGCCACCTCAGCCACCGCGAGTCTCCACGAACCACCAGAGCACCACCAGCCGGAAACGCCCAAGTCCCAGAGCGAGCAGAGGAAGAAGATGATCCTTGCAAGTAGGCGCGCGGCGGACCCGCAATCTAAACTACAAAGCACCAGTGCCGCCACTCGAATTCTAGTACCCAAAACGCTCCCGCGACGCAGCCTGTTGCCCGCGGGGAGCTATAGTCCTCTCCTCTCACCTCAAGTAGTAACAGGAGCGGTCTGTCGCCCCGATTCTCCAAACGCACTATAATCGCAAGCAGCTAGTGGATTTTGACCGGCACAGATCCGGTCACGTGGTTTTTTACCCAATTGAGGGATTTTTCCACGTCATCACACCTTGAGTCGATCTTTCATTTTCTCTGACTGTGTGCGCGCTCAACCGTCCCACAAACTAAGGCGGTCCAATTGAATCCGGCCAGACCGAGGCATCGAGTTAGCCCGCAACAATTCGCTTGAGTGCTTAGATGCTCGTTTGATCATGCTGAAAATATTACAGACATGGTGTCTGGGTTATTCAGATGTGTTATTATTATTCACGGATAACGTTGTTAATATGGGCGCTGATGACTGATAACCTCGCCATTGCGTGGGGAGATTTTTGTCCAAGAAGGTTCTTCCTTCGGAGATTACTGTTGACATTAATCTTGATGTGATTCACATTTGTAATTTATTAATGGTTGTGTGAATCATGCCTTTATATTTTAAGTGAGTTTGTGTGACTCACATGTGTGAAGAGTAAGAGTAATCAATTTCATCTTTGCTACCTATGCATGAAGTTGGCTATATATGTTAATGTAATCTAAGTATTTGCAAGCCAAGCTAAGGAGAAATAAGATTCAACAAACTTATTTTTCCTCTTTTTGTGCTTCTTTCCTAACATTTGGTATCAGAGGCGGTGACGTCGACGATGTCAGGATCAAAGTCCTACGCTAAGGTGCTAAGCGGTGACGTCGACGACTCCCCGAACAATGGCGGATCCTATGCTAAGATGCTAAGTGGTGACATCGATGATAGTGGCAGACGGTCGTTGGTGGTGCATCAAGCAAGGGAGGCGGGGGTGACGCTGCGTTACCCGTTGCTCACGCGTACAAACTATGCGGATTGGGCTCTCTTGATGAGAGTGAATCTGCAGGCTCAACGAGTCTGGGAGGCGATCAAACCGGGTGATGACAAGTACCGACTTGATAGGATGGCGTTGGAGGCCATCCTCCAAGCCGTACCGCCAAGCAGGCATGGGACAACGTGCGAATGATGCACATGGGTGTCGAGCAAGTTTGGGAGGGGAAGGCACAAACACTCCGCAACGAGTTTTAGGCGATCCACATGAAGGAAAGTGAGCCTATGGATGACTTTGCCATGCGGCTCAACAACATTGTCAATGCATCCGCGCGCTTGGGGACACGATGGAAGATGAGAAGGTCGTCAAAAAATTCCTTCGTATTGTTCCACCCAGGTACATGCAAATCGCCATCTCAATCGAGCAATTACTCGACATGAAGACCTTGTCCATCAAAGAGCTCACCGGTCGTTTAAAGGCTGTTGAGGAGCGTTATGAACTTGGAAACAATGTTCGAGATGACCATCGTTTGCTTCTAACGGAGGAAGAGTGGCTAGCACGCTACAAAAGGAGGGAGCCGAGAGAGGTTTCCTCAGACAGTAACAAGACTGCTGATAATGGTACTAGCGGGAAGCAAAATCGCGGTCAAGCCAAGCATAATGGACACGACAAAAGGGAAGTAGATTGTTGTGGCGGGAAGTAGCCGTGGCAAGTCAAAGATAAAGTGCTTCAACTGCGACATACTTGGGCATTATTCAAGTGATTGCCGCAAGCCACGACGGACGAAAAGAGCAAAGACGAGAACGCAAAGAGCAAGTGAATCTCACACTGGCCCAAGGCGATGAACCCGCGCTACTATGTCGCAAACATGCACACTCACGGAGGCCATAGAAGACTCGACTGGTGATATCATGCTCAACGAGGTTCATATGCAGGTGCACCTTGGTCGAGAGGAAGACCATCAAGATGAGGTTTGGTACTTGGACACCGGGGCAAGCAGTCACATGTCCGGGTGCAAGGAAAAGTTTTCTGAGCTAGACACCAACATCAAGGGCTCGATAAAGTTTGGGGATGACTCAGTCGTTGATATTTGTGGGCGCGGATCGGTGTTGTTCACTTGTCACAATGGCGAGCATCGCACGCTGACGGATGTCTGCTACATCCCACAACTTCATAGCAACACAGTGAGCCTCGGGCAGCTCGATGAACACGACTGCCAAACACTCATCGAGAAAGGAGTATTGTCAATCCGCGATTGACAACAACAACTACTTGTCAAGGTAAGAAGAACCAAGAACCACTTATATATTTTTAATCTTAATATAGCACAACCTGTGTGCTTGGCGACAAAGTGCGGCGAACATGCCAGGCGGTGGCATGAGCGCTATGGACACCTAAATTTCAAGGCACTCCGCAAATTGTTGCAACAAAATATGGTTCGTGGGCTACCAAAGATTGATCAGGTGGATCAAATCTGTGACGGTTGCCTCGTGGGCAAGCAACGACGAGCCTAGTTCCCAAAGGAGACGAACTACCACGCAAGCAACGACGAGCCTAGTTCCCAAAGGAGACGAACTACCACGCAAAAAATCAACTGGCCCTAGTACACGACGACATATGCGGACCCATCACACCAGCCACCCTAGGAGGCAAATGTACTTTCTACTTTTGGTAGATGATCTCAGTCGCTATATGTGCTGACACTCTTGGATTCCAAAGACAAAGCGACGGAGGCCATCAAACAAATCCAAGCAAGAACCCAGTCCTCCATGACCGCAGTAAACACATCGATACTCGCTATCATTTTATTAGAGAATGTGTTGAAGAAGGGAAGATAACTGTAGAGTATGTGCATACCGACGACCAGCTTGCAGATATTCTGACAAAACCACTTGGTTGACTCAAGTTTTTGGAAATGCGCACTAACATAGGTCTCCAAGTCGTAAAGATCACATACCAAGATTAAGGAGGTGAATGTTGACATTTGTAGAAAGTAATGAGCAAACCTTGTAGATCCTTTTTCATGTATAAAATATAAAAGAGAGTACAAATATATAGGCGAAGAGAGAGAGAAATAATCATATACAAGAGATGTGAGACTAAAGAAGAGGAAGGAATTGAGCCTATAAATGGGCCTTTACATCAATATTTCCTATATCATCTAACACTCCCCCGCAAGCTGGAGCGTAAAAGTCGTAGGCACCAAGCTTGGACAAGAAATGGTAATATAATTTGCGAGGTAAAGCCTTGCTGAGGATATCAGCAACTTGCCCAGACGCAAGAACATGTTCAAGCTTCAGCTCTTCTGATTGGACCTTTTCCCGAACAAAGTGACAATCAACCTCAATATGTTTTGTTCGCTCATGGAACACATGATTAGTTGCAATGTGTATTGCAGCTTGACTGTCACAAAACAAGTTGAAGGTGAGGTCAATTTAACTCCCAAATCCACTAGGAGACTTCAAGCCAGGTTAGTTCAGAAGTAATAGCCGCCATTGCACGGTACTACTCGCCTCAGCAGACGAGCGGGCAACTACAATCTGCTTTTTACTCCGCCATGTGACGAGATTTCCTCCAAAGTATGTACAGAACCCAGAAGTAGACCGCCGATCATCCAACGAGCCCGCATAATCGACATCCGAGTATGCAATAAGATAAAGGGAGGAAGATGACTTATACACAAGTCCTTGCCTAGGGGAAGTCTTCAGATATCTGAGAATGCGCTCCCCAGCCTGGAGGTGAGAGATACGCGGGGTATGCATAAATCGGCTGACCACACCAACCGCAAATGATATATCTGGTCTTGTAACTGTTAAGTAGACCAACTTTCCCACAAGACGACGATAGTATTCCGGATTCGGGAGTAGAGAATCCTCCTCAGATCCCTGAGCACGCAACATGTGGTTTATCTCCATCGGGGTATCTGCAGGTTTACAACCCGAGAGGCCAGCATCATGCAAAAGGTCAATGCAATACTTGCGCTGAGACAAGACTAAGCCATCGGTCCATCGTGCTACTTCTAGTCCAAGAAAGTATCGAAGATTTCCTAGATCTTTGATTTGAAAGATAGAGTTTAGTGTTGCTTCACATGTTGTATCCCGGTGGAGTCATCATCAGTGATCAAAATATCGTCCACATAAACCAGAAGTATTATGGTCCTTGTTGATTGGTGACGAGTGAAGAGAGAGGAATCTGCCAAGCTTTGTTTGAAGCCAACCTCACGAACGACATTGCTGAATTTCCCCAAACCATGCCCGGGAGACTGTTGAGACAATAAATAGATTTGCGAAGCAAGCATACACGAGACTCTCCCGTGGTCTCAAACTCGGGTGGCTGACGCATGTAAACTGTTTCAAGAAGATCGCCGTTCAAGAAGCATTCTTGACATCCAGCTGATGGAGGGGCCACTGACGATGAACAACTAAAGAAAAACCCGAACCAAATTCATTTGGCGACCGGGGAGAAATTTTCCTCATAATCAAGGTCATACTGTTGAGTAAAACCCCGAGCCACAAGTTGAGCTTTCAAGCGGTCAACGGTCCCATCCGCAACATGTTTGATAAAGAAATCTACTTTCAGCTAACAAAGCTGTGACCGGGAGGAGAGGCACAAGATCCCAAGTGTGATTACCCCACAGAGCCGACATTCTTCATCCATGGAGGCCCGCCACCGCGGATGCCGGAGGGCGTCTTGCACAGAGGTAGGTATAGAAATAGAGGAGAGAGAGAGAGCAAAGGTAAGTAGAGGCGAGAGAGCCGATGTAGAGAGACATAGTTGGCCATGGGATGTGGTTGTCGAGGAGGAGACCGGATCAACAGGCCGCGAGATGATACCGTAGAGGGAGGCTGCTGCAGGGCATCTGGACAAGAAGGACGACGAGTGTAGACTTGAATGACAGGAGTTTGGAGGGGACTGGTGGTGGAGAGAAACCGGGATGAGAGGAGATGTAGACTGTGTTGCCGAGGTGAGCTAGAAGTGGTGGTTAGAGCTGTCACGGTTCCCGTCGGTTCCGGTTACTAAAATCAACAAACCGAACCGCAAGGTAACGGTTCTTCAAGTTAGAACCCAACCTTCTTAGGTTTGACCGTTCCGTTCTGGTTCCGGTTTCCATCATAATTTTTGGAACCGTCGTGCCAACGGTTCCGGTTACGGTTTAACAAGAACCAAAACCAAACCAGTCACTAACGGTTCGGTCCGGTTTTATGCGGTTCGTCCGGTTCCAATAGGTCCAACTAAAATCAAATTTGATAGAATAAAATAAAAGCGGTCTGCAAAAAACTCAAAATACCTCATAATATAAAAATAATTAAGTTGCACACTCCTTGACGGTCTCTTCCACGATCGGTGGGCCTAATATGTCGCCTTTCTACGCTTGTAGACTGCTATGACGTCTAGTTGGTGGATGTTCACGTCTCGTGAACATGTTTTATGTGGTTCGGTCCGGTTCAAATGAGTTCCAACTAAAACAAAACCAATTTGACGGAGTGAAATAAAAGCGGTCTGCAAATAGTAAAACTCAAAAAACAATGAAATAAAATAAATTATGTTGTGCACTACTCGTCAGTCTCTTCCACGATCCGTGGGCTAGTATCTGTCGCTTTCCTATGTGTAAAGACTTTCACACACGTCTAGTCGGCTTGTGCGCATCTCGCCAGCTGCGCAACCGTAATAATCGACAACAAATATTGTTGTCTTTCATGATTACTATTTAATAGTAATTGTATACCTTCTATATTTTTAAAATAAAATATTTCAGAAAATATGTAAGTAAAATGAAATTTATTATATAACTGTATAAAAAATCAAATTGTACTTTAAAAACCGACTTCAAACCGCATCAATGTCAAACCATACCACACGGTTTGGTGCGGTTTTGTTCAGTCCAAAACGACCCATTTGGGTGTGATTACGGTTTGGGTCCAAACTACACCAGTTTGCGCCCTGATAGTAATTATAAATATTATAAATAGATTTATAAAATTATAATAAATATTATAAGAAAATTAATAATAATAAATGGGTTGCGGTTCGGTTCTACTTCGGTCCGGTTCGGATCGGGTCCAAAATCTTGAAACCGATGAGACTTGTATGTTGCAGTTCCGGTTCCGGTTCCGGTTCGGATAATAAATTAAAGAACCACACCCAAACCAAAGTTATTCACGGTTCCAAAATTCAAACCAGACCAGAATAAATTTCAAACGGTTCGGTCCGGTTCTTTGCGGTTCCGGTTCGATTTACGGTTTTCGGTTTTAAGTGACAGCTTGAGTGGTGGTAGTGGAGACGTGATGGGTATGATGGGCCGAGGTACATAGGAGGAAGAAGGATCAGAAGGGCTGGTGTGATATGGTTGGTCTTCTTGAAAGAAGACATCAGCAATACAACCACCTTACCAGTGGTAGGATAAAAGCAGACATACCTCTTCTTGAGTGCGGGAGTATCCAACAAACATAGCTTTGGTAGCACGAGGGGCTAGCTTGTCATTGGAAGGACCAAGGTGGTGGACATAACAGATACACCCAAACACACGTGTGAGAGAGAAGAGAGTTATGGATGGGTAAAGGAGAGTAATGAGCACCACAAAATTGAGGATAGACGAAGGAAATGCGATTAATGAGATGACAAGCAGTAGAGATGACAAAGTTCCAGTAGATGGGAGGAACCTGTATTTGGATCGTAAGAGAAAAACCACATCTAGGAGGTGACGATTTTTCCGTTCCACTATGCCATTCTGTTGAGGTGTATAAGCACACGAAGTTTGATGTATAATACCGAATTCAGCGCACAGGTTGGAGAAGGTGCGACCAGTATATTCTCGGCATTGTCCGTACAAAGGGTTTCGACACAGGTAGAAAACTGATGCGCGTGTTCGTAAAAAACGCACAGAACGTAGTTGTGAGTTTGGTACGATCACGAAGGAAATACAACCAGGTAACCCGCGAGTAATCATCTACAAAGGTAACAAAGTACCGATGCCCCAAGACACTAGGAAACCTTGTAAGGCCCCAAAATCAGAATGCACTAGGGTGAAAGGAGACACGCTCCGAGTGTATGAAGGAGAAAAGGAGACGCGGTGTTTTTACCAAAGATACAAGATTCACAAAAGAACTTCTGTAGAGAGAGAGAGTAGGAAGAACTTTCTTGAGAATTGGGAGAGGGCATGCCAAGACGGCGATGCCAATCAGTGGTGGAGGCAGAGGTGAGAGCAGTGGGAGAACGTTGAGAAGATATAGCCCATTAGACAGACGCCCTCGACCAAGTATAGTTGCGTCAGTCGATCCTTCACCACAAAGGAAGAGCGTGAGAAAGTAACACATCAATCAAGATTGTGCGTAAGATGGCTAACAGAAAGAAGATTAAAAGAAAAGCCCGGAACATGAAGAACGAGGATAAGAAAAGAGAAGGAGTAAGGGACAGATTAGCAGCACCAGAAACCGGGAGCAGGTTGTCACCATTGGCCACAGTGATGTGCTTGGGTAAGCAGTATCCAAATAGTGGGCTGTTGCTGCGGAGAGAGATGGTGTGCAACACCTGAGTCCACAATCCAGTGAGAGCTGCGTGAGAGGCACGAGATACCTTCCTGGAAGATTGAGGCCACGGAGCCAGAGGGGTGACTAACCACCCCTTGAAGCTGATGGAGTTGAGCACGCAACGCAACAATATCATCAGCAGTGTGCAAGGCGGATGCCATAATCCTGAGCAGCGGCAAGGCACGGAAACATGGCGGGCAACTACGAGAAGATGCAGGCCGCAGCCAGAAGCAGAGGAGGCCACGGCGAGAAACATGCCGCAAGCGGCAACAACAGCGGAATGAAGCAGGAGCCCGCTGGGAAGAGGGAGAGCAAGAACCCGAAGGGTAGGCCGCGACGACTAGAGCAAAATGCAAGGAGCAGCAGTGCACGAGCTGGAGCAGGCCGCAGCAATTAGAAAGGGCAGGCCACAAGGTTGGGGTGATAAGCAACCAGCGGCAAGAAGCTGCGACCACGATGCTAAGCCGGTAGCGGGAAGGAGACCGCATCGATTAACCGACCACAATGTGAAGCCAGACACAAGAAGTCTGCACGGTCAAAGTGAGTACACTAGCGCAGGGGAGGATGCCACGACAAAGTGTGGAAATCATCGCGGGTAGAAAAAACCACGGAAAGAGAGAAAGCCACGCGGTTAGAAAGAAGCTGCTGCTAGGGAAAGGAATCAGGAGTAGAAGAGGTCGCCGCGAGCAGACGAACCACGCAAGTAGAAGAGGAAGCCGCACGAGTAGAATAGGTCGCGAGGCAGAGAAAGCAGCGCAAATAGAAGAGGTCGCAACGACTAACCGCGAGGAGAAGGTCACGCGAGTAAGAGAACCTATGAAGAGAAATGTGACCGCCGCGGGTAAAAGAAGTTACCGCAGGCAGAGGAGCCGCACGGAAGAAGCATAAGAAAACAACATAAATCTTGTGTTGTTGTCGTGAGATTATTCTTGTTTGCTGTGTTATAATCCATTACGAATAAAAAGGCGAATAAAAAAACCACTTGGTAATCACACAATTCTAAAGACAATACACAAACAATAATTAGACAGAAGTAGGAGTCGTAGTAAATTTACCATAGTCACGAAGTAAACTAGCTTCAACATCTGTGTTGTCAAACCACATGGTGAGTTGGGTTCTCGCATTCCATTCATACTATTTAAAAGATAAGATAATCAATATGAGAAATACTAATATAATCAATTATTTGAAAGTAACGGTAACAATGGAACATTGAAGAATATATAATCTTTACCTGCTTCTCCTGATCTAAATCTCTCGCGAGTTTCTTTGCACTCTCTAACCAAGGCCAAGCAGGATTCCTTCATGGCACGCCAACAGCGTGTCCAGATCTTCCACAATATCAAGGAATCGCTGGCTATAGGCAGCAACTTCATTCACATCATTTAATGTGTATGCTTCAATCACCTTCAAGAAAACTTCATTTCCGTACTTCGCTAAAGCTTGTCTTGTGAGGTCAATAAGATCATACCTGGTCAAAATGTACTTTTGAGATCCAAGGTCTCGATTCATGCAGAGATTTGTGTTTAATTTGTTGTAATTTTGACATGACAAATCTATTTTCTCAGCTAGCTGTAAAGGATGAAATCTACTCATCTGTACTATATAAAAAAAAGGTGGTCGTAGTGTTTGGGTGTGGTTCCCATCCGAGTCGGTAAAACCACCGGGCGCGCTAGTTGCGGCTCGTGATTTCATTCTTGCTTTTACACCTACCCATACATATATATATATAATCCCATACAAAAAAAAAGTGGGTGCAGAGTTAGGGTTAAAAAAACAAAAAAAAACCGGTCGCCCCCTCTGTGCGCCTGCTCCAGTTCGCGAAAACCGACCCCCCCCTTTCGCGATTTTCTGCAACCGCCAGATCCGCCGCCTCGCTTCGGGCTCGTTGGACCACAAGGCCACTACCGCCCCCCTTTCGTTTTGCTGGAGCCGCTGTAGACGCCGCCCCTCTTCCCGTGTGCTGAAGCCGAAGGAGGCCGTCCGCCTCTTGCCATCTGCTGGAGCAGCAAAGAGCCGCCGGCCTCTTGGAGTCGCTGAAGCCATTGTCCGCCTGTTCGTGTTCGCTGGAGCCGAAGGAAGCAGCCGCCCCCGTTCCAGATTCTTCTGGAACCGCCGAAGTCCTGCCGCTCCTTTCCTTGTGTGGAGGAGGTCCGCTGGTTCGTGATCTGATTTTGAAGGGTTGTGCATAGCCGTCTTCTTCGTGGCGTTGGTGGAACGTCGTCTTTGACGTTGGGACGGATTGTTCAATCCATCCAGGTAACGATTTCTCTATCTTCGTTGTTTCTCTCTTTCAAGTATTGTGCCTGTGTGGTTGTTGGAAGAGGTTATTGTGGTGGTGTAGATCCTTTGTGGATCGTGGTTGTGTTGGAGGGGTGGAGATCCTTTGTGGATCGGTGGTGGAAAGCCTGTAATCCGTGCGTGTGTTTTTCACACACTTTTAGTGGAGGCTTTACGGGTTGCACTCCGATCGTCCCGTGGTTTTTCACCCAATTGGGTTTTCCACGTTAAAATTGTCTGTGTCCTTTTATTTGTTCTTGCATTGTTTTCTTTTTCCTATTGCACCGCTCAACGCAGTCGCACAGGTTGCTCGCTCAAAATTAAAACAGGTGCTCTGGTCGGGATTAGTTGCTCGCATTCCCAACAAGTGGTATCAGAGGGAGGTTCAGTGACAGAGCCGTTCAGTGACAAAGCAGATACGAGCTGACCTTTGGGGTTTCAGGACGTGTCGATCGGGATGTCGGATGTGCAATTGGGAGTGGTAGTTTACGACCATTGGCCTGTTGGCTATCCTCTCCAGTTACACTTTGAGATAGTCGACTCAAAGATGAGTGGTCGGTCGGCCAATTGGCAGAGCAGAATGGAGTCCTCATCAGGTTCGGAGCAGATGATAAAAGTTGAATGGTGCCAATTATCACAGTGGCATCTACTGATGCAGGATCTGATATATGTGAAGGGTTGGCATGCTCCTATCTTGAGGAGATGTCAAAGGACACAGATCCGGCAAAATGGAAGGTGGAAACATCGGAAGCTGTGGGGGTTTATCAGACGGTTCGTGAAGCCGAACGTCTACAACCATGTGGCTAGCATCAACGATGCAAATGATCTGTGGAAGACTCTCGAGACCTTGTATGTCAAGAGCACGGGCATCAACAAGTTATACTTGCTGAAGAAGCTGGGAGAGTTCAGATACCGGGAGGGCTCTCCTATTTTGGATCATGTCAAAGAGTTCCAGGGCATTATTGATCGTCTGACTGCTATGAAGGTGACTTTCGAAGACGAGGTGAATGTTTTGTGGCTTCTTAAGTCACTTCCAGACTCTTGGGAGATGGTCAGAGTTTCTCTGATCAATTCTTCCCCCCAGGGGATTGTTTCCATGGAGATCGCAAAGAGTGGGATCTTGAATGAGGAGGTGAGACGAAAGTCTCAGGGGACTTCAGGATCTTCTTCACGAGCTGACGTTCTCTTTACTGAGTCCAGGGGGAGAGGAAGGAGTAAGAGCCGAGGAAGGAAGGAGGACAAGAGTCAGAGTAGGGGCAAGTCGAAGTCACGTTATCAGAACGTGGAATGCCACTACTGTCATAAGAAGGGGCACATCAAGAAATTCTGCTACTCGCTGAAGAACGATCAGAAGAAGAAGGGGATTGCCACTGAGGGCAAAGATGAGGGTCACACGACAGCCACTGTTTCGACTGAGGAGGACGACGTCATTATTATTGGCGACGACGTCACTGCTGCACTCGCGTGTGATGACGATGCTGGATCGTTGATTCTGGAGCCTCTGCGCATATCTCCCACAACAGGGAGTTATTTGCCACTTACACCACTCATGACAGTGGAGTGTTAAGGATGGGCAATGAAGATACGTCTAATGTACTTGGGCGTGGAGACATGCATTTGAAGACGAGCACTAGAGCCCTACTAGTTCTGAGGGATGTACAACATGTGTCATACATCCGCTTCAATCTGATATCTATTGACAGACTTAGAGATGAAAGACACCTGAGTGTCTTTGGAAGAGATTTCTGGAAGCTGATTAGGGGATCACTTGTGATGGCAGGGTTATATAGATTATGGACTGTACTACATGGAGGGGAGGCCTGAAGCTGCTCAGGACAACTCCGTCAGGGATGATGCATCCACTTCCTTATGGCACAGGAGGCTGGCACACATTAGCCAGAAGGGTTTGAGATGCCTGGCGAAGAAAAAACTCATTAGTGACATTTCTGGTGATCATTTGGAGAGGTGTGACCATTGCATGGCTGAGAAGCAGAACAAGATTTCATTCCAGAGCCACACGTCCACCAGGAGATCGGAGTCTTTGGAGCTAGTTCATACTGATGTTTGCGGACCTCTGAAGGTCCAGACTAGAGGAGGAGTTTTGTACTTCGTTACTTTCATCGATGATCATTCGAGGAAGCTTTGGGTCTACGCTATCAAGACCAAAGATCAGGTCCTCGATACTTTCAGGAGATTCCATGGTGAGGTAGAGAGACAGTCTGGGAAGAGGCTGAGATGCATCAGGTCCGACAACGGGGGAGAGTACATTGGTCTGTTTGACGAGTACCGCAGGAACCATGACATCCGACATGAGAAGACCCCGCAGAAGACGCCGCAGCTGAATGACGTAGCTGAGAGGATGAATCAGACACTGTTGGAGAGGATTCAGTGCATGCTATCTGAGTCGAAGCTGCCAGGGATGTTTTGGGGCGAGGCTCTTCTTACTGCAGCGCATGTCATCAACCTCTCGCCGAGTTCAGCATTGCAGGAGGATGTCCCAGATAGGGTCTGGTATGGGAAAGACCCCTCTTACAGTCACTTGCGGGTATTTGGCTGCAAAGCCTTTGTGCACGTCCCCAGGGACGAGAGATCGAAGTTGGATCCGAAGACCCGACAGTGTATTTTCTTGGGGTACGACTACAGTGGAGAGTTTGGGTACAAGTTCTTTGATCCAGTTGAGAAGAAGCTTGTACGTAGCCGTGATGCTGTTTTCTGTGAGGATCAGACTGTTGGTGATCCTGAGGGGACTGTTGAGTCTGAGGTTGATTCTCGCACTACTGCAGAGTTACCTATGGTTGGAGTTGATGACACTGAGGAGGCCATTGAGCCTGTGCCAGCACAGGGTACTGATACCCTTCCGGATCATGATATCACCACTGATGGTGAACCAGGTGTTGCTGAGGACATTACTGATGATGTGCCTGCCCCGGCACCTGAGCCTGCCCTGCGGAGGTCAGATCGGACCAGGCACCCGGCCGCTAGATATTCTGCATCAGAGTTCATACTGCTGACTGATTCGGGAGAGCCTGAGAGTTATGACGAGGCTGTGGAAAGCACCGAGAAGCGTCAAGGATGGTTGCTATGCAGAGGAGATGCAGTCACTGCAAAAGAACCACACGTATGACCTGGTGAGATTGCCTTAGGGCAAGAAGGCCTTGAAGAATCGGTGGATTTTCAGGGTGAAGCAGGATGATTCCTCAACACCTCCCAGATACAAGGCCAGGTTGGTGGTGAAGGGCTTTGGACAGCGACAGGGTGTTGACTTTGATGAGATCTTCTCGCCTGTGGTGAAGATGTCATCTATTCGGGTTGTACTTGGACTTGCTGCAAGGCTTGATTTGGGATAGAGCAGATGGATGTCAAGACCGCCTTCTGCATGACGATCTTGAGGAGGAGATATACATGGAGCAGCCTGAGAGTTTCAGTGTCAGAGGGAAGGAAGGTCGGTCTGGTGTGCCGTTTGCAGAAGAGTTTATATGGCTTGAAGCAGGCCCCGCGACAATGGTATAGGAAGTTTGATTCTTTCATGGGGGAGATCGAATTCAGGAGGACCAGCCTTGACCACTGCGTGTTTATCAAGCAGTATGCTCCAGAGGATTTCATCATTCTGCTATTGTACGTGGACGACATGTTGATCGTCGGGAGGAACACTGCTCGCATTGCTGAGTTGAAGCGGCAGTTGAGTTCTACTTTTGAGATGAAGGATCTGGGTGCTGCGAAGACTATTTTGGGGATGCACATTCGCAGAGACAGGGGAGCCAGATTACTTTAGTTATCACAGGAGCGGTACATCCGCAAAGTTTTGCAGAGATTTGATATGGATCAGGCGAAGAAGGTGAGCACGCCTCTTGCAGCTCACTTCAGGCTTACCGCTGATCAGTGCCCCAGCACACCCGAGGAGATCGAGGCGATGCAGAAGGTTCCGTTTGCATCTGCAGTTGGAAGTCTTATGTATGCGATGGTGTGTACACGACCAGATATCGCGCATGCCGTCGGGACAGTCAGTAGATTTCTCTCCAATCCTGGGAGAGAGCATTGGATTGCAGTGAAGTGGATATTGAGATACCTGCAGGGGACTTCAGATTTGACGTTGAGATTTGGGGACAGTGATCCTGAGCTGTTGGGCTACACTGATGCTGACATGGCTGGAGATGTGGATTCCAGGAGATCGACGTCAGGATACATGATTCTGTTTCCAGGGGGAGCTGTCTCGTGGGCGTCAAGACTGCAGAAGTGCGTTGCACTGTCCACCACGGAGGCTGAGTTCATTGCGGTTACTGAGGCTGAGAAGGAGTTGCTTTGGATGAAGAAATTCATCAAAGAGCTTGGATTCACTCAGAATCGATACACACTCCTGTGTGACAGTCAGAGCGCTATTCACCTGGGGAAGAACCCCACGTTTCACTCGAGGTCGAAGCACATCGACACTCGGTATCATTGGATACGAGATGTCATGGAGCAGAAGGATCTTGATCTTCAGAAGGTGCACACTGATGATAATGGGGCAGACATGCTGACCAAGACTGTGCCAAGGGGGAAGTTCGAGCATTGCGTTAGAATCGCCGGGATGGCTGTTTCTTCCGCCTCGATGTGAAGGGGGAGATTTGTTGGGTGTGGTTCCCATCCGAGTCGGTAAAACCACCGGACGCGCTAGTTGCGGCTCGTGATTTCATTTTGTTTTTACACCTACCCATATATATATAATCCCATACAAAAAAAGTGGGTGCAGAGTTAGGGTTAAAGAAACAAAAAGCCGGTCCGCCGCCTCTGTGCGCCTGCTCCAGTTCGCGAAAACCGCCCCCCCACCCCTTTCGCGATTTTCTGCAACCGCCAGATCCGCCGCCTCGCTTCAGGCTCATTGGAACCGCAAGGCTGCTACCTCCCCCTTTCGTTTTGCTGGAGCCGCTGTAGACAGCAGCCCCTCTTCCCGTGTGCTGGAGCCGAAGGAGACAGCCCGCCTCTTGCCATCTGCTGGAGCAGCAAGGAGCCGCCGGCCCCCAGGAGTCGCTGAAGTAGTTGGCCGCCTGTTCGTGTTCGCTGGAGCCGAAGGAAGTAGCCGCCCCGGTTCCAGATTCTTCTGTGTAACAACCCGGTTTTATAAAAACTATTTATTATTATTAATATACAAAAAAACCCTAACCTAATTCCTACCTACCCGAGCCCCCACCCCGGTTCTTTTAATCCCGCAAACCCCAGCTCCCGCACACGCAGAACCCGTCTGCCGCAGGAAAGCCGCGACTCCCCCATTCCCGTCTCCAGCCAGCCGCGCGCAGGTCGCCGCCTCCTCCTGCTCCAGGCGCCGCCTCCTCCTGCTCCAGGCGCCGCCTCCTCCGTCTTCTCCCCCTCTTGCTTTGGTCGACAGCTTTCCCCCCCCTCCGATGCTAGGGCTGGCGGCCTCCTGCTCCTCCAGAGGCCGACTGCTCCCTTCTCTCTTTCTCCTAGGGTCGGCAAGGCCTCTTCTTCGTCGATCAGCGAAGGCAGCCGCCTCCCCTTCCCTCGGCAGCCCTCTTCCTCTTCAATTGGGCCGATTTTGCAAGAAGAGCGCCTAGGGTTTTCTTCCCTCCCCTTCCCTCGGCAGCCCGGATTTGTTCTCCTTGGGTAAGAAACTCACTTTTTTCCCTCTCTTTTTAGTTCCCTAATTTTCTTGGGAATTATGTAGATCTTATTTTTCAGATTTTTGCCCCTTTGCTATAGTCTAACCCTTCTATGCGTGTTTTTCCAGCGCCGCTCCTCAGATTTAGTGGTGGAATCGCTCCAAGTTCTCTCAGAATTAGGGTTTCTCCTAACCCTAACATCGCCAAGTCTCCGCTTCTGTGTGATATCTCTCGTCTCCTCACTCATGATGGAGGTAAATTTCTTAGCCCTCTCTTGATCTAGTTATATATCAATTCATGCCTATGTTAGTGTGATGTTGATTTGCTTTGTCTCTGTCATCGTTCTTGTACAGGTTTTAAGTAGGGTTCCTGTTTTTGCTACCGTCGGTTAGCCGTCTCCGTCAGATTCAGCCTCTTTCAGGCAAGTAGAGATCACTTCTCTCTTGCAAATATTGAAATTAATTGTTTTGTCTAACCTTATATTTATATGAATTAATCTTTAATAGCTGGTTTTGTCAGTTAAATTTTGGCATTTAATCATTTATTAGACTTGTTCCTAGTTTGAGGTTCACGCGATATAATTAGCACGAGTCGTGAATATAAATAATGATATATGAGTAATTGGAAGACGAGTTAGTAAATGATAGTTAATTGGATATTCAATTTGAGGATTTGTATTTTTATTTGATGAATAAAATGAGAACAGTAAGCTTGAGTACGAGCATTAATAGATTTGAATGATCATTGTTAAGGCTCCTGATTAGGGATTTAAATGATTGGTGATTTGTGTCATGCTTGTACATACATATATACAGTTATTTGGAGGATATTTATGCCCGAGAATTGACTAATCTAAAAGAATATTTAGTGTCCAGAAAAGTAGCGTACGACGATCATATCACTCGTACATACTTGAACCCGCTAAATATATTGCTCCTTATCCGGTTTTGTCGTGCTGTCGAATCTTGTGACAAAAAAAATCTTGTGTCATCGAATCTGCTGTCATCAAATTCAGTTTCTGATGTCTGTCTGGGTTCTTAGGTCTGTTTTAAGAATTGAGCGAATGTGGCTCCATAACTCAAGTCCTCTCTTGCCGCGTTCATGAACTCTAATCTGGTACAGTTGTATCGCTAAATTTGCATCCGGTCTCGACGTGTTACGAATCTCCTAAATCATGAATTTTTTTGAAGTCATTAATGTCATACACAATCAGTGAAGGGTAGTGTTCAATTGATGTGACGCTTTGACTCGAGTTTCCGCTTGATTGACAACGGAAACCAACAAATGGCCATAGCAAGCTCAATTATTTTGATAAGCCTTGCGTTCAGACTTGCATCAGAATCACGTGCATCAAATAAAACACTTCCACTTTCCACAGATTACCGCTAATGACATCTCTTGGTCCGTCTAAATGTTTAACTCCAAAGTAGTATAATAAACTAACATGTTCTGTTTTAGCATTTTTATTTGCTTGCCTCGAATAACACAGCTTTATGAGAAAACTCATACACTCATATATTTTCTGCTTCTCTTACTGCACTTTACTCTTACTGTGCTCCTATTTATTTCTATGTTCTGAGGCTTTTCCTTTATGTTTTGGAATTGCCTTAGAATTCGTGCAGCGCCGCCAGGTTCTCGACCCCGATCAGCATCAAGCTTCAGGTTCTATGATTACATTTCTTTTACTGTCAATTAATTCTTTTATGTAATAATTGCAATCAGCCATTTTCTCTGGCATCATGGACAACTGCTAGGCTACTTAAATATTTATGTACTAGAATCTGGAATTAATGCATGTGCACCCTCTATTGAATCATAACTGCATGAGAACTATTGTAGTAGCCTGTAAAACATGAATTTTACCAAGTACATGTGCATCAAAACTCTTTTCACTGATGAATTTAAGAGCTTCCGCATAAAAATCAAGCTATTTTACTCAAATAATAACTATTATCAGCTAATCTGCATCCGCCTTAGCAGGCATGACTTTCTTTTCGCCCATGCCTGTGGCATCACGACTCGTCTCAAAGCGCACTCTGACTCCTGTCGAGACGGGTCGTGACAGTTGGTATCAGAGGGAGGTTTGTTTTAAAGGATAAATGTATTTTGTAATTATCAAATATTTTGAACTTTATTATAAAAAAATAAATAAATATATATAAGCATACATCATTGCTTCACTCAGCTTGTCATTATTTGTTGTTCGCGGCTGAAACACGCACACACTCACTCATAAGCATGAGTAGTATACACACGAATGTTAAGGGGTTATGGGCAAACTTAACATTTTTGTGCATATGAATTTCCACTAGAATATACACCGCTTGCGAATATTAAATTGTATGGGCGGTTTAATATTTTCAAGTGCGCTGACATTAGAGTCCTAATATGCATGACATGTTAAGTGATATGGGCCTTAACCTGTCATGTGTATCCATTCATTTGCATGCATATCATAAATCATTACACAAGTGTTAAGCCAAGAACAACAATAATGATTGTACACACATTGATTTACTATCTGCTTGACATCACACATGTTCTCATTGATGCACTTGTATGAAAATTACCTAGAGTTGTCCAATGAAAATGCTGTAATTATTACATAATTTATGTACTTGACAGTAGGAAATGCGTTAGAATTTCTAATTTCTGGCCTCTGGTATTTGTATTTTGGTTATTCCTGTTTCGCATGTCTGTAAATTTTATCTGGTCATCTTGTATGTTCTTCTAGATAGTTTCTCAGTTGCAGCAAGAAATGAAATTTTTCTTGTTAATTGCTCTGCTGAATTGCTGTCAGCGTTTTCTGGTGATTCTCCAACTTCAGTTTGACTCGCTCCTGTCGGTATTCAATCATCCTCCAGCTTCTTTTCCCCGTTGACGTTCTATATTCGCTCCGTGTAAGATCTTTTTGCTCCCGGATTCTCGCATTCTGCCGCTCAATTTTGGGCTAATCAAAGACAATTCATGTGCTCCCCGAAGTCGGTCTTTCCGAACCCGCTATGACCAAAGAGTTCTCCTATGAACTTGAATCTGACCTGCGTTGCAAGTATCCGCAATTGTTCTGTTGATCATAGTAAGTCTCCGTGCTTGTTCTTTTACTTCATAGTTAACTTCTATGACTTGTAGGTTCCGGCTGTACCACCATGACGTCATGGGTCCTCCATGGGCTGCTAGTGGGCCGAGCGGCGCTAGGGGTCCTCCCTAGGTCGTTTCTATTTTAGTGTCTTGATCTGCAAACCTTGTTGGAATGAATATCGTCTGAATCTTCGTTGTTTTTGACCCCATTCTGAGTTTCTCAGGGAAGTTTCGGGACGAAACTTCCTAAGTAGGGGAGAATGTAACAACCCGGTTTTATAAAAACTATTTATTATTATTAATATACAAAAAAACCCTAACTTAATTCCTACCTACCCGAGCCCCCCACCCCGGTTCTTTTAATCCCGCAAACCCCAGCTCCCGCACACGCAGAACCCGTCTGCCGCAGGAAAGCCGCGACTCCCCCATTCCCGTCTCCAGCCAGCCGCGCGCAGGTCGCCGCCTCCTCCTGCTCCAGGCGCCGCCTCCTCCTGCTCCAGGCGCCGCCTCCTCCGTCTTCTCCCCCTCTTGCTTTGGTCGACAGCTTTCCCCCCCCCTCCGATGCTAGGGCTGGCGGCCTCCTGCTCCTCCAGAGGCCGACTGCTCCCTTCTCTCTTTCTCCTAGGGTCGGCAAGGCCTCTTCTTCGTCGATCAGCGAAGGCAGCCGCCTCCCCTTCCCTCGGCAGCCCTCTTCCTCTTCGATTGGCCGATTTTGCAAGAAGAGCGCCTAGGGTTTTCTTCCCTCTTCTTTGAGCCCGGATTTGTTCTCCTTGGGTAAGAAACTCACTTTTTTCCCTCTCTTTTTAGTTCCCTAATTTTCTTGGGAATTATGTAGATCTTATTTTTCAGATTTTTGCCCCCTTTGCTATAGTCTAACCCTTCTATGCGTGTTTTTCCAGCGCCGCTCCTCAGATTTAGTGGTGGAATCGCTCCAAGTTCTCTCAGAATTAGGGTTTCTCCTAACCCTAACATCGCCAAGTCTCCGCTTCTGTGTGATATCTCTCGTCTCCTCACTCATGATGGAGGTAAATTTCTTAGCCCTCTCTTGATCTAGTTATATATCAATTCATGCCTATGTTAGTGTGATGTTGATTTGCTTTGTCTCTGTCATCGTTCTTGTACAGGTTTTAAGTAGGGTTCCTGTTTTTGCTACCGTCGGTTAGCCGTCTCCGTCAGATTCAGCCTCTTTCAGGCAAGTAGAGATCACTTCTCTCTTGCAAATATTGAAATTAATTGTTTTGTCTAACCTTATATTTATATGAATTAATCTTTAATAGCTGGTTTTGTCAGTTAAATTTTGGCATTTAATCATTTATTAGACTTGTTCCTAGTTTGAGGTTCACGCGATATAATTAGCACGAGTCGTGAATATAAATAATGATATATGAGTAATTGGAAGACGAGTTAGTAAATGATAGTTAATTGGATATTCAATTTGAGGATTTGTATTTTTATTTGATGAATAAAATGAGAACAGTAAGCTTGAGTACGAGCATTAATAGATTTGAATGATCATTGTTAAGGCTCCTGATTAGAGATTTAAATGATTGGTGATTTGTGTCATGCTTGTACATACATATATACAGTTATTTGGAGGATATTTATGCCCGAGAATTGACTAATCTAAAAGAATATTTAGTGTCCAGAAAAGTAGCGTACGACGATCATATCACTCGTACATACTTGAACCCGCTAAATATATTGCTCCTTATCCGGTTTTGTCGTGCTGTCGAATCTTGTGACAAAAAAAATCTTGTGTCATCGAATCTGCTGTCATCAAATTCAGTTTCTGATGTCTGTTTGGGTTCTTAGGTCTGTTTTAAGAATTGAGCGAATGTGGCTCCATAACTGAAGTCCTCTCTTGCCGCGTTCATGAACTCTAATCTGGTACAGTTGTATCGCTAAATTTGCATCCGGTCTCGACGTGTTACGAATCTCCTAAATCATGAATTTTTTGAAGTCATTAATGTCATACACAATCAGTGAAGGGTAGTGTTCAATTGATGTGACGCTTTGACTCGAGTTTCCGCTTGATTGACAACGGAAACCAACAAATGGCCATAGCAAGCTCAATTATTTTGATAAGCCTTGCGTTCAGACTTGCATCAGAATCACGTGCATCAAATAAAACACTTCCACTTTCCACAGATTACCGCTAATGACATCTCTTGGTCCGTCTAAATGTTTAACTCCAAAGTAGTATAATAAACTAACATGTTCTGTTTTAGCATTTTTATTTGCTTGCCTCGAATAACACAGCTTTATGAGAAACTCATACACTCATATATTTTCTGCTTCTCTTACTGCACTTTACTCTTACTGTGCTCCTATTTATTTCTATGTTCTGAGGCTTTTCCTTTATGTTTTGGAATTGCCTTAGAATTCGTGCAGCGCCGCCAGGTTCTCGACCCCGATCAGCATCAAGCTTCAGGTTCTATGATTACATTTCTTTTACTGTCAATTAATTCTTTTATGTAATAATTGCAATCAGCCATTTTCTCTGGCATCATGGACAACTGCTAGGCTACTTAATATTTATGTACTAGAATCTGGAATTAATGCATGTGCACCCTCTATTGAATCATAACTGCATGAGAACTATTGTAGTAGCCTGTAAAACATGAATTTTACCAAGTACATGTGCATCAAAACTCTTTTCACTGATGAATTTAAGAGCTTCCGCATAAAAATCAAGCTATTTTACTCAATAATAACTATTATCAGCTAATCTGCATCCGCCTTAGCAGGCATGACTTTCTTTTCGCCCATGCCTGTGGCATCACGGCTCGTCTCAAAGCGCACTCTGACTCCTGTCGAGACGGGTCGTGACATTCTGGAACCGCCGAAGTCCTGCCGCTACTTTCCTTGTGTGGAGGAGGTCAGCTGGTTCGTGATCTGATTTTGAAGGGTTGTGCATAGCCGTCTTCTTCGTGGCCATTGGTGGAACGTCGTCTTTGACGTTGGGACGGATTGTTCAATCCGTCCGGGTAACAATTTCTCTATCTTCGTTGTTTCTCTCTTTCAAGTACTGTGCCTGTGTGGTTGTTGGAAGAGGTTATTGTGGTGGTGTAGATCCTTTGTGGATCGTGGTTGTGTTGGAGGGGTGAAGATCCTTTGTGGATCGGTGGAGGGAAATCCTGTAATCCGTGCGTGTGTTTTTCACACACTTTTAGTGGAGGCTTTCCGGGTTGAACTCCGATCGTCCCGTGATTTTTCACCCAATTGGGTTTTCCACGTTAAAAATTGTCTGTGTCCTTTTATTTGTTCTTGGATTGTTTTGTTTTTCCTATTGCACACCGCTCAACGCGGCCGCACAGGTTGCTCGCTCAAAATTAAAACAGGTACTCTGGTCGGGATTGGTTGCTCGCATTCCCAACACGTAGTCCTGAAATAAGGCCATCAAATAAACCCGTTTCCTTAAATCTTGATCTCCCCGATGAAACACATGATTTTTATACATACGGCTAACAAAAAAAATCAAATGATGTCGGCTGTTTATAGATATTAGAGACCATGCATATGGTCCACCGTGCACAGTGTTGTAATACTTTTATGATGGAAGTCGGGAAAGGTCGCAGGAACATTCAACCACAACCAAGTCAAGTAGAAATCAGTAACAGTAGAAACACAAAAGTCACAAACTTGGAATTATCAATAACTTCTTTACAAGACGAGACATATATTGCGAGAGATGATTTCTCAATGTATATGATAGAAGCAGAAAAAATTACAAGCAAGAAGAAACCGCACAGTCTGAAGACTGTAACCACACAGACCACACAAGCCGCTGACCGTAAGCCCTGTCCGCCGAAACCACCAAGTCGCCAACTGCAACCAAGCCGCGCGGACTGCCTTTATTGAATGCTGATGAACTGAACATGACCAGCTGATAGACCGGGCGAACTGCTCGAACTAATCGCAACCCGGAGGAAGTGATTTCAAGATGCTGAGATCGCGACCTACTGTATACCGCTGTCTGTAAACCACAAACTGCTTCACACTGAGCCTTCCAACTAGTTGCCTAGTCGCCCAGTGCTAGCCGCACAACCTGCACAGACAAGTCAACTTCGCTTAGTCGTGACGGTTAGAAAACCGTAACCGTAAGATAAATGCGAGCTAAGTTCTCACTGTTCTCGTTATATATGACGTGCCGAGGACCCCTATTTATAGGCGACAGAGGGAGTGTGGTCACCGCCCATAGAGATAAGATAACCGTCCGTCATCCAGCAGCTAGCACCACATATCTGCACAAGTGCAGATACCAACGTCAGTCCGCTACAGATAAACATCTATTCACATAGACGGAAAGAACAACCAGTTCGCCACGCTGAGCGGACAACAACACCAGTCTGTGTGGACTTAGCAATCTAGCCACACGTCCTTATCCATTATCACACCTATGACGGACTGCTGGACTCAGCCACCAGACTGCGCTGTTCTGCGGTCTCTGCTTCCAGTCCGCGCACATTGCAACCCGCGACTAAAGCCATATTCATGCCTAGTCGAACTGTCGATCCCTGCGAACTCCAGAAGCAGACCGTGCAACCAGGCGGTCCCGACGAATTAGGAAACCAACCATACATGTCACAGTACCGTGACCAAGTCAAAACAAACCAGCGATCTCTGGATCCAGACCGCGCAAGCAGAACACGAGCTGTGCGGTTAGCCTCCTCTATCCGCGCTAACCGCCTGCATCTATGCGAGCCAGAGAACCTGATAACATCAGCAGAATGTGAGGTCTCACAATCCAGACTGCAACAGCCGCGGTTAGACAAAGCTAACCGCCCGGTTACCTACCAGGGTGCTTGCTGAACCAGACCGCAAGAGAGAAGAACATCCTAGTCGTAGACCGGCTAACTGCTAACAACAAACCGCCAGACTGGTGGCGGTCTCCACGGTTTGTGCGGTCTGCCCAATCAGACTGCCCACTCCACTTCACTACCATTTCAACAATTTTAACAAGTGTATGACGAGAAAAATACTTGGTCATCGCTCGAGTGAAGATCAGGTATTATTACCGTCGTACATTGCGCACGAAGGGACCCGTGTGCGTCACTAGTGTTACCAAATATCAAATAGAGATTCCATTTTCACAGTGAGCTAAGAAACATTCTCATTAATATATTCCACGTTGATGGTAGGGAGCAATTGGTTTTGCTCAGTCTTTAACTTATAGAAACCACACTGATGGTAGGAAGTTCACATAATTTTTGTTAGAAACTACGTGTGGGCCCCTTGTCGGGGACTAAGTCCAGATCATCGTGCCCGACTGCAGTCGAATGGCGAGAACATCCACAACCAAATCTCCTGGGCGCCTGTGGGACCCTCGTCGGGTACATGAACCCAGATCACGCGGAATAAATTCTCAGGTAGGTTGTTGAGGCCCGGGATAGAACCCGGGACCTCCTTTATCAAGCTCATAAGCGGAAGCTTGATACCCAACTGATAAAGGAGGTCCCGTGTTGGGTATCAAGCTTCCGCTTAGGAGCTTGATAAAGGAGGTCCCGGGTTCTATCCCGGGCCTCAACAACCTACCTAACAATTTATTCCGCGTGATCTGCGTTCATGTACCTGACGAGGGTCCCACACGCGCCCAGGAGATTTGGTTGGGGATGTTCTCGTCATTCGACTGCAGTCGGCCAGAATGATCTGGACTTAGTCCCCGACGAGGGGCCCACAAGTGATTTCTAACAACTTTAAACTCCACTATGTTATTGATTTGGTCGTTTACATAACTAACAATTCATAAACTTTGTATAACATAAATAAAATGGTTTTTCCAAAGAAGAAAAATGATATAAACAATAAAACAGCATCCACAGCAGAAATACTATATGCTAAATGTTAGAACCACCTAATACCAATTGGTTGTAGATGGAGGGGCCACAATCTATACAAAATACTAGATTAGTTTTTCGATGTGGGACTATTCTCAACACTATACTAGAATTAGAGTGCATGAGCTTATCATTTGAAAAACTCTCGGTAACTGGATGAAGGAATATCACCTGAAAGTACTGCTCTCAGAGACTTCATCACCATATGTCAGGAAAAGTTCTAAGGCATGTATCACGTCAGTAGTTGAATACCACAAATGTGGGTGGTCGAAGGAGCTAGAAATTTGCAAGGGTGAACTTTGTCTGCTGATAGGCTGAGAATTTGAAGATTTAGACATTTCCTTCCAAATGACAGAAGGTTCAACATCCGGGAAAGCCACAATAACATCTCTGTTCTTGTCCTGTTATCAAAGAGAACAAGACAGAAAATGCAGTTACGTCAGTAATTATGAGGGAAATAGTTCTGTTAATTTTTTTTAATGAGAAGTACATCACATTGCTGTACAGAAATGCTTTGAAGAGATTGATGAAAAAAGATTTTCAAATAAACAATTTAAAGATGGTATTGTGATACATGCAAATCCAAAAAGTATGTGAATTTCCGTTAGGAAAGAAAGAAGAAACCAAGAAAAAGAGGAACATGAAAATATAAAATAAATAGAACTACAAATATAAATAAGATGGGGAAATTATCGAGGAATCTAATGAAATCCTAGACAACAGATTTTTCAACAGTATATTTTAGTTCACCTGCATAAAGACCAGATGGTCAAGACGAGATAAGTATGAGATTCACGTTTTCACCAATATATACGAATGGCTGTAGAAACCTTAGAATTCTGATCTATTATGGTAGGGGAATATTTCATGAAGATCCATCCCCTTTGCATGGTCTACCTTTGCTTTAATGTCTTCATTTATGTTCATACAATTTATTATGGCTTTGCCTTTAAAAAGTTAACATTTGAAGGCTATATCATTGTGCATAGATCTCAGAATTCTCCTTCCAACACTCAAATCCCTTTCCAATCTTGAATCATATTGACTAAAAATTCAATTTGCTATAAAATTAGTGTTATCTAACTAAATATATTGTATGAAAATATATATTTTACAATGTATCTAGCTATGTTTGTTAACAGTAGTCGTAGTGTGTTATTAATATTTTATTTTTGATACTCTTTAAAATTATTTTAGGATATACATGAACTCAGTTCTTGGGAACTTATTAGCTAATTTATAATTTTTGAAACATATAAATATACTTATTATACATAAAAATAATTTTTTATGTAGAAAATCTGGAAATTCGATATTTTAAAATATCCCTTATAGATTTCCCGCTTCCGATATTCGACATTTAAAACCACAATTAGACATGTTTCTGACATTCAATATTTACACCCTTGAATGTAGGCGAGAACAACTCATAGTAGTCACGGGAGAGATCATGGCAGGTCGGCGTTGTGGATCAACACGGGAGAGTGCAACTGAAAATGCCTCGTCGCTGGATTGAAGAGAACCAGAAAGTGAAACCGTAAGTAAGATATGTGAATGTTTGGGAAGTAGAAGGCATTTGCGCAGGGAACTCTCATGTAAGGATGGGAGGTTGACGTGAAACCGGAGAGGTTCGCGCGAGACGAAAAAAAATTACGCTAGAGTAAGTGAAAGAGAGCAAAAAAAATTGAATGCTATATAAGAATTTGAAATATTAATTCCAAAATTAAATTACATAGGAACTACCCTCTTTATATAGAATCGTGGAGGGGAAAACAACTCCATTTAATAAACAATATTAATTCCAAAATTAAAAAATTACATAGGAACTACCCTCTTTATATAGAATTGTGGAGGGGAAAACAACTCCATTTAGAGATGTGGACTAAATACATGGAGAAAAATACACAGCTGGCTTCCTTTTGGGTGTTTAGCAAATGGGTTTTAATACTCAATCATATGGCTTTTGAACATGAATAAAATCATATGAAGATCACCGTTCTGTTCTTGCCACATTTAAACCAATTATGTTTAGCAAAAAAACCATGGTGATAGTTGATGCTCCTAGAGCAGCCCGGTGCACAAATCATCCCCGTGCAGCGAGGGTCCAAGGAAGGGTCCCACCACAAGGGTCCCACCATGTAGGCAAATCTTACCATGCATTTTCATTTTTGCAAGAGGCTGGTTTGAGGACTCGAACCCGTGACCTTATGGTCACACCACAACACCTTAAACTAGCAAAAAAACAAAAGTTTTTATCTTAAACTTATTCCAAGTCAATGTTTTGTTATTTTCCCCACAACTTCGTCATATTATTTTATTGTTAAATATCATACGAAAAATAATTTTTTACCATTTGCCATCCAGTTATACTTCATTCAAACAATTTGTGAACCGAACTATTGTAGCACTCCCATACTTCAAACATAGTAGATATGTTATTTAAACAAAAAGCTCTGCTTTTATATATCTTCTTCAAAGCTAACTCCGCTTCATTTTATTTTATCAATCTATAATATACCAAAAAAAATTAATGTGCTCAAAATTCTTCTACCTTAACTTTGTCATTTATTAGCTATAGAAGTTTCCTCAATGTCCTAATCTTTAACTAAAATTATATTATGTTCACTTCCAATACATCCAACGTGATTAAAGCTTCGAAGTCTCTTATCGTTTGCCTTAGTTACTTTACATATCTCCCAACTGTCTTCTTCCTCGGTACTAAGACTACTATATAAACCATTTAAAAGTCATAATTTTGTTTTGCTCACCAACCTTTGCAGGAATTTCGGCTTTTTATGGTCAATATAATAAAGATTATTGAATTATAGCACTTTTCAAAAAGCAAAATTCTCACCTTTAATATTTTTTGCACCTCGCTCCACCATCAGTCTCCTTATATTAACACAGCCAGCCAGTACCAAATGTATTAACGCCTCACAATATCGTGTCCAAAAATTATATAGAAACATCGGCAAAACAAATTTGTTGTAAAATCCATCAAAACATTAATTGTCGCCAAATTGTCCATCGCTAAAATAATTGTCAAAAACAAATATGCAAAAATGAGTGATGGAAACTTCCCGAAAATTCACCACAATGAATTTCATTTTTATTTTGTCATTGTTACAATGTGTAATTTGTGTTTTATTTACAACTTTTGTAAAATCACATTTTATCCTGATCCACCTCCATATATAGAGGAGATTTGTTCTCTTTGCAAGTAATGAAGCCTAATTTTATTTAATGCAACATGGAATCAGAGCCACAACTTCCGGTGCCCTAGCCGCCGCTCCTCACGTCGTTCGTCGCACGGCGTCCGTCGCTCGCTGCGCTTGCTTCGAGGCTTCCGTCGATCCACGTCTCTTCGGCTAACAGCCCGTGCGCTTTCTTCTCCACTTCAAGCCGCGGGTTACTCTCTCGTCTTCCAACAACACATCCTCCCGCATCTTCCAGTAGTGCTTCCTGCCTTCCTCTCGTCTCTTCCAACATCGCTTCCTCCCGCCTCTCCCAACAGCTCTACGTCGGCCTTCCATGGTTTGCAGGCCACTCCAGCCAGTCTTCTTCGCCTTCCAGTAAGGTCTTTCAGGGTTTGTAGCCCCTATCCTTCCGGCGCCGGACATGCAGTGAAACCTTTGATTCCTTCTGGCTCCGCTTGCCTTTCCAGTTTTTGGATGGAGTGGATTTCTATTCTTCTCCTCTTCTACACATGTATTTGTTCAGCGTAATTAGCCGCTCTTTGCTGCCCTAAGTGGTGTGTGGTCTCCAAATTTCTATTCTTGAGCCACTATATCTAGCATCAGTGATTATACTGCTCCATCCTCGTTGGTCTTTCCTCATGCAAGTTCTCTTCGCGGGAGTCATGATCGCAATACTCCGCAGATTACTATCACCCGTTTAGATGATTCTAATTATCTCTCATGGTCTCGTTCTATCACCCTAGCACTTAAAAGATGTCACCTCTTTGGTTATGTCACCGGTCAAACTAAGGAACCAGAGAAGACCACTCCTAATTGGCCTCAATGGAATTCAGAAAATTCCATAGTTATGTCTTGGCTAACAAATTTCATGCAGGAGTCCATCGCTTGAAACTAATTATTTCTGGATACTGCTGTTGATATTTGACGACATGCTGAGATTACTTATTCTCAAAAAGGTAACGTTGCTCCGATCTTCCATCTATCTACTATTTGGACTTTACTCAGTTGTATCAGGAATACAATCACTTTGATCCCCTCACTTTTGTTAGCCCTGTTGATGAGGCCATGGTCCGTGCTCATGAGGATCCTATGTTATTAAAGGCGCGCCTCAGGCTCAAGCCTCACCATGCTCAGAGGTTTGCACCTCCGTACATCTTATTTGCGCCATTGGAATAAAAAAGGCGCGTCTGAGTGAGATTTTTGCTGTAAATTTTTTTCTTCAAAAATTAAGAAAAAAATAATGCAAGAACTCAATAATTTTTTTGTTGATTTAGTGTTTGTGAAAGATAATTGTGCGTTGAGACTTAGATATGATGCAAGTGACCACATTTATTCAAAATTTTAAGAGATATAAACGATAGTAATGAATAATTAATTAGTAGATTAGATGGAGAATTTGATCGAGAAGTTGAAATTATGTTTGATGCTGATCATTTCAAATGGATGTGGTTGCGCCTTGCCTTCGTCAGACGTGCGCTTGCGCCTTGAGACTTGCGCCTAGGCCCCAAGACCCCTTTGCGCTTTGGTGAGCCTTGCCTCTTTAATAACTAAGGGAGGATCGCAATCGAATCGAGCTTCTTCATAGTATTCATCAAGATTTTGATCAGACCAGTGTTCAAATTTTGGGGTGTTTGCTGTTATCGTCTTTACCTGAGGTTTACAGTATTATTCAACATGAGTTTGATCATCGTCAGACTTTACTTCCTGACCCGGCTCCTGAGAGTTTTGCCCTTGCTGCAGTTACCTCTTCTTTGTTGGGGACTTGTCCAACCCGTGATTCTATGCTGAAGGGTAGTGATAAATACCATCTCCTTTGTGATTATTGTGGGAAGACCCGTCATACAAAAGACACCTGCTTTATAATCCATGATTTTCCTCCACCGAGAGGAGGTGCTCCTCCTCGGGGTGGCCGTGGCTTTGGGCGCTTCCCTGGTCGACATACCTCCCCTCGTTCTGCCAATCTCACTGATGCTGCTATGAATACTTCTCCTACTTTGACTGGTGCCTATCCTTCGGTCGTATCTAGTGGTTTTTCGGCTAATGAAGTTCTTGCACTTCGTCGCATGATGCAAGGTCATTCTACGGAGTCTTCTGCCTTGTCTCCGTACGCCCACACTAAGACTGCAGGTGCTTACTCTGCTACTGCACAATCCTCCATACAGTAGATCATTGACTCCAGAGCCACAGACATATGACTGACTCCGCCTCAGATTTTATATCCTATACTCCTCTCTCTGGTCGTGATAAAATGAGCATTGTTGATGAGTCTTTCTTCTATTGCTGGGAAGGGCTCCATCTCCCGTTCCTCTCTCATTTGACTAATTTCATGAACTGTTATGTAACCTTTCATCATTCCTCTTGTGTTTTTAGGACCTGAAGAAGACGGAGAGGGCGATTGGCTCTAGTAGTCTGGTCAATGGTCTGTATGTGCTCGACTCCAGCCCAGTGACACCTCCTCTAGCCTTTAACTCCAGCACATCTGACTTGTATTCCTAGCATTGTCGCATAGGCCACCCATCTATTCCTATTATGAAGTTATTGTTTCATGTTATGCCTACTGTTGCTTTTAATTCCTTTGTGTGATGTTTGTACTGTTAACAAACATTGCTTCACTACATTTAATCGTGTTTCATTGTAAAGTTCTATTCCTTTTACTGTGATTTATTCTGATGTTTGGGGATCTTGTCCTTTGTATCTTCCATATCTGGTTGTGCTTGGTTTGTCACTTTTATTGATTATTTTTCTCGCACTATAAGGTTATATTTACTACGGAAAAAGTGATGTATTTACAACCTTCAAAAATTTTCATAACACGATCTCCACTTAGTTTCATGCCAAAATTCAGATTCTTCGCAGTGATAATGGTGGTGAATATCTGGATTCGCAGTTTGCTCAATATCTGGCTGATCATGACATTATTCATCAAACTACTTGTGTTTATTCCCCTACTCAAAATGGTGTTGCGGAGCGTACGAATCGTCACCTTTTGGAGGTGCCTCGCTGTCTTTTGTCCACCATGCATCTTCCCAAATACTATTGGGGGTATGTTGTCCTTACCACGACATATCTTATTAATCGCATGTCGTTACGTATTCTTGGGAATGCCACTCCCCTTGACACTATACGGGTCCCTTCCACAGCTATCTCCTAAGGTGTTAAGATGTGTCTGCTTTGTTCACATCCACCACCCTCCTCCTACCAAACTTGATTCACGTGCACTACGATGTGTGTTTATTGGATACAATCCTACCAAAAAGGGATACAAGTGTTTTAATCCTCATACGAAGAAAGTTTTTGTCACCATGGATGTCACGTTCCGTGAATCTGAGGCCTATTATCCTTCCCCAGGTGACTCCCTTCTTTGCACCCTCCTCCTGTCCCTCTGCCCGTTCCTCCACCTTATCCCTCACTTCAGAGGGAGCTTATACTGTTGGAAGTGAGTGATTTTCCTGTCCCAAATTCTATTCCTCATACTTCTCCTACCTTGTAGGTGTACACTCAGCGAAAAAAGATGCCCACCAGCACACTTAAGCTGACTGTGCAACCAGATCAATCATTGGACCCAGACTCAAGGCCTTCAGAGTATCCCATTGCTCTCAGAAAATGTATCTGAACTTGTACTCAAGATCCTCTTTCCAATTACGTTTGTTATGACTCATTTTCTACTTCCCATAAGACCTTTGTCTCTTTCCTTCCTTCCTTATCCATACCAACATCTTGGCAGAGTGCTCTGGAGATTCCCATATGGAGAGAGGCGATGTTTGAGGAAATGAATGCTCTTGAAAAGAACAACGCTTGAGATTTAGTGCATCTTCCCCATGAAAAAAAACCGGTTGAATGCGAATGAGTGTTCTCTGATAAACAAAACTCTCAAGGTATTGTTGAAAGGTGTAAGACAAGACTGGTGGCAAGAGGGTATACCCAAACCCTTGGGATTGACTATCAGGAAACATTTGTCTCTGTAACAAAGATGAACACTATCAGAGTCATTTTATCCCGCGCTGCCTGCAAACGATGGGACATTTGGCAACATGACGTTAAAATGCTTTCCTCTATGGGAATCCAGATGAGGAAGTTTACATGTCCCTCCCACCAGGCCTTACTCCAAAAAGTTCAGTGAGAAACGTTTGCAAGTTAACGAAAGCCCTATATGGGCCGAAATAGTCTCCAAGAGCTAGGTTTCACAAAGCCATGTTATCATTTGGGTATCACAAGGGCAATGCCGATCATATATTGTTCATCAAGCGTCGGATCAGTAAACTCACAACTCTCATTGTTTATGTTGATGATATTGTTATAACATGCGACGATATGGAAAAAATCAAGTTTCTAAAACAAAAATTGGCTTCTGAGTTCGAGGTTAAGGATTTGGGTTCAAGCATGAGATTTTTATCTGCCAGAGGAAGTATACTCTGGACCTGCTTCAGAAGATTGGGATGAGTGGTTGTAGATCAGTTGATATCCTACTTGAAGCGAACCACAAAATGGGTTGTGATGATGGAAAGGAGATTGAAAATATACCAGAATTTCAGAGGCTTGTAGGGAGGCTGATCTACCAGGCTCATACTCGTCCAGATATTGCTTATGATGTAAGTGTTGTCAGCCAGATTATGCATGCTCTAAAGACTCGTCATTTGGATACTGCCCACAGAATTCTCAGGTATCATAACTCCTCATCTGGGAGTGGGATCTTGTTTTCTCCAAATTCGGCTCTAAAAATTAAGGTCAACACCGATGCTGAATGGGTCAGGTCAATCGACGATAGACGATATACCTAGAGGTATTGTTCTCTTGTTGGTGGGAATCTTGTAACTTGGAGGAGTAAAAAACATGTTCTGGCAAGATCTAGCGTTGAAGTAGAGTTTCAGGCTATGACTCATGATGTTTGTGAAGGTCTTTGGTTACGCTCTTTGCTAAGTGACATGGGACTCTCTGAAGCTAGGCCCATTCGGTTGTATTGTGATAACAAGACTGCTATCAACATCACCCCCAACTCTGTCCAGCACGACCGTACAAAACATATTGAAGTGAATCATCATTTCATTAAAAAGAAACATTGAAAAGGGGGTTGTATTTACTCTCTTTATTCCCTCAGATAGACAACTTGCTGATATACTCACGAAAGGCTTGAGTGGAAGTAATCTTTGGAAAAATTATCGTCAAGTTGGGCATGATCAACATCTCACGTCCAACTTGAGGGGGAGTGTTACAATATGTGTTATTTGTGTTTTATTTACAACTTTTGTAATATCACATTTTATCCTAATCCGCCTCCATATATTAGAGAGGATTTGTGCTCTTTCAAGTAATGAAGCCTAATTTTCTTTCCTGCAACAATCATCATGGAGAAGACTTAATTTCATTACTTTTGCAACAAATGTTTGGGTGTAGGTGTTACATATGATCCATGGCTAGCCTCTCCAAAAACTTCTTTGGCAATCTTCTATAAGGAACACGTTATTTAATCCTACATCAAGTGTTGACTGAAGCAAAACACCATAATTTCTCCTTCTTAGCCAAGTCTACCTTTAAAGATCTACAATTTATTACTTCTCAAAACTGATCACCTAAACCTGGGGCAATTATCTTTTTCGATTTCCTTCTAGGTTAAAAAATGTCTATTGTTTGTTTAGCGGCTCAGAATAATAGTTCTCTACATTTCCTAAAGTAAGTTTTCATTATTACAAGATCACGTCACAGCCAAAACAAATAAAGCGTACCCATTACATTTTTTACCTTTTATTTAATATCCACAAAGGTGTAGATAAAGATGTGATACATAGATTTCAAGCAAGTTGGTTGAAGTGAAGAGGTGCGTCAGGAATCTTATGTTAACGTAAAGTACCATTAAAACTTAAAGGCAAATTTTATCGTACTGCAATTAGACCAGCGATGCTCTATGGTTCTTGAGTGATGGACAATGAATTGTGTACATGAGGAAAAACTGGGAGTTACGGAGATGAGAATGCTTAGGTGGATGTGTGGACATAGGAGACTGTATAAAATTAGGAATGACTGTATCAGGGATAAGATAGGAGTGAAGCCAATTACAGAGAAGATGCGAGAAGCTCGACTAAGATGGTTCAAACACGTACAAAGGAGACCATTAGAGGAACATATTAGGCGTTGTGAAAGTTTAGTCACTAGGCATGCTAAACGGGGGAGGGGTAGACCAATAAAAACTTGAAATGAAACTATAAAGAAAGACACGATGTACTTTAGCATCAGTGAGATTATGACTAAAAATAGGGCACAATGACGACAAAGGATCCATATAGAAGACCCCATTATAGTGAGATAAAGACTTGAGTGTTGTTGTTGTATTTAATATCCACGATGAATACTATAAAATCCCATCCTACAAAAACCTATGATTGATTCTCAAATCTCATCCTACAGCAACCCATGTATGATAACGCAGACAATAAATATCCTTTCTTCCTAAAGTTAGGTTATAGAAGTTAATTCATCCATTTCCGTAACTTAGTTTTTGTTAGCATTATTAGCATTTATGTATTTTATCCTTTGTTTGTGTCCTCTATATATAGAGGACCCCTTTAATGAAATGATGGGGTTTTTCTCCTTCAACATGGTATCAGAGCCAGGTTGATTTCCTGTGCCCTAAATTCCCGCTCCCGTCCTCCACTTGCGTCTCTCGCTAGTGCCAGCGCCAGCGCCCGCTCGCTCTCCCGCTCGCGTCATCCGCTCTCCCGCTCGCGTCTCCCGCTAGCGCCAGCGTCCGCTCGCTTCTCCCGCTAGCGCCTGCACCCGCTCGCGTCTACCGCTCGTCGTCCAGTCCAGTCGCCCGCTTGCCGTCCAGTCCAGTCTCCCGCTAGCGCCTGCTCCTCTCCACCTCTTCTAATGGCGCCGAAATAGTGCTCTTGCTTCCTCCGGCGCCTCCTGCCCTTGTGATGCTTGGATGGCTGGTTCCATTTGCCTCTTGATGCCCTAATTTCTTGGGTTTCCTCCCTTTCCGGATTTCTATTCCGGCTTGATCTTTCTCTCAGGATTTCTATTCCTGTGCTATGGGATCTAGTGGAGCGGATTCTCTCTCCCTCTACCGGTGGTACTCCGGCCCCTCTTTTTGTCGGTCCTCCTTCGTCGGTCTTCTACCGTGGAACCACCGATCACAATACCTCTCAGATAACTACTATCCGACTTGATGAATCCAATTATCTCTCATGGTCCCGTTCTATTACCCTGACACTTAAAAGTCAGCGTCTCTTTGTCTATGTCTCCGGCCACATGCCGGAACCTGATAGGACTTCTCCTGAATGGCCGCAGTGGGAATCCGAGAATTCCTTGGTCATGTCTTGGTTGACCAACTCGATGCAAGAGTCCATTGCCCGCAACTATCTTTTTCTTGACAGTTCTTCTGCTATTTGGTGCCGTGCAGAGTCTACATACTCTCGCCGCGACAATGCTGCTCAGATCTTTCAGCTTCGCCGCCAGATCAGCTTACTCCGTCAGGGTGACCGTCCTCCTTCAGCGTATTACTTAGAGTTCACTAAGCTTTATCAAGAGTATGATCATTTTGATCCTCTTGTCTTGTTAGTCCTGTTGATGAGACGATGGTTCGGGTCAGGGATGACCGCAATCGCATATTTGAGTTCCCTCATGGCTTGCACTGCGACTTTGATCAGATCAGTGTTCAGATTCTGGGGTGACTGCCGATCCCTTCTCTTTTTGAGGTCTATAGCATCGTGCAGCAGGAGTTTGATCGTCGTCAGACCCTTCTTCCGGACCCTGTGCCAGAGGGCTCTGCTTTGGCTGCTACCATCCCCTCCCTTCTTGGCACTCGTCCATCCCGGGATCCCAGGTTGAGGAGCTCAGATAAGGATCATCTCCTCTGTGATTACTGTGGCAAGAGTCGCCACACTCGGGATACCTGCTTCAAGCTTCATGGGTTCCTGCCCCGAGAGGGGGTGCTCTGCCTCGTGGAGGTCGTGGCTCTAGACGCTCCTCGGGTCGTCATGTTGTCTCCCGTGCGGCCCATCTTACTGACGCTACTGCCGATGTTTCTCCTGGCTACTCTAGTACTGATGCCCCTGCCACCCCTGGTGCTTTTACTGCGGATGAGGTACTTGCTCTTCGACGCCTGATGCATGGTCTTTGTACGGAGCCTTCTGCCTCTTCCTCCTACGCTCATACGGGACTGTCAGGTGCTCACTCTGCTGTTTCTTCTCCGTCCACTCAATGGGTCATTGACTCTGGGGCCACAGATCACATGACTGGGTCCTCTACAAGTTTTGTCTCCTATACTCCTCTTTCTGGGCGTGATAAGATGAGCATTGCTGATGGTTCTCTTTCCTCCATTGCTGGCAAGGGAACCATCCCCTGCTCCTCCCTCACCTTGTCCTCTGTTCTTCACGTGCCTTCCTTGTAATCTGCTTTCAATTAGTCATTTGACCAACTCCATGCATTGCTATGTGACATTTCTTCCGTCTTCTTGTGTGTTTCAAAACCTGACGACGGGGAAGTTGATTGGCTCTGGTAGCATGGTGAATGTACTCTATGTGCTTGACTCTGGCGCTGCTTCCGCTACTCTAGCTCTTCATTCCAGCACTGTTCATCCTTTGTACTCCTGGCACTGTTGTCTGGGACACCCTTCTCTTTCTGTTTTGAATGTTGTTTCCTGCAATGTCTGCTGTTTTTTTTGAGTCTTTTGTGTGTGATGTCTGTAGTGTCAACAAACATCATCGTACTTCATTTAAACATGTTTCGTTGCCTAGTTCTATTCCATTTGCTGTTATTCATACTGATATCTGGGGCCCCTGCTCGGTCCCTTCTATTTCTGGTTGTACGTGGTTTGTTACATTTATTGATTGTTTCTCACACACAACCTGGTTATATTTGATTCGTCACAAGAGCGATGTGTTTTCTGTTTTCCGACAATTCCATGTCATGATCTCCACCCAATTTCAGTCCCACATTAAAAATTTTCGCAGTGACAATGGCCGCGAATACACAGATTCACAGTTTGAGCGCTACCTTGCTGATCACGGCATCCTCCACCAGACTACCTGTGCGTATTCCCCTGCTCAAAGCGGCGTTGCTGAGCGGAAAAATCGCCATCTGTTGGAGGTTGCTCGGTGCCTATTGTCCACAATGCATCTCCAAAAATTCTATTGGGGAGATGTCGTCCTCACTGCTGCATACCTCATCAATCGGATGCCCTCACGTGTCCTCAGAAACTCTACTCCTCTGGATACGCTTGGTGTGCCTCCTACTCACCTTCCTCCTAAGGTGTTTGGCTGTGCTTGTTTTGTTCACATCCATCATCCTCGTTCCTCCAAACTTGATCCTCGTGCTCTCAAGTGTGTATTTATTGGTTACTCCCCTACGCAAAAGGGGTACAAGTGTTTTCACCCCCTACTAGGAAGGTGTTTGTTAGCATGGATGTCACTTTCCGTGAATTCGAATCATATTACCCTCTGTCTGCTCCCTCATCCTCGGGTGTTCCCTCCGTTTTTTTGCCCATACCTCCACCATATCCCTCACTTCAGGGGGATCCTCTACCAGTGGAAGTGAGTCCTCCTCTACCAGTGGAAGTGAGTCCTCCTATTCGGGGCTCTCATATATCCTCACCACCGACCTTGCAGGTATATACTCGGCGTATAAAGAGGACAAGCACACACGAGCCTGCTATGTTGCCAGAACAGTCAGTGGATCCTGACTCAGGACCTTCTGATTTACTGATTGCTCTTCGAAAAGGTATCCGGTCTTGTACCCGCTATCCTCTATCTAATTATATATCTTATGATTCTCTGTCTACCTCCTACAAGGCCTTTGTCTCTTCTCTTGTTACTTCTTCTATCCATGTGTCATGACAACAGGCTCTTGAGGTCCCTATGTGGCGAGAGGCAATGGTTGAGGAAATGCAGGCTCTGGAGAAGAACCATACATGAGATCTTGTCCCTCTTCCCTATGGAAAAAAACTTGTTGTGTGCAAGTGGGTGTTCTCTGTGAAACAGAATCCACAAGGGATTGTTGAGAGATGCAAGACACGGTTGGTTGCAAGGGGTTATACCCAAACCCATGACATTGATTATCAGGAGACGTTTGCCCCGGTTGCTACAATGAATACCATCAGGGTATTGGTATCTGTTGCTACTTGTAAAAATTGGGATCTTCTGCAGCTGGATGTGAAGAATGTCTTCCTCCATGGTGACTTGAAGTAGGTCTATATGTCTATTCCTCCTGGCCTCACTCCGGCTGGTGCTAAAGGGAATGTTTGTAGATTGTTAAGGGCTCTATACGGACTGAAGCAGTCCCCAAGAGCTTGGTTTGGCCGGTTCCATAAGTCGATGGTGTCGTTTGGATACTCTCAGAGCAATGCTGACCATACGTTGTTCATCAAACGTAGGCTTGCGAAAATTACAGTTCTCATTGTGTATGTTGACGACATTGTTATAACTGGTGATGATCATGAAGAAATTCAGAATCTGAAACAGAAGCTTGCCAGAGAGTTTGAGGTCAAGGACCTAGGAAAACTCAAGTATTTCTTGGGAATTGAAGTCGCTAGATCAAAGAAGGGGAACTTTCTCTCTCATCAGAAATACACGTTAGATCTTCTTGAGAAGATGGGGATGAGTGGGTGCAGACCTGCTGATACTCCAATTGAGGCAAATCACCGTTCGGGGCGTGATGATGGAGAGGAGATTGAAGATATTTCAGGGTTCCAAAGGTTAGTGGGGAGGCTGATATATCTGTCTCACACTCGACCGGATATCTCCTATGCGGTGAGTGTCGTGAGTCAGTACATGCATGCTCCAAAGACACGACACATGAATGCGGCACACAGAATTCTTCGGTATCTCAAGTCTTCATCAGTAAGGGGAGTTTTGTTTTCCCCGAGTTCCGACCTAAAGATTGAAGTCTTTACTGACGCTGATTGGGCCAGATCTGTGGATGATAGGTGATCCACCTCTGGATATTGCTCTCTTGTTGGGGGTAACCTTGTTACTTGGAGAAGCAAGAAGCAACAGGTTGTGGCACGATCTAGTGCGGAGGCTGAGTTTAGAGCTATGACCCATGGGGTCTGTGAAGGCTTGTGGCTTCGGGCCTTATTGAGCGACCTTGGTCTCGTGGAAGAGGGACCCATCCGCCTGTATTGTGACAATAAGTCATCCATCAGTATCGCTCACAATCCGGTCCAACATGACCGGACAAAATACATCGAGGTGGACCGACACTTTATCAAGGAGAATATTGAAAGAGAAATCATATGTACACCCTTTGTGCCCTCCAACGAGCAACTTGCCGACATCCTCACCAAAGGATTGAGTGGGAATTCATTTGACCAGATTGTGAACAAGTTGGGCATGGTTAACATTACACGTCCAACTTGAGGGGGAGTGTTAGCATTATTAGCATTTATGTATTTTATCCTTTGTTTGTGTCCACTATATATAGAGGACCCCTTTAATGAAATGATGGGTTTTTCTCCTTCAACAGTTTTTAAATAATTTGTAATCCAACTCAAAAATTACAAACCTTAACTTTATAATACCCTAATGCAATTATCATAAAATAACAATCACCGTATTTCTAACTATATTCATCTCAAAAACACAATCTTTCAAAACTCTGCCCAACACTATTATCCCAAATCCATTTCTGTTATTATTACAATTTCCGATAAACAAGAACTCATAACCATCATTAATATCCTTGCATTTTTCAAATTTTTATTTATTACCTAAAAACAACAAATAGGCTTTTTTTAAAATTATATTGTCTTTCAATTCCCTCATTTTTTTATTTACTCCTCAAATTTTATGTACCGATATATCATAGTTTTAGACTCGATCAATCCACACTTTTCACGGGATTAAGTTGTATCATGTAGGCAAAAATAACAACAAAAAACATGTACTCAATTGAGAAACAGCTTTATAGCTTAAGACATCTCATTACGCGCATTCATAGTAAGGCGGACTGGGAATAATAGTTCCTTTTCATCCTCAACAAAACGTTTTGTGTATGCGCATAGGTGGGTGATAAATATTATGTAACTGATTCTGTACCGCTCAGAATATTAGGTAAGCTTCATGAACAATTAGATATTTATGCATATATATCCTCAATGATTTCTAACTTAATTCCTTCAGCATTAGTAAGAGACTAAGAACTCAGGCAGCTTACATTGGCACCATCAGTACAATTATAGATAGAGTGATGTAGAACTCTCCAGGCATCTTGCAATGCTGGCACAAGCTTACCATATCTTCTCCTTGGGTATGAATTCAACCACTCCTGCAAAACAATAAAAGGGAAGAACGATGAATTTCAAATAGATTTGTGCCACATACCCCGCTGAATTTCATTGCCCACCATTTGTGAGTTCCCAAAATATCATTAAAAAATACAAAGGGAAATAGTATGATCACTTACACTTGAATCTCATAGACATTAATGTAAACTATATTTAAATAAAGATGTATAGAACCAAACTACGTCAAGAAGAAAATTAAACAGGGATCTGATTGTTCAATTATCATTAAAAAAATTGACATTGCATTCCTCTGTTAAAGCCCATTTGTAAAAGCCTAAAAGGGAGCCCATTGAATATTTTCCTCTTTCTTGTATTTGGTCCTGTTACAATATGTAGAAATTTATGTTTTGTCCTTTTCTTAATATTAATATGTAAAATTCGTTCATCCGCCTCCATATATAGAGGGGATTAGGTCTTGGAACATTTAATCACAATTTCATTCGTCCAACATGGTATCAGAGCAAGCGCTCCGGGTGCCCTGGCGCCGCACGCGGGCTTCCAGTTTCGTCTACCGTCGCCGCTCGCATCTTCCCGTCCCCGTCACCACTCGCATTTTCCTCCCACCGTCGCTCCTTCGCCGTCCCAGCAGCCTGCGCCTCCTCCAGCGCCTCCATCGCCGCGTATCTTCCAGCGTCTTCGCGGTACCAGCAGCCTGCGTACCCTCCGCCACCATTTACTTCTCTCCCCAGCCAAGCAGTTCCTTTTTTTCCCATTTTTTCTTCCTCTTCTGATCCTGTTTAGCGCCGGATCCCTCATGCAGTGAAGTGTCTGCCCCTTCCGGCGCTGTTAGTGCTTCTTGGTGGTTGCATAGAGTGGATTTCTATTCCTCTGCTCTTCCATATTTGCTTATCTCAGTGCAATTTCCGCCCCTTGTTCCCCTAAGTCTTCCGTGGCCTCCGAATTTCTATTCTTGAGCCCCAATGTCTAGCGGGGCTAATTCTCCCGCTCTTTCCTCTGCGTTGTCCGCTCCTTCAGTGGTTGTCTCCCATGTGAATCCCTTTGGTGGGAATAATGATCATAATATTCATCAGATCACTACCATTCGCCCGGATGACTCTAATTACCTCTCATGGTCCAGGTCTATCACCTCGGCGCTCAAAAGTCGTGGTCTCTTTGACTATGTCAAAGGCCAAATGACGAAACCGGACAAGACTTCTTCCGAATGGATACAGTGGGAGTCGGAAAACACCTTGGTCATGTCCTGGCTAACTAATTCAATGTAGAAGTCTATCGATCGTAATTGTTTATTTCTTGACAATGCTGCAGACTTTTGGCGAAGAGCGGAATCTACCTACTCTCGTCAAGGCAACAGCGCTCAGATTTTCCAGTTACGACGAAAGATATCCTTACTCCGAAAGGGTGATCGCCCTCCTTCTGTGTACTACTTGGAGTTCACTCAGTTGTATCAGAAATATGATCATTTTGATCTCCTTACTTTTGTTAGCCCGATCGATGAGGCGATGGTTCGTGCTAGAGAAGGCCGCAATCGAATCTTTGAATGTCTTCATAGCCTGCATCGGGATTTTGATCAGATCAGCGTTCAGATTTTGGGACGCCCTCAGTTATTGTCTCTTCCTGAGGACTACAGTATTGTACAGCAGGAATTTGATCGCCGCCAGACCTTACTTCCTGATCCTGTGTCGGAGGGCTTTTCCCTTGAAGCTACTTCCCCCCCCCCCCTCTTCTTGGTAGTCGTCCATCTCGTGACTCCAAGTTAAAGGGATCAGATAAGGATCATCTCCTCTGTGATTATTGCGGAAAAAATCGTCACACTCGAGACACTTGCTTCAGGCTCCATGGGTTCCCTCCGCCAAGTGGGGGTGCTCAACCTCACAGTGGCCATGGTTTTGGGCGATCATCTGGTCGTCATCCTTCTCCTCGTGTTGCTCATCTTACTGATTCTACTGCGGATATTCCTCCTAGACAGTCCAGCTCTAATAGTTCTGCCCCTCCTGGTGCATTCATGGCAGATGAAGTGCTTGCCTCCGTCGCTTCATGCAGGGCCTTTCTACGAAGCCTTCTGCCTCTTCCGTCTATGCTCACACAGGACTTCCAGGTACTCACTCTGGTGCCTCTCATCCTTCCACCCAGTGGATTGAATTTGGGGCCACAAATCATATGACTGGGTCTGCTTCAGGTTTCATCTCATATACCCCTCTCTCTGGTCGCGATAAGGTGAACATTGTAGATGGTTCTCTTTCCTCTATTGTCGGAAAGAGTTCCATCTACTGCTCATCTCTCACCTTGTCTTATGTTCTACATGTTTCCAATTTCACCTGTAATCTACTTTCTATTAGTCATATTACTAATTCCATGCATTGCTCTGTGACTTTTTTCCTTCTTCTTGTGTCTTTCAGGATCTGACGATGGGGAAGATGATTGACTCTAGTAGCATGGTCAATGGACTCTATGCGCTCGACTCCAGCCCAGCTACTCAACCTCTGGCTCTTCACTCCAGCACCACCCATCCATTGTATTCCTGACATTGTCGCTTGGGCCACCCGTCTACTAGCGTTAAGAGATTGTTGTTTCCTGCTTTGTCTGCTACTATTTCCAATTCCTTTGTGTGTGATGTTTGTACTATTAACAAACATCATCGTGCTACGTTTAATCATACTTCTTTACCTAGTTCAAATCCTTTTGCAGTTATTCATATTGATATCTGGGGGCCTTGTCCCATACCATCTATATCTGGTTGTGTGTGGTTTGTTACTTTTATTGTTTGTTTCTCTCGTAGTACTTGGTTATATTTGCTGTGAAACAAAAGTGACGTTTTCCCATATTTCGTAAGTTCCATAACATGATCTCTACTCAGTTTCAAACCGAAATTAAAATTCTTCGTAGTGATAATGACAGCGAATAAATGTACTCGCAGTTTGGTCAATATGCTGTTGATCATGGCATCCTCCACCAGACTTCTTGCGCTTATTCTCTGGCTCAAAATGGTGTTGTTGAGTAGAAGAATCGTTATCTGCTGGAGGTCGCTCTATGTCTGTTGTCCACCATGCATCTTCCAAAATTCTACTGGGGAGACGCAGTCCTGACTATGGCATATCTTATTAATCGTATGCCCTCGCGCGTCCTTGGGAATTCTACACCACTTAGCACTCTTCATGTACCTCCTCCTCAGCTTTATCCTAAGGTGTTTGACTGTGTATGCTTTGTTCACATCCACCACCCTCGTCCAACCAAGCTCGATCCTCGGGCACTGAAGTGTCTATATTGGCTATTCTCCCACACAGAATGGGTACAAGTGTTTTCACCCTCCTACGAAGAAAGTCTTTGTCACTATGGATGTCACGTTCTGTGAATCCGAGGCATACTGCCCTGCCTCGGGTGACCCAGCTCATTTACTTCCTTATGTCCCCCTGCCAATACCTCCACCGCATCCCTCACTTCAGGGGGAGCCTCAAACAGTGGAAGTGAGTTCTCTTATTGTTGTTCTACCCCTTCCATCTACTGCTCTGAGCTTGCAAGTATATACTTGGCGCACAAAGACGACAAGCACACGAGATCCGACTATACCACCAGAGCAGTAATTAGATCCTGACTCAGGGCCTTCCGATCCACCAATTGCCCTTCGGAAAAGGTATCCGCTCTTGTACTCGACATCCTCTCTAGTATTAGGTATCTTATAACTCTCTTTGTCCTGCCTAAAAGGTCTGTGTCTTCTCTGGCTTCTTTTTCTATACATGTATCTTGGCAGCAGGTTTTGTAGATCCCTATGTGGAGAGAAGAAATGGTTGGGGAACTGTCCTTGAGAAGAACCATACATGGGACTTGGTGCGCCTTCCCTATGGAAAGAAGACAATTAAGTGTAAATGAGTGTTCTATGCCAAACAGAACTCTCAAGAGATTTTTGAGCGGTGCAAGACAAGACTCGTGGCACAGGGTTATACACAAACACTTGGTATTGACTATCAGGAAACATTTGCCCCGGTGACAAAGATGAGCACCATTAGGGACTTGTTATCCTGTGTTGTTTACAAGGGTTGAAATCTATGACAACTTGATGTGAAGAATACATTCCTCCATGTGAATCTGGATGAGGAGGTCTATATGTCTATTCCACCTGGTCTCACTCCAAGCGGTGCGGAAGGGAAAGTTTGTAGACTAAAGCAGGCTCTATATGGGTTGAAACAATCCCCAAGAACCTGATTTGAAAGATTTCACAAAGCTATGATGTCATTTGGATATCATCAGAACAACGTTGATCACACACTGTTCATCAAACATACGATCGGGAAACTCATTGTCCTCCTTGTATATGTTGAAGATAGTCATAACAAGTGATGGCGTGGAAGAAATCCAGAATCTAAAACAAAAATTGGCCAGAGAGTTTGAGATCAAGGACCTGGGAAAAATCAAGTATTTCTTGGGCATTGAGGTTGAAAGGTCCAAGCAGAGAATCTTCATCTCTTAGAGGAAATATACTCTGGACCTTCTTGAGAAAGTGGGGATGAGTGGATGTAGACCAGCTGACACCCCGATTGACGCAAATCATCATTTAGAGCGCAATGATGGGGAGGTAACTGAAGACATCTCTGAGTTTCAGAGATTAGTGGGGAGGCTAATATACCTGTCACACACTCGCCCAGATATTTCTTATGTGGTAAGCGTTATCAGCCAGTACATGCATGCTCCAAAGACACGTCATCTCGATGCAGCTCACAGAATTCTTAGGTACCTCAAATCATCACCAGGAAGGGATATCTTGTTAGCTCCCAATTCAGGTTTAAATATTGAAGTTTACACTGATGCCGATTGGGTCTGGTCTGTTGAAGATCGACGATCAACTTCCGGATATTGTTCTCTTATTGGGGGCAACCTTGTTACTTGGAGGAGCAAGAAGCAGCAGGTTGAAGCAAGATCCAGTGCAGAAGTCGAGTTTAGAGATATGGCTCATAGGATTTGTGAAGGCTTATGGCTATGCACCCTGAAGAGTGATCTAGGTCTTACTAAGGCAGGACCCATCCGATTGTATTGTGACAATAAGTCAGCTATCAGTATTACCCACAATCTTGTTCAACATGACTGCACCAAACACTTAAAAGTAGATCGACATTTCATCAAGGAGAACATTGAGAGGGGAATTGTTTGTACTCCTTTTGTTCCCTCTAACAAACAACTAGCTAACATTCTCACCAAAGGTTTGAGTGAGAATACATTTGGAAGGATTGTCGACAAGTTAGGAAAGGTTAATATCTCACGTCCAACTTGAGGGGGAGTGTTACAATATGTAGAAATTTATGTTTTGTCTTTTTCTTAATATTGTTATGTAATAGTCGTTCATCCGCCTCCATATATAGAGGGGATTAGGTCATGGAATAATTAATCACAATTTCATTCGTTCAGCAAGTCCTACATCTCCAAATAGGGAATCTTTCTCCTCCTCTACTCCATATATTCCTACGTAATTTTTTTTAAATTTTGAGAATAATAATTATTTTGCATTTTAAATTCTCACATGGAATAAGAGTTTGACGACTTTCTTTGCTGCTCTCCTCTCGTGTGAATTCTCTCGGCCTCGTACGAACCTCTCCGGTCTCGCGTGGACACTCACGGTCTCGTACGAGAACTCCTTTCCTACACGATTTTTGCATGATCTTCGTGTGTGTCCCGCGAACTCCAGCTCTAGCAAGCTCAGGCTGCAAATTCCGCGAGCTCCAACTCTCGCGAGTTCTTTTTCGATTCCCAACATCTTCGGTTTCCTGTGAATTCGACTCACGCGCTGCAAAAATTTTAATCTATGCCGACGTTTTATTTGCGGCATTTTATAAAGCGTGGCCATTAAAATTATAGGGGAATGCCTTTCACCGCGTTTTTTGCAAAACGCAGCAAAAAGCAAGATTTATGGATGCTTTTTAATAGGCGGCGCCGTAAAATTAGGGCATCGAATTAAAATTGACGTTGCACACTATTCTTCCTGACGGATTTTTTTTGGCGGCTAGGGCTTCTCTCGCGATCGCAGCGATGGTAATCGTCCTCCCGATAACCTACATCACACATTTAGTGAGCTCTGCTTTCCTTTCGTTCAAAAAGCCACCAGACCTCGTGCTTGCCAGCCTCATTTCCCCCCTCTCCTCTTTTTCTCCACGCAGCTCACGGGACAATCATCGCGTTTGCTATTCCTCGCTGTTTTTTGCAGGCGATCTCGGGCTTTTCATGCAAGCGTTCTTTCATTTCTTCCACCTCCCCACCATCCTCCCTCTATTTCGTTGTTGGTGCTAGTTTTTTACGGGCTTTGATCATAAAGCCGATTATTTCAAAGTTTTCCCATAATAACGTTTTCTGGATTTGTATACTAGATCCATAGCATTCATTTCCAAAGAATGTTGTCTTCTACTACTTTATTAGTGTAGAGAAATGGTCTCGAACCTTATGAACACTCTTCCATATATCAAAAACAAGTATGAGAACATATATATAGGAGAGGAGAGAGAGGAGAAGAGTCTTATACAAGAGATGTGGCACTAAAGCAAGAGAGAATAAAATGGGCCAAATTAATGGTCCTTTACAATATATCATATTTCTCTAACACTCCCCCGCAAGCTGGAGCATACTAATCGTAGGCACAAAGCTTGGATAAGAACTGATGGTACAAATGCCGGGGCAATGCCTTGGTGAGGATGTCAGCAACTTGCTTAGAAGCGGGAACATGCTCTAGCTCTATCTTCTTTAACTCAACCTTTTCATGGATGAAGTGACAATCAACTTCAATGTGTTTGGTCCTTTCATGAAAAACTGGGTTCTTCGCAATATGGATGGTGGCCTGACTATCGCAAAGTAGAACAGTTGGCGAGGATAAGGTGACTCCTAGATCACCAAGAAGAGCCTCCAGCCAGGTGAGTTCCGAAACAACGGCGGCCATTGCACGATACTCAGCTTCAGCAGAGGAGCGGACAACAGCAGATTGTTTCTTGCTGCGCCAAGTAATGAGATTCCCTCCAAAGTAGGTACAAAAACCCGTAGTAGAGCGTCGATCATCCAGGGAGCCCGCATAGTCCGCATCAGAATATGCAACAAGAGATAGAGAAGATGGTTTATATACCAACCCTTGTCCTGGTGCATTCTTCAGGTATCTGAGGATCCGTTCCACGTCTTGTAAATGAGAGCCTCGAGGAGCATGCATATACCGACTGACAACTCCGACAGCAAATGAGATGTCAGGTCTTGTAACTGTCAGATATATCAGTTTTCCTACAAGCCGTCGATAATACTCAGGGTTTGAAAACAGATCATCAGAGTCAAACCCATGGGCACATAGCTTGTGATTGGCATCCATCGGGACGTCTTGCGATTTCAAGTCCAAGGAAGTATCGAAGGTTGCCCAGATTTTTTGTTTGGACAACAGAGCTAAGATGTTGTTTGACCTCTAGTATTCCTGTTGAGTCATTACCTGTGATTAGAATGTCATCAACATAAACCAAAAGGAGAATCGTGCCGGTAGTTCTATGTCGAGTGACCAGAGAGAAGTCTGCCGAACTCCGAGTAAAACCAACTGCCTGAACAGCTTTACTGTACTTATCGAACCATGCCCGTGGGGATTGTTTGAGACCATAGATAGACTTCTTAAGATGACAAACTCTGCACTCCCTCGTGGTCTCAAACCCGGAAGGTTGTTGCATATAGACGGTTTCGTGTAGGTCGCCATTGAGAAACACATTCTTGATATCGAGTTGGTGCAAGGGCCACTGACGATGCACAGCGATAGAGAGAAGGACACGAACCGTGTTGAGCTTTGCGACCGGAGAGAAGGTCTCATCATAGTCGAGACCGTGTTGTTGAGTAAAGCCGCGAGCCACCAGTCTGGCCTTAAGACGGTCAACCGTCTCATCGGAAGCATGTTTGATGACAAAGACCCATTTGCAACTAACTGTAGTCTGCCTAGGTGGTAGAGGGACCAGATCCCAAGTTTGATTCGCCCAAAGGGCGCCATTTCTGCATCCATGGCAGCACGCCAACCTGGATGTTGCAAAGCCTCCTGCACAGAAGTAGGAATAGAAATACAGGATAATGAAGTAGCAAATGTGTGAAAGGTCGGGGACAGACGATGTAACGAGACATAATTCTCCATGGGATGAGCTGTGGAGACAGACACTGGATCAGCAGGCCGCGAAATCACTTAGGTAGAGGGAGGTCGTGGCAGGGCATGCGAGCTCGGAGGGCGACGAGAGTACACCTGGATGATAGGAGGCGTAGGACGGATTGGAGGGGGGGTACGTGTTGGTAGTAGAGGGGGGGGAGACGGAACGGGTACGACGGGCCGAATGAGAGGAGGAAGACACGAATCTGTAGAGATGGTATGAAAGGGTTGATCTTCCCAAAAGGTAACATCAGCAGAGATGATTAGTTTACCGTTGGTAGGAGAATAGCAAACATATCTTTTTTGGGTGCGGGAGTAGCAAACAAACATCACCTTGGTGGCTCGAGGAGCGAGCTTGTCAGTGGGCGGAGCCAAGTTATGAACATAGCATGTGCATCCAAAGACTCGGGGAGTGAGAGAGAACAGAGCCTTGGAAGGAAAGAGAAGAGTGACAGGAGACACGAAGTTCAAGATAGAGGAGGGCATGTGTTGATGAGATGACAGGCAGTACAGACGACGAAGTTCCAATAGAGAGGTGGAACATGCATCTGAAACATGAGAGAGCGGGCGACCTCGAGAAGGTGCCGATTCTTCCGCTCGGCGACGCCGTTCTGTTGAGGAGTATAGGCCCACGAGGTCTGATGAACAATACCAAACTCGGTGCAGATATTAGAGAAGGTGCGGCCCGTATACTCGCGCGCATTATCGGTACGAAGAAGTTTGATGCAGGTAGAAAACTGAGTATGGATCTCTACCAGAAAGGCACGGAAAGTGGAGGGAAGTTCAGTACGATCTCGAAGTAAGTATAGCAAGGTAACGCGTGAGTAGTCATCGATAAATGTGACAAAATACCGATAGCCGAAAACACACGTGAGCTTATATGGCCCCCAAATATCAGAATGGATTACGGAGAAGGGGGCTTCGTACCGAGTACCAGAGGAGGTAAAAGAGACACGATGTTGTTTGCCATAAACGCAAGACTCCTACCGAAACTCAGAAAGGGACACATCAGGAAAGCTTTCTAGAGAATTGGAAGAGGAGCATGCCAACGACGACGATGTCAGTCAACCGAAGAGATGGTGGAGAGAGCGATGGGAGAAGAGGAATAAAAAATGTAGAGCCCATTGGACAGCCGCCCTGTACCGAGGATGTTCTGCGTCTTGCGATCCTGCACAACACAAGAGGTTGAAGAGAAGGTTAGGTCGCAATTAAGGTCGTGAATAAGACGACTAATATAGAGAAGATTAAAAGAAGAGTCAGGAACATGAATAACAGAGCGAAGGGTAATAGAGGGAGTAAGAGAGATGTCAGCGGATCCAGAGACGGGAGTGGTAGCCCCATTGGCAACAATGATGAACTTAGGATGCACGAAGGCCAGGTAGTGTGGAGGCTGTAGTGGGGTAATGTGGTGCGTCGCACCGGAGTCCAAAATTCATGAGGAACTGTGTACAAGACAGGAGCTTCCACTATCAGAGATAGACACCACAGAGCCCAGTGGTGGGGTGAGCAGGGCGGAAGAGGCACACATCCTTATAGGGGCCGCCAAAGACCAGGCCGCAGCAAGGCCGCAGAGGCCGCAACAAGGACCAGGGAGAAGCCGAGCCCGCAGCGAGAACCAGGCCGCAGGAGAAGCCGAGGCTGCAACAAGAACCAGGCCGCAAGGAACTGGTGTAGGCGGCAGCGAGTAGAGAGGAGCAGCCGCAAGTGCAGGAAGGGAGCCCGCCGATGGAAGAGAGGCAGCAGACGGAGCAGTAGCAGGCCGCAGCAGCGTGAAGTAGAAGGCAGAGAGCGCAGCGGTCTGGAGTAGAGAGCAGACCGCAACAGATTTGAAGTAGAGGGAAGGCCGCAAGAAGGGAGGGAGAGGCCGGCGGAAAAAAACAATCCGCAAGAGAGGAGAACCCGCGCGAGTAGAGCAGAGACCGTCTGGTCAAGATGTGAAAACACCAGCGGCAGGAAGAGGCCGCGACCAAAGGCGAAGCGGACTGGGAGAAGAAGTCCGCAACGGGCAGTGACAGGCCGCACGGACAGAGAAGAGAAGAGCCGGAGGAGACCGCGACCAAGATGCGGGTGAGAGAGGAAAAACCCGCACGGTCAGGGGGATCACAACAGCGAACTGAGGAGAAGGAACCCGCGAGGAGAGAGACTCAAGCGGATAGAGAAGAGACCGCATCGACCAAGATCAAACCGCAGAAGAGGCAGGCCGCAGAGAGCAGGAACAAGCCGCAACGAGCTGGAGCTGGAGGGGCAGTCCGCAGCGAACCGGATCAGGCCGCAGCAAGCCGGAGCAGGCCGCGAGAGAGGGAGTCCGCTGCGAGCTAGAGCAAGCAGCGAGAGCAGCAAGCCACAGTGTGAGAGAACAGGCCGCGAGAGAGAGTGGTCTGGAGGGTAGAGAGGGAAGGTGGACCCGACGAGAGATAAAGAGGGGGGAAGGCTATAAAATGCCGGAGGGGAGGGGTGGAACAACAGAGAAGAAGATGGAGCTGAAGAAGAGGAGCGGAGCGGACAGGAAGGCAGGCCGGAGGAGGACGAGCGGGTAGCGGACAGAAGACAGACCGCGCGGGTTAAGAAAGGGGAAGCCGCTTAAGCAGAATCGTTGGCTCTGATAACATTTAGAGAAATGGTCTCGAACCTTATGAACACTCTTCCATATATCAAAAACAAGTATGAGAACATATATATAGGATAGGAGAGAGGAGAAGAGTCCTATACAAGAGATGTGAGACTAAAGCAAGAGAGAATAAAATGGGCCAAATTAATGGGCCTTTACAATATATCATATTTCTTGCAGCGCCAAGTAATGAGTTCTACATCACCAAGAAGAGCCTCCAGCCAGGTGAGTTCAGAAGCAACGGCGGCCATTGCACGATACTCAGCTTCAGCAGAGGAGCGGACAACAACAGATTGTTTCTTGCTGCGCCAAGTAATGAGATTCCCTCCAAAGTAGGTACAAAAACCCGTAGTAGAACGTCGATCATCCAGGGAGCCCGCATAGTCCGCATCAGAATATGAAACAAGAGATAGAGAAGATGGTTTATATACCAACCCTTGTCCTGGTGCATTCTTCAGGTATCTGAGGATCCGTTCCACGGCTTGTAAATGAGAGTCTCGAGGAGCATGCATATACCGACTGACAACTCCGACAGCAAATGAGATGTCAGGTCTTGTAACCGTCAGATATATCAGTTTTCCTACAAGCCGTCGATAATACTCAGGGTTTGAAAGCAGATCATCAGAGTCAGACCCATGGGCACATAGCTTGTGATTGGCATCCATCGGTGTGTCCACAGGTTTACACCCGGAGTAGCCAGCATCACGGAGAAGGTCAAGGCAGTACTTCCGTTGGGATAGGACAAGTCCATCGGGACGTCTTGCGATTTCAAGGCCAAGGAAGTATCGACGGTTGCACAGATCTTTTGTTTGGACAACAGAGCTAAGATGTTGTTTGACCTCTAGTATTCCTGTTGAGTCATTGCCTGTGATTAGAATGTCATCAACATAAACCAAAAGGAGAATCGTGTCGGTAGTTCTATGTCGAGTGAACAGAGAGAAGTCTGCCGAACTCCGAGTAAAACCAACTGCCTGAACAGCTTTACTGAACTTATCGAACCATGCCCGTGGGGATTGTTTGAGACCATAGATAGACTTCTTAAGATGACAAACTCTGGACACCCCCGTGGTCGCAAACCCGGGAGGTTGTTGCATATAGACGGTTTCATGTAGGTCGCCATTGAGAAACACATTCTTGATATCAAGTTGGTGCAAGGGCCACCGACAATGCACAGCGATAGAGAGAAGGACACGAACCGTGTTGAGCTTGGCGACCGGAGAGAAGGTCTCCTCATAGTCGAGACCGTGTTGTTGAGTAAAGCCGCGAGCCACAAGTCTGGCCTTAAGACGGTCAACCGTCCCATCGGAAGCATGCTTGATGACAAAGACCCATTTGCAACTAACTGTAGTCTGCCCAGGTGGTAGAGGGACCAGATCCCAAGTTTGATTCGCCCAAAGGGCGCGCATTTCTGCATCCATGGCAGCACGCCAACCTGGATGTTGTAAAGCCTCCTGCACAAAAGTAGGAACAGAAATACAGGATAATGAAGTAGCAAAGGTGTGAAGGGTCGGGGACAGGCGATGTAACAAGACATAATTCGCCATGGGATGAGCTGTGGAGACAGACACTGGATCAGCAGGCCGCGTAATCACTTAGGTAGAGGGAGGTCGTGGCAGGGCATGCGAGCTCGGAGGGCGACGAGAGTACACCTGGATGATAGGAGGCGTAGGACGGATTGGCGGGGGGGGGGGGGGGGGAGGGGGGGTAGGTGTTGGAAGGAGAGGGGGGGGGGAAGGAGACGTAACGGGTACGACGGGCCGAATGAGAGGAGGAAGACACGGATCTGTAGAGATGGTATGAAAAGGTTGATCTTCCCAAAAGGTGACATCAGCAGAGATGATTAGTTTATCGTCGGTAGGAGAATAGCAAACATATCTTTTTTGGGTGCGGGAGTAGCCAACAAACATCACCTTGGTGGCTCGAGGAGCGAGCTTGTCAGTGGGCGGAGCCAAGTTATGAACATAACATGTGCATCCAAAGACTCGGGGAGTGAGAGAACAGAGCCTTGGAAGGAAAGAGAAGAGTGACAGGAGAAATGAAGTTCAAGGTAGAGGAGGACATGTGGTTGATGAGATGACAGGCAGTACAGACGGCGAAGTTCCAATAGAGAGGTGGAACGTGCATCTGAAACATGAGAGAGCGGGCGACCTCGAGAAGGTGCTTATTCTTCCGCTCGGCGACGCCGTTCTGTTGAGGAGTATAGGCACATGAGGTCTGATGAACAATACCAAACTCGGTGCAGATATTAGAGAAGGTGCGACCCGTATACTCGCGCGCATTATCGGTACGAAGAAATTTGATGCACGTAGAAAACTGAGTATGGATCTCTACCAGAAAGGCACGGAAAGTGGAGGGAAGTTCAGTACGATCTCGAAGTAAGTATAGCCAGGTAACGCGTGAGTAGTCATCGATAAATGTGACAAAATACCGATAGCCGAAAACACACGGGAGCTTATATGGCCCCCAAATATCAGAATGGATTAAGGAGAAGGGGCGGACCGAGTACCAGAAGAGGTAAAAGAGACACGATGTTGTTTGCCATAAACGCAAGAATCACACCGAAACTCAGAAAGGGACACATCAGGAAGAGCTTTCTGGAGAATTGGAAGAGGAGCATGCCCAAGACGACGATGTCGGTCAACAGAAGAGATGGTGGAGAGAGCGGTGGGAGAAGAGGAATAAAAAATGTAGAGCCCATTGGACAGCCGCCCTATACTGAGGATGTTCCGCGTCTTGCGATCCTGCACAACACAAGAGGTTGAAGAGAAGGTTAGGTCGCAATTAAGGTCGTGAATAAGACGACTAATAGAGAGAAGATTAAAAGAAGAGCCATGAACATGAAAAACAGAGCGACGGGTAATAGAGGGAGTAAGAGAGATGTCAGCGGATCCAGAGACGGGAGTGGTAGCCCCATTGGCAACAGTGATGAACTTAGGATGCACGAAGGCCAGGTAGTGTGGAGGCTGTAGTGGGGTAATGTGGTGCGTCGCAACGGAGTCCAAAATTCATGAGGAACTGTGTACAAGACAGGAGCTTCCACAATCAGAGATAGACACCACAGAGCCCAGTGGTGGGGTGAGCAGGGCGGAAGAGGCACATATCCTTATAGGGGTCGCCAAAGACCAGGCCGCAGAGGCCGCAGCAAGGCCGCAGAGGCCGCAGCAAGGCCGTAGAGGCCGCAGCAAGGCCGCAGAGGCCGCAACAAGGACCAGGGAGAAGCCGAGCCCGCGGCGAGAACCAGGCAGCAGGAGAAGCCGAGGCTGTAGCAAGAACCAGGCCGCAAGGAACTGGTGTAGGCGGCAGCGAGTAGAGAGGACCAGCCGCAAGTGCAGGAAGGGAGCCCGCCGATGGAAGAGAGGCAGCAGACGGAGCAGTAGCAGGCTGCAGCAGCCTGAAGTAGAAGGCAGAGAGCGCAGCGGTCTGGAGTAGAGAACAGACCACAACGGATTTGAAGTAGAGGGCAGGCCGCAAGAAGGGAGGGAGAGGCAGCCGGAAAAGAACAATCCGCAAGAGAGGAGATCCCGCGCGAGTAGAGCAGAGACAGTCTGGTCAAGATGTGAAAACACCAGCGGCAGGAAGAGGCCGCGACCAAAGGCGAAGCGGACTAGGAGAAGAAGTCCGCAGCGGGCAGTGACAGGCCACACGGACAGAGAAGAGAAGAGCCGGAGGAGACCGCGACCAAGATGCGGGTGAGAGAGGAACAACCCGAACGGTCAGGCGGATCACAGCAACGAACTGAGAAGAAGGAACCCGCGAGGAGAGAGACTCAAGCGGATAGAGAAGAGACCGCAGCGACAAAGATCAAACCGCAGAAGAGGCAGGACGCAGAGAGCAGGAACAAGCCGCAGCGAGCTGGAGCTGGAGCTGGAGGGGCAGTCCGCAGCGAACCGGATTAGGCCGCAGCGAACCGGATTAGGCCGCGAGAGAGGGAGTCCGCTGCAAGCTAGAGCAAGCAGCGAGAGCAACAAGCCGCAGCGTGAGAGAACAGGCCGCGAGAGAGAGCGGTCTAGAGGAGAGAGAGGGAAGGTGGACCCGACAAGAGATAAAGAGGGGGGAAGGCTATAAAATGTCAGAGGGGAGGGGTGGAACCACGGAGAAGAAGATGGAGCTGAAGAAGAGGAGCGGAGCGGACAGGAAGGCAGGCTGCAGGAGGCCGAGCGGGTAGCGGACAGAAGACAGACCGCGCGGGTTAAGAAAGGGGAAGCCGCTCAAGCAGAATCGCTGGCTTTGATACCATTTAGAGAAATGGTCTTGAACCTTATGAACACTCTTCCATATATCAAAAACAAGTATGAGAACATATATATAGGAGAGGAGAGGAGAAAAGTCTTATACAAGAGATGTGGGACTAAAGCAAGAGAGAATAAAATGGGCCAAATTAATGGGTCTTTACAATATATCCTATTTCTCTAACAATTAGTTCAAAAAGAACTTTGCTGATTTGGGTGAGATTTTTCCTCAAAGAAAGCAATTTTGTCAATTTTTTAACTTTATGCTTAAAGTACTCTATGCAAATTTGTTAAATTTTTTTATTAAGAACATGGAACTAAGGTTTTAGTTTCATTGATAATAGGATCTTGATGCCTACATATGTTTGTTTGTTTCCTTCTGGAGCAGAAATTCAGAAGGCGGAATCGAGGTTGATGTATGAAATTACGTAGCAAGCAGCTCGGTGAGAACTCTTTCCTTCTCTTATTCTTTTTTTTAAATATTCAGCACATAGCTATACTCTTTTCTTTGTTCTCATTTGAGCCGCAATCAGACATTGGAATACAAATGTAACTATCTTGAACTGTCATTTACATGCTTTGTGAAATGCCCAAAAGAATGTATAGTTTTGTTTTTGTTGTCGGTCTCATTAAAATAACTTAGTTTGGTTCAATTCACTTCAAATTTGCATCAAGCCGCATTTTTTAAGTAGTGTTTTAAGGGCTCTGGCAAGCTTAACCTGCAATAATATTTAAGCATTCTAAGTGTATGTTGTTTGTGTTGTGAATCAGATATCAAGCTCAATCACTTTTGCAGGTGGCTGTGGTCGTCAAACTGTATGGCTATATATAAAATAGCTGCATGCTCTTTATTTTCATCACTTTATATACAAATGCACGTATATATAGTCTATAGATGTAATTATATGTGTATGTGTGTGTATATATACGAGCAGCTCCGCACGGGCTTCAATGCTCACTAACCCTTAGCGGGCTGCGCCCACATTCGAGCAAGCTGCGCTCGCATTCGAGCAAGTTGCGCTCACATTCGAGCAAGCTGCGCTCGCATTCGAGCGTGCTGCGCAGACCTATGAGCAACATATACATATGAGTACTCAAAATGACCACAAAAAATATAAATCAAGATTACAATTTTTATTTTGTAAAAAAATTTAAGCTTTAACGTAAAAATTTTAATTTCATTCCCTCTCTCTCCCTCTTCCTCTCCCTTCCCTCTCTCTCCCTCTCTATCTTTCTTCATTGATTAAGGGCCCGTTTGTTTTAGCGTTTCGGCACCGGTGCGTTTGGGTGAAACGGAGTTGGCCCTTATTTACCGTTTGTTTTTCCGCCTCCATTTCCTTCCGCCCTGTGTTTCTCCCGGGTTCAAACAGACCGCGGCTCCAAACCTCAGGCTTCACTCCTTTTCTCGTGTTTTCTCCGGGCGGCGAGGGCTAGGGGTTCTTTCCATCTTCTCGTTCTTCTTCACCGATCGACGCATCTTCCCTCCTATTTCCTGCACCGTCCCTCCTCTTTCACGGCGTTGTCGACGTTCATCCATCGACGTTCATCCACTCAACATTCTCGCGACCCCCGCAGTCCCCGTCGCCGTTTTTCCGCCTCTTCCGTCGACGGCAACCTTCTCTTATCACCGGCGGTGAAGGGTTTCTCTGCTCCAACAAAGGTATTTCTCGCAGTCCTCTAGGGCCTTCTTCTTCTTGTATGTGCTTTTGCAAGACAACTCATAACTCCCTTCTCCTCCTTGTTTTGTATCCCAGTGAGCCCCAATTCCAAGCGTGTGATCTTCTTTCTTTTATTCTGCAGATCAACAAGCAGGTATACCTATCATTCTCTTTTTTTTATTTCTTGGTAATTTTGGGGAATTTTTGCTACAATATTTGTATATGTGCTGAATTTTTCTTTGGTGATTTTGGATATTTCTTGCTTATATTCTGTTAGGCTGTGTGCTGTTTGTGTTTTTCCAGTGTGTGTGTGTGCTGTAAAGTGTGTGTGTGTCCAAAATGTGTGTGCTAGGTATGTGATTGTGTGTTGTAAAGTGTGTGTTCAGAATGTTTGTGTGCTAGGTATGTGATTGTGTGTGCTAGTTATGTGATTGTGTTTGTGTGTATATTGTTATGTGATTGTGTTTGTGTGTATATTGTAATGTGATTGGTGTATATTGTTGTGTATTGTGATGTGTATATTGTTATGTGATTGTCCAGTGCGTGTGTGTTGTATGTGTTTGTCCAGTGAGTGTGTGTGTGTATTTGCTGTGTGTGTATTTTCTGTGTGTTTGTATTTACTAGTGTGTGTATGTATTTGTTGTGAGTGTGTCCAGTGTGTTGTATGTATGTGATTGTGTATGTGTGTGTATGTTTGCTCGGAGTGTGTGTTTGTATTTGTTGTGATTTTGTGTGTTTGTGTTGTATATGTGAGTGTGTGTGTGTGTATTTGTTGTGTTTGTGTTTGTCTGAGACTGATTTGTGTAGATTTCAATATAGGCTTATGGGTAAACATAAAGAAGGTGGTGTAAGTGCGAATTGGGAGGCCGGTGATGTATTAATTTTTTGTGATCTGTGTTTGAAAGAAATCGAGTTGGGTAATCGCCCAACCACCCACTTTAGTAGGGATGGTTGGACTAACCTGAGAACAAATTTTCATGCTCGCACGGGGAAGGCGTATGATCGAACCCAAATGAAGAACAAGTGGAATCAGCTTAAAAAAGATTGGAAGTCATGGAGGGAGCTTAAGGGTCGTGAGACGGGGCTGGGGTGGGATCCTATTCGCAAAACGATCCTTGCATCAGAAGATTGGTGGAAAGAACGCCTCAAGGTATGACCTTTTTTTTACTTGAGCTTTTATTTTTTGTAATCTATGACAATGACTGGTATGTCTAATACGTAGTCTGCTTCATCTCAGGTACTTCCGAGTGCAAGGAAGTTTCAGTTTGCTGGCATATCACCCGAGTTGGAAGAGAAGCTGCATATGATGTTTAGCCAGGTTGTTGCAAATGGAGATCTTGCATGAGCGCCAAATTCAAGAATCTTTGAGAATGAGTCAGTCGACGAACATGACGGGTCTCCTGAACATGACACACAGGACATCAACGACACTGAGGATACTACAGCTAAACAGAAAAGGGTAGCTAAGGGAAAAAGGATTTCTGCAAAGAAGGCAAGGAGTTCTGCAATGGATGAGTTAGTCGAGACATCGGGCATTATTGGTCGTTGCACGCAGGAGCCGCCTCAAATACAGATATCTTCATCCTTGTTCACCATTCCCGAGACTATTTCAAAGCTGGAAACAATGACAAATGTTATGAATGACTCTAATATAGACTTCTACCACTATTGCGTCAGCTTTCTGAGACAGAAACAGAATCGAGAAACATTTATGAGCATGCGGCAGGATCGGCGTCTAACATGGCTGCAGACATGTTATGCCAAAAATTTGCAATTGTTTTTCCTTTGATCAGAGCACTTGACTCTATGCTTTATTTATTTCCTGTGTTGTGCTACATTGTTTGTTGGACATTTACTATTATGTTTTTGCTTAGAAGATGTTGCAAAATTATGTTAGTCTATTATATTTTTGCACCTAATCTTGTAAAAAGTAACGTTCAATGTATTTGACACAGATTTACAATGCTAAGCCCGGATCACACTGACAGTTCGGACGAGGAGACACAACAACAGGTAGCCGTTTGGTTTTATCGTAATAGAACAATCGAGGGACAACAATTTGTATTAGCATCGAATCATCAGTTATCCTTGGAAGGTGGATCCTCCCGTACACCTTGTATGACATCAAGCCAAACTGGTGCTAGATGGATTGGTGAACTTATGGATGAACATCCTCAGAGTTTTTTCAGTGTCTTTAGAATGTCGAAGGTAATATTTATTGATTTGCTCGCACTTCTCATACAAGAATATGGATTGCAAGGATCTAAGAGTACTCTACCACACGAAGTGATTGCAATTACTTTGCAAATTTTAGGCCACAATTTATCAATGCAAATTGCGAGCGAACGATTTCAACACTCCATAGAAACAATTAGTAAATTCTTTGCAAGGGGTATAACTGCAATTAAGAGACTATCTTCTGATGTCATTATGCCTGTAGATCCACATTTCAATGATATTCCCCCGCAAATTTTAAATGACGTTCGATACATGTCATTTTTTAAGGACTGCATAGGAGCTATTGATAAACACATGTGAACGCTCGAGTTCATGCTGATCAGCAGGTTTCTTACATTGGTTGGCATGGCAAAACGACGCAGAATGTCACAGCGGTTTGTGATTTTAACATGGGTTACACTTTTGCATTAGCAGGTTAGGAAGGTTCTACTCATGATAACCGTATATTTCAGTGTTCTCTCATGCACCCCAGTTATAATTTTCCATACCCACCACCTGGTGAGTCTTGTGCATCTTGAATCACTTTTTATAAGAAATATTAAAGTATATTTTATTCACACATAGCTTTCAATATATTTTTTGCAGACAAATATTACGTAGTAGATGCCGGATATCCACTACAACGCGGTTTTATAAAACCATATTCAGGTACACGGTATCATTTATCAGATTTTAGAATGGGTGATAGACCCATACAAGGGCGTCAGGAAATATTCAACCAGGCTGACTCGTCGTTGCGCAATGTTATCGAACGTTCATTCGACGTGTTGAAAAAAGTGGAAGATACTTAGGGATATGCCGTCATACAGTTTGACAAAGCAACGAGATATTGTGATTGCAACAATGACATTGCATAACTACATTCACAGACATCCATTCCGCACAGACATTCATTTTCGAGCTTGTGATGTCGACGAACATTTCATTTATCCAGTAGGCTTTCAGAACAGAACTAGTCAAAGTAATGTTGGCTCAAATGGAGACGATGTTAGAGGGATTCAGGTAGAAGTAGATGAGATGGTGGCATTGCGTGACTCAATTGCCGAACAATTGCACCGAGCTTGAAAGCATTTTTCAAGATTTCAACAAGTTAAAATGTAACGTCGAGTATCTATATATGTTGGAACTGGGCCTTACGGTAACGGCCATCGTCGAGGGTTAATAAAATATTTTTTGCTTGTTTCCATTTAATTATTTTTTAATGTTTAAATATATGTATATATATATAATAATTAGAAAAAAGAATAGAAAATATTATATAATAAAAAAATTCCAACCGCAGGTCTCTGTTTCCAACCGCAGTATTGTCAAACAGTTCTCTATTTTGAACAGCTCTGGAAACGCAGACTATCTAAACAGATCTCCATTTCCAACCACCAGTTCTCAACAGCTCCATTTACAAACCTGCATTTACAACAACTCCTTTTACAACCGCAACCGCTCTACCAAATGAACCCTATAAATATGATTGTTTACTCGGATCTCCCTCTCCCTTCCGCCCTCTCTCTCTCTCTCTCACACACACATTCTCTTTCTTCATTAAAGAGGCCCACTTCTCCCTCTCTTCCTTTCTCTCTCACTCTCCCCGCTTTCTCTCCCCCCACGTGCTCTCTCTCCCTCTCCCGCTCTCTCTCTCATGTAGGGTTAAGAGGCCTATTAATATTCTCTTTCCTCTCTCCCCCTCTCCTCAATTTTTCTTTCTATCTCTCACTCAATCTAACATATGAGATTAAATATGCTCTTTGATCAAACAATTGAGGGGGTGTTTGGTGTGCTTGAAGATATGCATATTCATATATATTGTATATATATATATGAACTAGCTGCATCCTCTGTCTTTTTTTCCCAACAATTTTGCTTGATGTGTGTGTGTATTGTTGACCATATAGTTCCATTTTGAGATTATTATGCACTTGATATTGTCCGCCACAGCTGTGCTAATCACCTAATTGTAGTCAATGAGTAAATTAATTTGAATATATGCATCACTTGCTATTTGAATAGAAATTACTTTGCAAAATTACATTCATACTATCCCTAATATTCATATTCATTATGCAAATTAATTGATACTAATAATGCATGAATAATTTGATGAAGCAGGTCATGATGGCAACTTTGGTGTTTGTGATTCAAGACACGAAAAAAGTGGGGGAGAACCTCATGGACTTGAACAAGTGCAAGAAGCCGACAATATGATTTTTTTAAAAACAAATCAGTATTGAAAAATGCGGAGAAAACTTACAAGCTACCACATTGCTTTTCTGGAAAAGCGCTGTGAATGCTGACAGGCTACCACAACTCTTTTTTTTGAAAAGCGCCGCAAATGCGCACAGGATAACATGACTCTTTTCAAGAAAAGCGCCGCAATGCTCTGCCGCAACGCACGCAACGGCGACACTTTAGTGGCGTTTTTAAAACGCTATGAAAGCTTTCGCAACGCTTTAAAAGCATCGCCAAAAGCCAACAAAAGCGTGGAGGTAGACCTATTTTGTTGTAGTGACGTCTCCTGCGAACTAGGCTCCTCTACCCTGCGAGTTTTAACTCCCAACTCTCGTGAGCTCTGCCCTCTCCCGAGAGCACTCCATACTCGTGTAACCCGCCACCGTAAGTTCTCGCGTGTTTCTGTGAGGTTTTCCCTCTCCTGATAGTTCTAGACCTTCCATGATCTCTGACCTCCCGCAAGCTTTGCCACTCGATTCGAGTTCTCGTTCCTCTCGCCCCCTTCATCCAACGCCTCTTCTAGATCTTTGCTCGATACACTCTCTTTTTATAGGCATCAACTGGAAGCCGCCTATCCTCTTACCGTATTTCCTCGTGCTAAATTATGGGTATGCCCTTGCTACCCACAAATCCAACTATAGCAAGTCCTGCACCTACACTTATTTCAAGACTTCCAAATTTAATGCACTCAATTATCCAGATTGAAGTGTCTCCTTAATCTTCCTTCCATTCTCAACAAAAGAAACACCATCTCAATGATACTCTTCCAGACCTAACATCTCCCAACTATGTTAATTGGGATGTCAATGTGATGAGTACAAATTATATACATTATTTCATACTCACTAAGGCATGTTTTCTTGGATAGTCGCTTCATTTATGTTGAATTAACGCTCATAGTACGTTAAAACACAAAGTACGTACAAAGCGCATGTTTTGCCGAATGCGGTGTGCAATTGCACTCTTGACTGTTATTAAGGAGAGCATGTAACCCGTAACAACCCCAAATTTTAACCTATATGTAATAATAATAAAATAATATATGACCTAATTTCCCCTCTCCCGTAATAAAACATCCGGTCCAGGGCTTTCCCGCAATCCTTTCTCCTGATTCCGCTTCCCGCAAGCCGCACGCAAGGCGCCGGCTCTCCCGATCCCGCCTCCCGCCGCTCACGTGCCTCCCGTCTCCGCCGCATGATTCTCCAGCCGTGGCCGCCGACTGCATCTCCCCCTGCTTCTCCTCCCTCCCCTAGGGTCGGCGCATCCTTCGTTTGCTCTAGCCGACGGTCTCCTCTCATCCAAAGGGGCGACAACCTCTTCTTCTGCGTTTCTGGAGGCCGACATCAGCAGAAGCCTCCCTCTCGTCCTCCAGCGGCCTCCCTCTCTCCCTCCAACAACCATAATTTTGCTCTTCTTCTTCAATTTGGCCGAGATCTTCAAGAAGAGCACTTAGGGTTTCCTTAATACCCTCTCTACTCAAAATTTTTCTGCCCAAATTTGCCTCTTTGGGCTCGGATTTGGTTCCTATTGGTAAGGGTTTCCTCTTTCCCCCTAGTTTTCTTCCTTGAATTTATTTTGGAACTTACGTGCTCCAATTTGCGTATAATTCATGATTCAGATTTTTGCCCTATAATAATCGTTTATTTCTCGTTGTAGTTGTGTTCTCCGGCATCGTTCGTCGCATCCATGGTCGGTTCGTGAAGGAATCCCTCAACGATTTAGGTTTTTCCCACAGCCAAGCCTCCGTCAACGCGTGAAATCTTTTCTCCCCTCACTCTTGAGGGAGGTAAACCTCTTAGCCATCTCTGATTCAATTTTGTAGCAAATATTTTCCTGTGTTAGCATAGTGATAATTTGATGTGTCGCTTTCATCGTTCTTGTACAGGTCCAATTAGGGTTTCTGATTTCGCTTGCGCCGCTTAGCCGCCTCCGTCAGATTCAGCCTACTTCAGCCAAGTAGAGACATCTCTCTCTCTCTTGCAAGCATTGTGTGTAATTTAATACTTCTGTTCTTTGATTCATGCTGCATTTCGGTATATGTTGATCTGTTAATGGATTTGTATTTTAACTGTTTTGTCTGTTCTTACGATTCTTTGATTTCACCCTGAAACGTGTGGTTTGTCAATAACTTTAGATTTTGAATACCTAGTCTGATAAGTTAATAATTTAGGCTATAATATGATTGAAATTACTTGAATTTGTGATTATGAGCAAGTCTTAAATTGATATACACTTAGATGAAGGATTTTTAGTTGGATATTTACTAGGGCAAATGATTTGATCATTTTGATGAATAGTGAGAAGAATGATAGAATATTGAACACAAACAACAACTGTCATGATAATAATTGCTACGAATTCTCAAGAGCAAATATATGTTTTGGTGTTTTTATATCATGCTCGTAGAGAACACATGTTTGCTTAGAAGATAATCGTATCTTCGAATGAATCAATCTAAATGAATATTAGGTGTCCTAGAAAATGAGGAAAATGTAATCGTATCGCCCGCGAACACTTGAAACCACAAAATCATACATGTTTATCTAGTTCATTTTGTGTCACCGCATCTTGTTCCTTATGCCTGTCACCAAATCTTGTGTCATCAAATTTTTGTGTCATCGAATCTGGTTTCGTATGTTTGTCTGAGTAAAATTTATTCTTGATTTGATTGCTCACTTTAAGTATTTTCGTTTCCGGTAAAGATCACCTAAGTATGAAGTTTGAAAACAAATCTGTAGTTGTAAGCAAGTTTTTGAACTGTAGCGTCTAACTGAGCATCTGTCTGCGGTCATGCTCACGACAAGCAGGATTTCTTTTCCGATAAAACTTACATGCAGATCTGATCGTGAACCATGGGCGCCCACGATAACACTTACACTCTTCATCGATCACGGCTTACAACATATTATATGAATAATTTTAGGCTATACTCTGCAGTAGTCTAATACACTAACTTGTTCTATTTAGCTCTTTTGTTTGCTGGTCATTGAATAGTTTTGGTTCATGAGAAACTGGTACACTCATGTTTTTCTGCTTCTGTTATTGTTCTACACTTTACTCTGCTCACCCTATTTATTTCAATGTTTTGAGGTTTTCTTTTGTGTTTTAGAATTGCCTTAGCTTTTGTGTCAGCGCCGCCAAGTTCCTGAGCCCGATCTGCATCAAGCTTCTACTTTCTGATGATTGATCTTTTAACCGTGTCAGGTTTGATGTTTTTGATTCATTTCTTTTACTGTCAGATGTTTTTTTATGTGATAATTATGAACAGTAATACATGAATACTGCTAGGCTGTTTAAATATTTATGTACTAAAATTTGAAATTAATGCATGTGCATCATCTTTTGAATCATAATTGCATGAAATTTATAGTAGTGACCTGTAAACCATGATTTTACAAAAAAATGCATGTGCACTTAAAACTCTCACTGTTTTAGAACTCTAAAAGCTTCCGCAATAAAATCAAACTGTTTTTCTCCAAATTAACTATTTTAAAACTATTTTCAGTATTCTCTGCATTCGCCTTAGCAGACATAAATTTCTTTCCGCCCATGCTTGTGTCATCACGGCCCGCCCGAAACGCACTCTGACTTTTGTCGAGACAGGTCGTGACAGTTGGTATCAGATGGAGGTTAGAGAGGTTGAGCATCTAAAGATAAAGTATTATGTAATTATTAAATATTTCGAACTTTAAAAAAAATACATGTATCATTTCTTCACTCACTTGTCATTATCTGTTGTTCGCGGCTGAAATACGCACACACTCACTCATAAACATGAGTAGTATGCACATGAATGTTAAGGGGTTATGGACAAACTTAACATTTTGTGCATATGAATTTCCACTAGGATAAACACCGTTTGCGAATATTAAATTGTATGAGCGATTTAATATTTTCAAGTGCGTTGGCATTAGAGTCCTAATATGCATGACATGTTAAGTGATATGGGCGTTTAACATGGCATGTGTATCAAATCATTATCATTCATATCATAAATCATTGCACAAGTGTGAAACCAAGAACAACAATAATGATTGTACACGCATAGATTTTCTATTTGCTTGATATCGCAAAAGATCTCATGATTGCACTTGCATGATTATTATCTAGAGTTGTCCAATGAAAATGCTATAATTATCACATAAATTATGTACATGATAGTAAAAAATGTGTTAGAATATCTAATTTCTAGTCCCCAATATTTGTAATTAGTCCTTCCTTGCTTTCATCTCCTTCCTTTTGATGTTGTTAGCTTTATTCTCAGTTGTGATGATGATTATGCACTCTTGAAACTGTTGATGAACTTCTACTTTAGTTTAATGTAATTTACTTGTATGCATGATGTGTGAGATGTGTTGTGTGTTTGCTGCGAGAATAAGAGAGGGAATGAACTCATGCTAATGATTTTCTTGCCCTAAATCAACCTTGATTCAACAAGGAAATAAGGATCTGAGAGATCCGAAGTTGGATTTGAACTCCATTGAGCGAAGTGGTGCTTACGACCCGCAGTTTGTGAATTTCAGCTAGGCTTGCAAAGCCAAGGGCGAAGCGGTTAAGACAACCAACACCTTTTACATATTAATGTTCGCAACACCACCACACCAACCAAATTATTGTTTTTAACTTTTATAATTAAATTTCTTGATAATAAAAACACGAGCTTTTCTGCATTCCACATGAGATCGATACTTGGGAACTCACTCCCATTTTATATTACTTGAACGACTGGTGTATTTGTCGAGTTCACATTAAGTTTTTGACGTCGTTACCGGGGAGTGCAAACACAATTGTGTTTTTGTTGTCAGGAAGTATATAGTTGTAAGGGTTTCTATTTTTACTTCCCATTTTTCTTGTTATTTTAATTGTTCATTGAATGTTTCATGGAAGCATTTAGAAATGCAATTAATGTTTGATGAATCTGCCCTCATTGCATTATGTTTTCATGTTTATATACTCGATGTCGGTGGTGGGGGATTATGATCATAAAAGTGACGATTATTATTCTAGAGATTATGATTATACGTCTTATGGCTCTTCCTTTGGTGCACCACCATCCTATGGTACACCATACAGTGCACCAACTTAATATAATTATACGCCACCACAACAAGCATTGTCCTCGTACTTCAACCCGACCCCTCAAAGACCGAGAGAAATTGGGAAACAATGCATGTTCTGTCAAAGTATTGATCATATATTAAAAGATTGTGTTGCATTTCAGAGCCAATTGGGTGAGTCTGAAAAACTAGATATTAAACTTGTCTCATCTCTTCTCATTCCTGCGTTCTTCCTTCTTCTGATGATAAATATGCAGCACCACCCTGTCTATGGGGGACAGCTGCGGATGTTTCTATCATAATTTCCCTTGCTAGATGCAATGATGGAGCGAAGTTACCTCTCCCTACTCAAATCACCTTCTATATTTGATTCACCTCGGGAGGAACTCATCCATTTGTCCTATGATTTAGGCTCCGTTTGGCATGGTGGTGGAGGTCGTAAACGTATGGGTTAAGCCGTCATTTGTTAAGGAACACCTAACAAATATCATCCTTTTGAACATAAAAGTGGATGAAGTTTCTTAGGTGAGCTGTGAGCATTAATAAATGACAATTGAACCCCTATGTTCATGACCTCCACCACCGTACCAAACAGAGCCTTAGTGTGTGACATAGTTCCTCTTTCGCGGGATCTTTTTGCACCTTTCTCTTCTAATCCTCAAGAGTTCGATGAGGACATATTATCTATTGAGGAAGGGATTACTTCTTCAACAGATGATGATACCTATGTCGCTTGCAGGGTTCCTACACCCTGTAACATCCGTAAGTTTTGACGCGAAATTTGTTTTAACTGTAGGGTCGAGTCGCGACGGATTTTGATCGAGGCAGCGCGACGTCAAGGTACAATGCTACTATTTCTAAAGGTAGCGTTCGTTAATTTGAGAAGTGTGTTAGTCATAATGACAATGTAACACATTTTAAATTTTAGTATCGAAGCGCGACAAGAAATCGTTTAGTTCAAAGGAGTTAGTGTGGTATGGGTTGCGTTTAGCAAGAATAAATAAAATTTATAGTTTGGGGTGTCAATAGCAGTTTTAACCCCCCTCTTTTCATACGGTTATCAAAAACCGCATAGCCCATAAAATAAAATCCCGCACACCCCCCATTCTCACGGTAATTAGCCGCAAACCGCAAGCCCAATGCCTCTCGTCATTTTCCTGTTTCTGCACGCAGTGACGGCGAGCCGACGCCTCCTGCAGCCCTAACGACGGTCGATCCTCCTCCAGAACCCCTCTCTGACTTCTCCTCTTTCCTCTACGAGCGTCGGTGGGTATTCATTTTCCTTCCTTGGCCGTGGAAGAGCCGGATTCAACCCTAACCAGTGGAAGTTGGAATCGTTCATTTCCGTTGAGTTTATTTCTCCTTTATCTCTATTCTTTCATGAAAATTCTTCGTTCTGGAAATTAATATAACCTAAATTTTCATCCAATTGCCCTATATAGATTTTGGAGTACGGAATCCACCGCAAATTTTGAGTTGGGTGCATTGAGAGCCTAAATCACTCCCTCGTAAAGGTAATACCCTAGGTTATCCGTGAATTTTGGTTTTACCCTAGCGTTATTGGAATTTTTCCAACAAAAACCCTAAAGGGAGATTATGTTAAAGTAGGGTTGTTTTGGATTGCAGGATTTTTGTGGCCTCGGGGCAAGATTCTGAAAGTCCTTAGCAGTCGGATTTCGTTGGGAAAATCAAATGTCGTTGCGCCGAGTGTACGAGCGCTGCAGCACCACAGTAAGAAAACCTAATTTCTGTTAGTTAGACATAGCAAACAATATATTTTGTATACGCATGTGTAGGTTTTGTACGAGTATCATGACCATGCATAGAAAGGTGTGGTGATAGGAAAACGGTCGCGGAAAATGCGTGAAATGACACCCTTCTCCAAGAACCAAGTTGTGACGTCACGCAAACTATGCAGGTAAATATGTTATTATGTTATGGCATAACATTAGGTTAAGAAAACTTATGATTGCCTTAGTCCTAAACGCAGTTGGACCGGTCAGGGGAGTAAGCGACCGACATTTGGCGGTCTCCACGATGCGTGTCACGCGAAAGGCTGGCGGCATCGGCTAAATAGGCGGAAGAAAGCCGTGGTCTTCACTTGCTCCAGAAACCGAAACCTCGCGCCTGACGGAAGCCGCACAGAGACGATCGACGCCGCTCGCCGTAGGAGGCTCAAATCTCCTCTGTTTCGCGTGATTCCTCCTTCATTGGAGAGGTAATCTTCTCCTCTCCATTCCTCTTTGTCCTTGTGTGAAGATTTTAAATGTTTTGGATAGGGAGAAAACCTAGGGTTTCGTGTGTTAAAGCTATCTTTCAATCCTACTTGTATAAAAAGTTTCTGTAAGTATTATTCATGCTCTAATCCTCAATTTTGAGTCATTTGGAGAAACCCTAAGTGAAGTATTAGGGATTTCAACGTTTAGGCACATGCATGAGGTTGGGGAAGGAATTTGTAGCAATTATGCTTCCTCCCCATGAGTTTCTAACAAATGATTGGAGGGCAAATTAGTCCCCTAACTCCAAATAATTATTTGCAGGCTAGGTCTGGCTGCCCCTTCACTCAAATAGTGGTAGCAATACACTTAGGACAGCAAAGCCCAATTGGAATTATGTCCCTTGACCTAAGTAGGTTAAGTGGAACCTATGCAATCCATGTGTGGTATGTATGGTATGTATGGCTAATAATTACGAGTAATGTCACTTAGGTTATGGCATCCCGAAGTGCTGGGAATCGTAGAGAAGACGGTGGAAAGGATAAAAGCATGGAAATAGGACTGAACATAAAGGAAAAGAAACAATTAGAAAATAACCATAATAAAGAAAAGCAAGGGAAACCAAGAATTCACATAATCAATTGACTAATATAAAATAATACTAAACAGGTCAAGGAAGAGGCAGTCACCAGTAGTCAACGTCGACCATGCACTCCTCGGCAGGAAAAGAAGTATCGTCTTTGGCTGGAGGTTTACTCAGCAGTCCTTGGCGTACTACAGGAGCACAGAGAGAGCTGCAGAGACCCAGAGTGTCCTCATGAGGAGTTCCAGTTTTACTGCATGTAGTGTCAGTGTCAGTATGAGATTAGTGATCAGGATAATATGTCAGTTGTATATATGTTGTCAGTTGCAGTTATATAGGTGTAGTATGGTAAGCCCTTTTGTATGTAGGGCTACCTTTTGGGACTCATGTATATATATGTATCAGAAACTTTAAGGAAATGAAATGCTTTATTTTGTCCTGTTCTTTTATTTCTAGTACTCTTCCACATACTGCTGTACTCTGATTGTTCGTACTTTACTCTTATGATATGCTAAGTTATATTGTAGCGGTAACCTTAAGGGGGCTGTTACAATAAGTAGTCAGATCAGGAATGGTAATGTTAGGTACGAAACCTTTACCCGTGGACGTGAGCTTGGAATTTGTCCAAACCAAGGGCGTGAATGTCCCTTCTAGTCGACCACATGAAAGTCAAGAGTTGCTCAGTAGTCCACCAAAGAGATATCCCAAGCAGAGTGACATCAGACCGAAAAGGTCAGTCAGCACACATAAGTCTTTTCGTGCTAGGTAGAGACGCACTACCTTTCTCATAAGACATATGGTACCCTATGAGCAGTACAGTCTTGGGAGTTTGCTCCCCTTTGAGACAGTTAGTAGATTCGAGACCGTATCCGCGTGACACTAGAACAATTGAATTCGTCAGATGGTCTCGGGTCGTCAGTTTTAGATGCGCGTTAGGAGCTACTCTGCCTAGAGCCTTCCAAGTAGATGTGCAAGCTAGAATTTACCTAAAACTCAAGTATAGACTACGTGAGACAGTACACTAGTTAGTGAACGGCAGAACTTGAGTTAGTGAATTGAAAGTCACTAACATAGAACAAGTAGGTGTTTTGACCAGGTAGTGTTGTGAAGGCATGCATAACATATAACATAAATGTTTTTAATGCACGAAACTATTTTCTAAAGCCATGCATTCATGATATAAGAAAATATTTTTAGTGTCACTAGGATGAGTTATTTTTCTTTACTCTGACACCTCGTGGGCAATGTTTTTACAGGTGACCCAGGTGGGAAACTACGCCTAGGATGAGCGTTGGTGGCTTCAGTTTGTAGTGTTTTTCCCATTCAGTCCTTTTTTACTTTCAGCATATAGTTGCAGTTGTGGACAATGTAACTTGTTAATATTTTATATGTCTTGTATCAGACTTATTATGATATTACAGATTTTCAATCATTTCAATTATACTGATGTTTAGTGGCTCTGTGAATCCAGTTATCAGGTATGTGGTTACCCTTACTTTACTTTTTAGCTTCCGTTGTAAGTTTTAATAATTTTAGTAGCTTCTACTTTATACCTGCTGCATACTAGTTTTTAATATTGTTTTCTAGTTCTCTTTATATCGCTGACCCGGCCGGATGACTGATTATTGTAAATCTGGGAAGGGGTGTTACAAATTGGTATCAGAGCCAGGTTTAGGATCCCTGGACCCAAGAAAGATTCACAGAGCCATAGGAATGTGTAAGAGTAAATACTTGTTAGTAGAATATATAAGTTGCGTTTAAGCCGTAGTTTTCGGAAGAGTACAAAATAAAAATTTGCTAAGCCAGATTTCGTTGATGCTTGATAAATAACCAGATTTCTTTTATATATTATATCAGGCATCACGAGTCAGTGAACCGGGTGAATCTTCACGTCAGGACCCTGTTCCTAACGGGACTGTGGGAGATGCTGCCGTGCCACAGGTACCACCAGTTTCAACAGCTCCAGAGGGCACTGACATAACATCTCAGATTGCCAAGGCGGTTACTATTGCCTTGATGGAGTTTCAGAGAGGACTGGATGCAGGGTTTCCAGCTCCAGTACAAGTACCAGCCCCTGCACCAGCTCCTGCCCCAGCACTCGTGGATATGACCCTGGAGCGTTATTTGAGGAACTTTAGAGAGCTTCAACCTTCGAACTACAGTGGGGATGAGACCCCGATGGACATAGATGATTGGATAGCAAACACCAGAGACCCGTTGGATGTTTTGGAGTGCCCAGAGAACAAGAAGGTTCCTCTGGCAGTTTTCCTCCTTCAAGGTGAGGCCAAAGTCTGGTGGGACAAGTACCTGACAGATGATCCTGCAGGTGGATGGTTGTGAAAATTTTCTCTTATTTTGGAAGTGATGTGTTTTTTTTAAATAGTATGACCATATTTTTTTTGGCCAGGTCGTACGTCAGATATGTTTACGTGGGGCGAATTTTCTAGAGCCCTTGCAAGTTGGTTCGTGCCTCCTTCCGCACGACGAGGTCTCCAGGAAAAATATCTTAAGACTTTTCCAGGGGGACATGACTGTTGCTGAGTACGAGCGAGAGCTTACCCATCTGGCTCGATATGCGGGCGTGATGCAGGGAGATCAGTCTGAGAAGTGCGGCCGTTTTGTGGATGGTTTGCGTGACACATTGAGGCAGTCGCTGATGACAATGGTCAATGCTGACTACAGGAGCTTAGTGGATACGGCTCGCAGGCCGGAGGCTGATCAGCAGAAAGTTCAGAAGCGAAGTAGTTTTCGTGCGAAGCGATCTCAGGATTCGCATCAGACACAACAGAGTAGAAATGACCAAGGGAAGAACTGGAACAAGAAGCAAAAGCCTGATGCGAGGAAGAATGGTCAGTCTGGAGACAGGAGCAAGGACTACCCCCATTGTCCCAAGTGTCAGCGTCGCCATCCAGGAGAGTGTTTGGCCAGCACGGGCGTGTGTTACAAGTGTCGTCAACCTGGACACATAGCTCGCTTCTGTCAGGAAGTTGGTTCGAATCAGGTAATCAAAAATTAGTTGTATTTATTTATTTTTGAAATTTCTGTAGATGACAAATGTAATTTGTTCCTGCAGTCGAAGTATGAGGTTGGTGGCTCTAGCAGAGCAGACAAGGGCAAAGCTTTGATGATTACTGAGGGAAGACCACAACAGGGTCGGGATTTGGTGCAGCCCAGAGCTTATGGGCTTAGTCAGCAGGAGGCAAAGTATCAGGAGGATGTAGTGATAGGTAAGCGTTTACTTTGCTTAACAAGTTTATTTAATCATCCGTAGTGACACTCTTTTTATTTTGAAAATCATTCATGTAGGAATTCTTATGATTCAAAATTTACCCTCCAAGATTCTGTTTGATACGGGCACCTCGCACTCGTTTATCGCAGAATCTCTAGTGCGTAAGCTGAATTTAGAAGTCTTTCTAGAGACAGTACCACTGGAAGTCATGATGCAAAATGGATCCCTTCTACAGACCAGAGATAAGTGCAGGGTACCAGTGCAGTTTAGTGACACCAAGATTATCGTGGAAGTTTTGCAGCTACCTATTGCAGGATTCTATCTGATCTTTGGAATGGACTGGCTTTCGGCAGTCAACGTCAGGATTGATTGTAGGGCGAAACAGATACAGTTTGAGGGCCCTAACCAGACTGTGTTTTCTTTTTAGGGCTTGAAGGGAGTGGTGAAGATGATCATCTCCGCAGTCCAAGCTAGAAGGTGCATCAGTAAGGGTTGTGAAACTTTTGTAGTACTGATGAATGCGGACGCTAAGGCTGACTTATCAGGGATACCAGTGGTGCAGGATTTTCCCGATATTTTCCCGGAAGAGCTCCCTGGTGCCCCTACAGATAGAGAGATTGAGTTCCCGATAGACTTATAGCCTGGGGCTACACCAGTAGCAAAATCCCCGAACAGGATGGCTCCAAGGGAACTAGCGGAGTTGAAGAGCCAGTTGCAGGAGTTGCTTGATTTGGGTTTTATACGTCCTAGTACTTAACATTGGAGTGCTCCAGTACTTTTCGTGAAAAAGAAGGATAATAGTCTGAGACTGTGGATAGACTACTGTGAGTTGAACAAACTGACAGTAAAGAACAAATACCCGATTCCCAGAATTGATGATTTGTTCGACCAGTTGCTGGGCTCGTGCACCTTTTCCAAGTTAGATCTGAGGTCGGGCTACCATCAGTTAAAGATTCGGGACGTGGATGTTCAGAAGACGGCTTTCAGTACCAGGTATGAACACTTCGAGTTCGTGGTCTTGCCGTTTGGGCTGACCAATGCCCCTTCAGTATTTATGGACCAGATGAACAAGGTATTTCGGGAGTACTTGGATCGTTTTGTTATTCGTTTTATCAATGACATCTTAGTATTCTCCAGTAGTGCAGAAGATCATGCTGCACACCTCAGGATTGTTTTGAGCACCCTCAGGAAGAACCAGTTGTGTGCTAAGTTTTTTAAATGTGAGTTTTGGCTTTCAGAGATTGCATTCTTAGGCCACGTCATCAGTCAGCAAGGGGTTAGTGTCGATCCGAAGAAGATAGAGGCCATTAAGAATTGTCCAGGAAGGGTAAGGGCTTGGATTGGATAGTTGAGTGTGAATTGGCTTTTGAGGACTTGAAGGGCAGATTGATGACCGCACCGATCTTGAGTTTACCTTCAGGGTTTGACAAGTTTCAGATTTATAGCGATGTGTCAGGTCAGGGTTTGGGCTGTGTTCTCATGCAGCATGGGAAGGTCGTAGACTTTGCCTCGAGACAGTTAAAGGTTCATGAGAGGAACTATCCCGTGCATGACTTGGAGCTTGCAGCAGTCATTCATGCTTTGAAGATATGAAGACACTAACTTTATGGTGTTCGTTGTGAGATTTTCACTGATCATAAGAGCCTCAAGTATATCTTTGATCAGCGAGAGCTCAATTTGAGGCAGCGCAGATGGTTAGAGTTTCTATCGGATTACGACGTAGACATTCAGTATCATCCAGGAAAGGCGAACGTTGTAGCTGATGCTCTTAGCCGCAGAGGTTCGTGTTTCTTCCTTCTCACTCAGCAGGAGGAGTTAGTGCAGGAACTGGAGAGACTGGACATCACCGTTGTGCCACGCTGTAGTTTTGGTTCTGCAAGATTGAGTTGGATGGAGATTACTTGCGACATTAAAGACAAAATAAGGACAGCTCTACCGTTGGATACAAAGATGACAGAGATTTGGAGCTCAGTGCAGACAGCTCAAAAGAAGAGATTCACTATTCAGGATGATTTATTGTTGTTTGATGGTAGAGTGTGTATTCCCGATGTTATTCACCTTCGCAAGAACGTTCTATTTGAGGCACACAATTCCAGATATTCTATACATCTGGATAGCACGAAGATGTATACAGATCTCAAGAAGGTAGCCTGCTGGCCACGCTTGAAGAGTGATGTTGCAGATTATGTAGGGAAGTGCGAGACGTGAAAGTTAGTTAAGGTCGAGTGTCAAAGGCCTGGAGGCAAGTTGCAGCCACTTCCCATTTCTGAGTGGACATTCGAGAATATATCCATGGTCCATGGTCTGCCGAGATCGCAGAGTGGGAATGATTCCTTATGTGTTATAGTTGATCGTCTTTCTAAGGTCGCTCATTTCATTGCTCTTAAGAAAACGGATCAAGCTCCGAAGCTGGCACAGTTATATGTAGACGAGATAGTTCGACTTCACGGTGTTCCCAGGACTATAGTTTCAGACCGAGAGGGCAGATTCACCTCCAGGGAGTGGCGATACATACAGGAGCGTTTGGGTAGCAGATTACATTTCAGCACCGCTTTCCATCCCTAGACCGATGGACAGACTGACCGCACAAATAGGAATTTGGAGGATCTGCTACCAATGTGCATTTTGGACTTTGGAGGAAAATGGGAGAAATATGTTACTCCTGTGGAGTTCCCCTACAATAACAGTTTTCAGACGAGTATTGGAATGACACCGTTCGAGGCCCTCTAGGGAGACGTTGTCAGACACCGTTATGTTAGGCTGAAAGTAAGGAAAGGTCTACCATCAGGGAGTCATGAATTGATAAGACTACTGACAGAATCAAGCTCATTCAAGAGCGTATGAAGACAACTCAGGATCACCAGGACAAGTATCATGATCAGAAGTGCAGGTCAGTAGAGTTTAGAGTTGGAGACTGCGTGTATCTGAAGGTCAGACCAGTCAAAGCAGTTTCTAGAATAAAGCGGATGAAGAAACTGAACCCCAGATTCGTTGATCTTTTTGAGGTACTGGAAAGAGTTGGTGATGTTGCTTATAGGTTGGCCTTACCTGAGGAAATGAGTGGTATACATGATGTATTTCACGTCTCCTATCTGAGGAGAGCAGTCAGAGATTCCAGTCAGATCATCAGTACTGAGGAAGCACCAGTTGAGACAGATTTTAGTATTGGGGTTCGACCAGTCAGGATTGTGGATTCAAGGATACAGAAGCTTAGGAACAGAGAGATTCACATGGTCAAAGTTTTTTGGATGAATTGTGGCCGTCCAGAGTATACTTGGGAGCGAGAGGATGAGCTTAGGAGCAATGCATGCTATTCTTTCCTCTTCGATTCAGGTATGTTACCATTTTCGAGGACGAAAATTTTGTTAGGAGGGGAGATTTGTAACATCCGTAAGTTTTGACGCAAAATTTGTTTTAACTGTAGGGTCGAGTTGCGACGGATTTTGATTGAGGCAGCGCGACGTCAAGCTACAATGATACTATTCCTAAAGGTCGCGTTCGTTAATTTGAGAAGTGTGTTAGTCTTAATGATAGTGTAACACATTTTAAATTTTAGTATCGAAGCGCGGCAAGAAATCGTTTAGTTCAAAGGAGTTAGTGTGGTTTGGGTTGCGTTTAGCAAGAATAAATAAAATTTATAGTTTGGGGTGCCAATAGCAGTTTTAACCCCCCTCGTTTCATACGGTTATCAAAAACGCATAGCCCATAAAATAAAATCCAGCACACCCCCCATTCTCACGGGAATTAGCCGCAAACCGCAAGCCCGACGCCTCCCGTCATTTTCCCGTTTCCGCACGCAGCGACGGCGAGCCGACGCCTCCCGCAGCCCTAGCGACGGCCGATCCTCCTTCAGAACCCTCTCTGACTTCTCATCCTTCCTCTACGAGCGCCGGTGGGTATTCCTTTTCCTTCGTTGGCCGTCGAAGAGCCGGATACAACCCTAACCGGTTGAAGTTGGAATCGTTCGTTTCCGGTGAGTTTATTTCTCTTTTATCTCTATTCCATCATGGAAATTCTTCGTTCTTGAAGTTAATATAACCTAGATTTTCATCCTATTGCCCTATATAGATTTTGGAGTACGGAATCCACTACAAATTTTGAGTTGGGCGCATTGAGAGTCTAAATCACTCCCTTGTAAAGGTAATACCCTAGGTTATCCGTGGATCTTGTTTTCAGCTATCTTCTACGTCTCCCTAATTCCTACGGGGTGATACATCATTAGATATTGGGAGAACCTGACACTCCCAACTTGAATGCTACTACAACTCGTATCTTTACTGTGATGAACCTTCTACACCGACCTTCGAGAACATCACTTCCATGCTTTGAAAATTATGCTCATGCTATTGGTTATGAAGCATAACATGGCCAAGTGGGGTGGGGGGGGGGCACTCAAGGACGAGGGGGAATCACCCTCTTTGCTCACATTAAGGAAGACTTAATCATCTTGTTTAGTGAAGCTTTACGAAGCACCCTCATCTCCAACCTCAGGCTCATGTCAGTGCTAAATGAATCTAAACCTTCTTCTCAGATCGTCTCCACTTATTCGTCTGAATTCACCTGAAGTTCTCTTCGGTAGATATTGAGGCTCTGATTAGTGCTTCCAAGCAATTTGCCTCGACTACAACTTTAAGTAGCGCGCATGTTGCTACTTGTTAGAAACCACGTGTGGGCCCCTCGTCGGGGACTAAGTCCAGATCATCGTGGCCGACTGCAGTCGAGTGGCGAGAACATCCTCAACCAAATCTCCTGGGTGCGTGTGGGACCCTCGTCGGGTACATGAACCCAGATCACGCGGAATAAATTCCCAGGTAGGTTGATAAAGATGGTCCCAGATTCTATCCCGGGTCCCGGGTTCATGATATAATTATTTTAAGTTAGTTTTCTGAAAATACAATTTAATTTTTATTTCAATTTCAGAAATTATAATTACAAAATCATAAGAAAATATCAAGTGTTTTCAAAATTACGAGTGGAAATTCAATCCCCTTACCCCTTTTATTGTTAATTAAATCCTCCTTTATTAGAGAATTGCCACCCAATTAAAACCCTCTTACTTCTCCCCACGGTTAACTATTGAATTTTCATCCTACCGAAAACTATCAGCCCACCCTTGCATTGTAACGACTTAAAATAAAAATCCGTATAAATATTTTGAGAATATCCCCGATGATGAAAATGCACATATTTTATGATCTTTTCCTTGCATGATGATTTTTATGGGTTGCCTTTTTAAATTATATGGACTTGCACGATGTATATGTGGGCTATGTGCTTATGGGCTGAACTATTATGGGCTGCTTTGCTGCTTATTGTGCTGGATGAGGTTTGAAGTGTTGGCTTGGTGTGATGTGCTGGATGAGTTTTGAAGTGTTGGCAGGGTGTGTTGTGCTGGCTGAAATTATGTGCTGGCTGTTTTGGAAGAGCTGCTTGTGCTGGGTGTTGATTGTGTGTATATTTGGGTTCGGTAAATAGCATCTGGAGCGGTGTTTTGGCTGTACATTGCCGCTAGCCGCTGAGTTCACTGTATAAATGTCGGCCCGCTACTTTGTTTCTCCCGCACTTCTGCTTCTGCGAATCCCGCGACCTCTTTCTCCTCCGTCTTTCTCCGGCTGCTCCTCTACGACAAAGAGGCGTCCCTTCTCTATCTTCCTCTCATGCTACTTCCTTCTCTGTGCCGAGCCACTTGAGCTGTCGTTGTCGTGCTCCCGTGCTGACGCCGCTTTGCCGCCGAGTCGCGTGCGCCGACAACTCTGCTGAACCGATTAGGGTTGCTCTATTTCCTCTTCTTTTTCTCTGCTGAGCTCTTAAAGAGTTGTTGCTGCTTCCTTCATCTTCTGTTAGGGCTGCTGTTGCCAACCTCCTTCTGCTACTACTTCAAGGTTTCTCCCTCTTCTTCTCTGGTTGATTATTTCTCCGCTTCTTCTTTTTCTTCTACTGCTGCACCCGAGTACTACCTCTCCTGTTTTTACAGTTGTTGTTCTTGTTGTCTCTGCTTCTGATCTAGGGTTACTGCTCCTCCTGAGCTTCTCCTGTGTAGCTGCTGCCACCGCGAGGTTGTCGCCGCTTCTTGTAGCTGCTCCTGAGCTGCCGCCTCCCTGCTGCCTTTTTCATTTGGCTGGTTTAGTTTATGTGCTCTACTTGGATTAATTCTTGATTTTCATTTCTGATTTTGGGAAATTATATTGTGAGCCAAGTTCAATTTTATGCGCTGCTGGACAATTAGGTTAAAAGGACGTCAAGTCCATTTGGGGGGCTGACTTTTAGCCCAATTTTGAGGCATATGACTAGTTGTCCGGCAAAGCATAAAGCTTTGGCCTTTAGCAATTAATTGGTATTTTTGGTTTACTATTTTAACTTTCCAATACAACTCTTACGCTCCATGTTACAACGAGATGCAACCCAAGTAAGATGCGTGTTATTTCAGTGGTTCCCAAAGCTTAAAACTTCGAGGATGGGGTACCGTGACAACCGTGACATACATACGGCAAGGGATATGAATAAAAGAAAGGAAAGAGTGAGTATTTTATTTCTTGAAATTATGAGTATTCAATTATTTTGTCATATTTAATGTCTTTGAATAAATTTGCATGTGCATATGAGTTTTGCCTTAAAAATATATCGCTAAAGAAATAAAGTGGGCGAGAGGACAATTAAGCGATAATTATTCTGAGGGGAATTATTTTATTAAAAACTCATATTTACGCGACAAGATAAAATTCATTTAAAAGTCTGCATGGGGAAATGTGATGTCTTCGAATCCGATGATGTGGATGCGCTTGAGTGATACTTTCATTCCTAATTTTATCCAATCTCGGGTACCCACACATCCACCTAAGCATTCTCATCTCCACAACTCCCATTTTTTGCTCATGTACACAATTCACTGCCCAACACTCAGAACCATAGAGCATCGCGGGTCTAATTGCAGTACGGTAAAACTTACCCTTAAGTTTTAGTGGTACTTTACGATCACATAAGATCCCTGACGCGCCTCTCAACTTCAACCAACCCGCTTGGATTATGTGTCACATCTTTATCAATACCTCCGCCCTTTTGAACTATCGATCCAAGATATTTAAAACACTTACTACGGAAAATATCTTGATCACCCAACTTAATAACAAAGTCATTTGTGTAACGACTTAAAATCCATCACAATTTAAATCATTATTTCTGAGTGGGTTTTTCACATACTTATACGCAGCAGTATAATATAAAGAGTGTACCAGTGAAAATCTAACATCACAATTCATTAATATACAGAATACAGATATACATTGTCTAAATGCCAGACACAAGAGTGTCTACATATATTACACTACCACTATCCAACAAAAGAACAAAAAATAAACTCATGCTAACCCGTGGACGAGCCACGTCTTCAACTGGCCTTCACTCTGCCTCTGCTTGGGCCCGTCTAGCGGGGTTTGGCACGCTGGTGCTCGGTTCCTAAAAAATTAGGAACCAAGTAGTTATGAAACTAAGTGAATCATTACCCTTACCTGTAACTTTGCACTGCAAGCAGACAAGAAAACCAGCAGCAATGAAATTCATATGAACATGTTACTAAGCTAGGAACAAGTAAAATCAACATTTCTATCTCTGATATCAATTCATATTTCAATTGTACTGCTTTTATCAATTTCCTTTTATTCATAACTCGTTTCTCGCTACAGGCTTCAATACTTGGATTCATATCATAATCTGTAGGAGTTCGCCCCCCCCCCTACGAGGTGTGAGAGTTCTACCCCATACCAGGAATATCAATGAACCCAATTCTTGCAATTGCTCAGGATACCCTCTTTTAGCTTCTAGGCCTATTTTTTAGTTCAAGATCCCTTTTACTAATTTTACTAACTGGAATAAAAGAATTGGTAGATCTTTTCCACCCAAAATGGGAATTATTTGGCAGTGGATAAAAAAAAAGGGGGGCCATCTTTCCAGTAAATGGTTCAAATCATTTTATCCATATGAGTGTTCTACATCGGATAAATTCCAATTATTCCTTTTTTATCATTTTAAAAAACCATTTCGGTACTAACATTGAATGCTGAGATTACGCATTGAATTTCTGGTAGTTAGATCCATAATCAAAAAAGTTTTTGTGATTGTTCCAGAATAAATGAAACAAAAGATACGGTAGAACTAGGACAGTTATTGTATGAGGTCTACCCAATGCTAGATGTAGAGGCGCATAATAGATCGATATGAACATCATGAGCTGTCCCGCAATAAAACCAGTTGTTGCTGATACCTCCTTTTCGGTTCCTTCTTCCATAACCCGAGCTCATAGAAGGAAGAGATAGGTGTAAAAGTCTGAAACATCCCCCGTCCCCTACTAGGCCGACCCTTAGTATTTCGATGCGTCGACGCGTTCTCCATTTTAATTCAATTTCAATCTGTTAGAATTTATATTTAGTTGTATTTTCTGGTGTGCTTTTAGCCTTGTATTCTCCCCTCACTATATAAGAAGGGGTGCTTGTTATAATGTATTGATCGGTTTTTTTCCTAATTCTAGCATGGTATCAGAGCCGGCGTAACCTAGCCCGCTCGCCCGCTCGCCTCGCTGCGCCTGTCCGCCACTCGCCTCGCCTGCGCACCCGCTCGCCCGCTCGCCAGCTCGCCTCGCCTCGTCTGCCGCTCGACCCGCCTGCGTCTTCCCCCCTCTCTACCACCTCCTCTCCTCTATCTCCCGCCTCATCTTCTTTTCTCTCCTGGTTGCATCCGCCGATTTTGCTATGGCTTAACCGGCGGGATTATTTGCGGCCTTCCTCGGGTCCGTTCCTCGGGTCTGTTTGGGCCGCCCTTCTGGAAATAGTTTCGCTTTCCTCTCCTTATTATCATCCTTGATTCTTGGTGGGTTTTTTTCCGGTTCGTCTTCCCGGAAGTTCAGATCTATGATGCCCTCAGATTTCCCCTCTTCCTTTAGACCGTTCTTCTTCGTTGGTGCCATGTCAGACGTTGATTCTGGTGCTTCCGGTGCCTCTGTGCCCCCCGCTGGATCTACCCGGGTTGGCTCCGATCAGAGTTTCTCTCAGCTCACTACGATTCGTCTGGATGACACCAACTACCTATCTTGGTCCCGTTCTATTACTCTGGCCTTAAAGAGTCGGCGTCTCTTTTGCTATGTTAGTGGAGACACTCCTGCGCCTGCTTTCACCTCTGCTACCTGGTCCCACTGGGACTCTGAAAACTCGCTGGTGATGTCTTGGCTCCTCAATTCCATGCAGGAGTCCATTGCCCGAAATTACCTCTTCCTCGACACTGCTGCTGACATCTGGAAACGGGCTGAATCTACTTACTCCCGCAAAGGGAATGCGGCACAAATCTACCATCTTCGCCGACAGCTGTTCCATCTTCGTCAGGGAGATCGTCCTCCTTCTGCCTACTATTTGGAGTTTACCAAACTCTACCATGAGTATGACCATTTTGAGTCTCTTGCAATGGTATGTGATGCTGATGCCCTCCTATTACGGGCTCGTAAGGATCGCAACAGGGTGTTCGAATTTCTCCAAGGGCTTCACCGCGATTTCGATCAGATTACTGTGCAGGTTTTGGGACGTGTTCCCATTCCCTCCTTGCCTGAGGTCTTTAGCATTATTCAGCAGGAGTTTGATCGTAGACAGTCCTGGAACATGCCCACCACTCCTGAGGGTTCAGCTTTGGTTGCTCATCCTCCCACCACTAGTAGCAGGGCCTCTCGGGACTTCAATCCTCGTGTCACGGATAAGGATCATCTCATGTGCGATTATTGTGGCAAGTCTCGTCATACCCGGAATACCTGTTACAGTCTGCACGGCTTCCCTCCAGGATTTTCTTCTCGTGGTGGGTCTTCTTCCCGTGGGGGGCGAGGTCGTGGACGCACTTCTGGCCGTTCACATCCTTCTGCCCATCTGACTGAGATTCCTGAGAGCAGCCCTCAGGGTCTTCTTGGCCCTCCTCCTGCAACTATGTCCTCTTTTTCTGCTGATGAGATGCAGACTCTTCGCCGCTTGATGCAGGGTCTTCTTACTGAGCCGGTTCCTGCTTCTTCCTCCTCTGCCCTTGCCCATTCAGGTATCTCAGGTGCTCACTCTGCTACAACTTCCTCCTCTCCCCACTGGATTATTGACTCAGGAGCTACTGATCATATGACTGGCTCGGCTTCAGGTTTTGTGTCTTATTCCCCTCTCTCTGGTCGAGATAAAGCGAGTATTGCTGATGGATCCTTTTCCTCCATTGCTGGGAAAGGGTCCATACCTTGTTCATCTCTCACTTTATCTTCTGTCCTCCATGTTCCAAATTTCACCCGCAGTTTACTTTCTGTTAGTCAGTTAACTACCTCCCTTCAATGCTCAGTCACCTTTTTTCCTACTTATTATGTTTTTCAGGATCTGAAGACGGGGAAGGCGATTGGGTCTGGTAGCTTGCAGGACGGCTTGTATGTGTTTGACCCCTCCAACGGGTCCACCTCTCCGCACGCTCTTCATGCCACCCAGTCATCCCAGCTGCTTACCTGGCATCGTCGTCTTGGTCATCCTTCAGTTTCCACTATGCAGCGTCTTTTATCTACTTTTCCCTCTAGTTGTTTTATAAATTTTGTGTGTGATGTATGTGACGTTGCAAAACATCATCATCTCCCTGTTAATCATGTTTCTTTACCTAGTACTATTCCTTTTCATACTGTTCATACTGATGTGTGGGGGCCTTGCTCTATTGGCTCTATCTCTGGATGTCACTGGTTTATTTCCTTTATTGATTGTTTTTCTCGAACGACATGAGTTTATCTCATGAAACATAAGGGTGAAGCTTTTTCTATTTTTCAACGCTTCCATAAGATGGTATCTACTCAATTTTCTGCATCCATAAAAATTTTATGCAGTGACAATGGTAGAGAGTATATCAACTCTTCCTTTGACCACTACCTTACCACTCATGGCATTATTCATCAAACTTCCTGTGCTCATTCCCCGTCACAGAATGGGGTAGCCGAGCGCAAGAACCGTCACTTGCTGGATGTTACCAGGTGCCTCTTGCTTACTATGCATCTCCCCAAGTTCTATTGGGGGGATGTTGTCCTTACTGCTGCTTATCTCATTAATCGTTTGCCCTCTCCTGTCCTTGGTAACCAAACTCCTCTCACCACCTTAGGAGTTTCTCCGACATCCTCTCTTCCTCCTCGCATATTTGGGAGTACGTGTTTTGTCCACATTCCCTCTCCTGGGCGGTCTAAACTCGACCCCCGTGCGCTCAAGTGTGAATTCATTGGTTATTCTCCTACTCAAAATGGGTATAAATGTTATCACTCTCCTACTCGTCGGACACTTGTATCTGCTGACGTTACTTTTCGTGATTCTACTCCTTATTATGCTCCCTCACTTCAGGGGGAGCCTGCTGTTGAAGTGAGTTCTCCTACCTTCTCCCTTCCGATTCCTCCCTCTAGCGAGAATATCATACCGGTTATTTCTCCGGTTGATCATCCCACTGTTTCTCCTGTTGCTCCTCCCGTTATCTCTTCTCCTCCGCCTACTCGTCCCATACAGGTTTACACCCGACAGCGTAAAGGTCAGCACACAACGGCTAATCCCATGCTCCCAGACCCTATGCCAACTCTGTCAGAGGATCTCTCCCTCCATGAAGGTATCCGGTTGAGTACTCAACACCCTATATCTCAATATGTTTCCTATGATACGCTGACTCCCTCTTATAAAGGGTTTGTGTCGTCCCTTGCTTCGGTCTCTCTTCCATCTACCTGGCAGGAGGCACTTGAACATCCTGATTGGAAAAGGGCAATGGTAGAAGAAATGGTAGCTTTGGAGAAGAATAATACTTGGGACTTAACCACCCTTCCACATGGGAAGAAAATTGTTGGTTGCAAGTGGGTCTTTGCGGTCAAACAAAATTCCAAAGGCATAGTGGAACGTTTCAAGGCAAGATTAGTGGCGAGAGGGTATACTCAAACTCTTGGCATTGACTATCAAGAAACCTTTGCTCCTGTGGCAAAAATGAATTCTATTCGGGTCCTGCTGTCATGTGCTGCATGCAAGGGTTGGGATCTCATCCAATTGGATGTTAAAAATGTCTTCCTTCATGGCAATTTGGAAGAAGAAGTGTATATGTCCCTTCCACCCGGTTTTATCTCTCAGGGTTCAGATGGAAAAGTTTGCAAATTGAAGAAGCCTCTCTACGGCCTGAAGCAATCCCCAAGGGCGTGGTTTGGACGGTTCCATAGCGCCATGGTCTCCCTGGGGTACAAAGAAAGTCATGCTGATCATACTCTGTTTATCAAAAAGAGGGCCAACATTGTAACAATTTTAATAGTCTATGTTGATGACATCATTATTACAGGGAATGACATTGATGAAGTAAAAGCCTTAAAGAAACACTTGGCACAAGAATTTGAGGTGAAAGATCTTGGCAAACTGAAGTATTTTCTGGGTATTGAAGTTGCCAGATCTAAGAACGACATACTCATCTCTCAACGGAAGTACATTCTTGATCTCTTAGAACAAACGAGTCTGAGTGGGTGTAGACCTGCTGACACTCCCATGGAGGTTAACCACAATCTTGGAAAAAATGATGGCGATCTTATAGAAGATGTTAAAGGTTATCAAAGACTTGTAGGGAGATTGATCTACTTGTCTCATACTCGACCCGACATTGCTTACGCCGTTGGAGTTGTGAGTCAATACATGCACTCCCCGAGGGCCAGACATCTTGATGCTGCCCATCGGATCTTGAGATACTTGAAAACTTCACCTGGAAGAGGAATCCTTTTCACCTCCAATTCTGACCTGAAGATCGAAGTTTATATTGATGCTGACTGGGCAGGAAGTGTTGAAGATAGACGATCCACGTCTGGGTATTGTTCGTTTATTGGGGGGAATCTTGTCACTTGGAGAAGCAAGAAGCAACAAGTCGTCTCTAGGTCTAGTGCTGAAGCAGAATTTCGTGTCATGGCACATGACATTTGTGAAGGACTCTGGCTACGCTCCCTCATGAGTGATCTGGGGTTGAGTGAAACTGCTCCTATTCGGTTGTACTGCGACAACAAGGCTGCCATTAGCATTGCCAACAATCCTGTTCAGCATGATCGCACAAAACACATTGAGGTGGACAGACATTTCATTAAGGAACACATTGAGAAGAAGATCATATGTATTCTCTTTGTTCCCTCAGAGGGCCAACTTGCAGATATTCTTACAAAGAGTCTTGGGGCAAATCTTCACTATGGCTTGATTGACAAGTTGGGCATGAGAAATATAACATGCCCAACTTGAGGGGGAGTGTTAGAATTTATATTTAGTTGTATTTTCTGGGGTGCTTGTTATAATGTATTGATCGGTTTTTTTCCTAATTCTAACACAATCATTTCGATTCGTTCAATTTAATTCAAAATATGACTTATTTGTGTTTGATTCCCCTCAGAATTCTATCGTGCGCTAAGCCACGTTAACGTTTTCGGCGATTCATATATTCAGTGATATCAAATAACTGAAAAGTTCACAAAAGAGGAAAAAACAGTAAGAACTCACCCCAACTCTTCGTTTGCCCCTGTCCGTCGAAGGATTCACGTCACGTCTATCGTCGGACGTCATCTTCTGCAGTATCAAAATATCATTTACTTTAGTGTTACGCCATAAATAATTACGAGCGGACTTCTACGACGGTCACAGCTACGACCTCTAGGAGTTGTCGAAGAAAAGGACGAGCGTGGCTGATTCAAAAAGGAGGTGCAACATCAGCCAACAAAAGGTTTCAAATACCCACAATAGTCGATCCAAAATGCTCCAATGCACAACCTCAAGGGTTGTCACGATGATAACACCAAGGGATGTGAATAGCAGCTCAAAGCAAGATATAAATTCCATCTAAAACAACCAGAAAGATAACACAAAGCAGTCCAACTGTAACACCCCTTCCCAGTATTACAGAAATCAGCCGTCCGGCCGGGTCAGCGATATAAAGAAAACTAGGAAGCAGTATTAAAACTAGTAGTAGCACGTAATCAAAGTCCAAACTAAACAGATTTAATACTTACAGCGGAAGTAAAAATTAAACTAAGATTAACCACATACCTGATGTCTGGATTCACAGAGCCACTAAACAAGAATGAGATTGCAATAACTGAAAATCTGAACTATCAAAATAAGTCTGATACAAGATATATAAAATATTAATGAGTTACACTGTCCACAACTACAAGTACATGCTGAAATGGAGTAAACTGAATGGTAAAAGTACTACAAACTGACACCACCATGACGCTCATCGTAGACGTAGTTTCCCACCTGGGTCACCTGAAAAACATTGTCCACGAAGGGTCAGAGTAAAGAAAAACAATTCCCCTTAGTGACACTAAAATAGATTTACATATAAATGCATGCATGTCTTTAAAACTAGTCTCGTGCACTGAAAACATTTTATGATATATGATATGCATGCTTTTTTTATACTTCCTGGTGAACACACTATAATTCTATATTCATGACTTTCCGTTCAATTACCCAAGTCTTGACGTTCACTAACTAGTATACTGTCTCACGTCAAGCATGTACTTGAGTTCTAAGTGGCTTCTAGCCTACACGTTTACTGGAAAGGCTCTAGGCAGAGTAGCTCCTAACGCGCAACAGAAACTGACGACCCGAGACCATCTGACGAACTCAATTGTTCTAGTGTCACGCGGACACGGTCTCGAATCTACTAACTGTCTCAAGGGGAGTCAACTCCCAAGACTGTAACTCATAGGATACCATATGCCCTATGAGGATGGTAGTGCGCCTCTACCAAGCATGAAAAGACTGGTGTGCTACTGACCTTTTTGGTCTGACGCTACTCTGCATGGGATATCTTTTCTGGTGTACTACTGAGCGACCCTTGACTTTCTCGTAGTCGACTTGAAAGGATCTTCGCACCCTTAATCGGACAATCTCCAAACTTACGTACACGTGTGAAGTTTCGTACTTAACTAACTGTTCATAGCTTTACTAACGCGGTTATGGAAGAAGGCGTTATCATACGCGTTTCCACGATTATTTTCCTACCGCCACACTTTTCTATGCATGGTTATGATGTTTGTATGAAACCTACTCATGCGTATAAAATATAATTACTTGATATGTCTAATTAAAAGAAATTAGGATTTCCTTACCAAGGTGCTGCGACGCTCGTATACTCGGCGCGACGACATTAGCTCTTCCGAAGGAAATTCTTCTGTCTGGAAAACTCAGCGTGTTGCCTCAAACCTACTAGAGTCTTGCAAATTTAAGGCAAACTTATATTCATAATTGTTCCCCTTTTTGGGTTTCCGGTGGAAAATCTCCAAAACAGCTAGGGTTACAGAAAATAAAAGTGCTAACTTCGCATATTACCTTTACGTGGGAGGGATTGAAGTTTCCAATGCGCCCAACTCCAATTTCGCGGTGGAAACCGTGCTCCAAAACCTAATTAGGGCACAAGAAAGAAAATCTAGGTTATACCACTCCGAAATCGAAGGGTTTCTGTGAGGAAATGGGGAAAAGGAAGGAATAAACTCACCGAAACCGAAAAATTCCAAGTTCCACCGGTTAGGGTTGAATCCGGCACTTCCACGGCTAAGGAAGGAAAAAGGAATGCCCACTGATGCCTGCAGAGGAGGGAGAAGAAATCGGAGAGGGTTTCCGGAGGAGGTTCGGTCGGCGAGAGAGCACGCGGGAAGCGTCGGGCTCGTCGGCTGCGGGAGAGGGAAAAATTCGCGGGATCGGCTTGCGGAGAGGGCGTCGGGCTGCTTGCGGTTTTCTCCCGTGAAGGAAAAGTGTCGTGCGGGATTTATTGGGCTTGCGGTTTTATGCATTAACCGCATGAGAGAGAGGGGGAGATTTATGCTATTGGCACCCCATTTGAGACAATTCATCTCACCTCCTATGTGTCAAGGCAATTTGTCGCGCCTACGCCATTAAATTAAAATGTGACACGCACTATTTTTATCGCACTTAACGAACTATCTAGCGCTATCATAAAGTAAAGTAACTTCATACCTTGACGACGCGCTGTCTCGATGAAAATTCGTCGTGACTCGACCCTACAATTTAAAATAAATGTCGCGTCAGATTATGAATGTTACAAATCTCCCCTCCTAACAAAAAATTTCGTCCTCGAAAATTGTAATCATACCTGATTCGAAGAGAAAACAATAGTCTGCATTGCTCTTAAGTTCATCCTCTCGCTCCCAAGTATCCTCTGGACGGCCACAGTTCATCCAAACGACTCTGACCATGCGAATCTCTCTATTTCTGAGCTTCTGTATCCTTGAATCCACTATTCTGACTGGTCTAACCTCAATATTAAGATCTGTCTCAATTGGTGCTTCCTCGGTCCTGATGATCTGACTAGGATCTCTGACTGCTCTCCTCAGATAGGAGACGTGGAATACATCATGTACACCACTTATTTCCTCAGGTAAGGCCAACCTGTAAGCAACCTCACCAATTCTTTCCAGCACCTCAAAAGGACCAACGAATCTGGGGCTCAGCTTTTTCATCCGCTTTATTCTAGAGACTCCTCTGACTGGTCTGACCTTCAGATAAACATAGTCTCCAACACTGAACTCTACTGACCTGTGCTTCTGATCAAAATACTTGGCCTGACGATCCTGAGCTGTCTTCATACGCTCCTGAATAAGCTTAATCCTATCAGTGGTCTTATCAATCCATGACTCCCTGATTGTGGATCTCTCTTCACTTTCAGCCCAACATAACGGTGTCCGACAACGTCTGCCATAGAGGGCATCAAACGGTGTCATCTCAATACTTGTCTGAAAACTGTTGTTGTAGGAGAACTCCACTAATGTAACATATTTCTCTCACTTTCCTCCAAAATCCAAAATGCACATCTGTAACAAATCCTCCAAAGTCCTATTTGTGCGCTCAGTCTGTCAATCTGTCTGGGGATGGAATGCGGTGCTGAAATGTAATCTGGTACCCAACCGCTCCTGTACGTAACGCCACTCCCTGGAGGTGAATCTGCCGTCTCGGTCTGAAACTATAATCTTGGGAACACCGTGAAGCCGAACTATCTCGTCCAAATATAACTGTGCCAGCTTCGGACCTTGATCCGTCTTTCTAAGAGGAATGAAATGGGCGACCTTAGAAAGTCGATCAACTATAACCCACAAGAAATCATTCCCATTCTGCGATCTCGGCAAACCATGAATGAAATCCATGGATATATCTTCGAATGTGCACTCAGGAATGGGAAGTGGTTGCAACTTGCCTCCAGGCCTTTGGCACTCGGCCTTAACCAACTTGCACGTCTCACACTTCTCTACGTAATCTGCAACAACAGTAAACAACGGTAGAGCTGTCCTGATTCTATCCTTGATATCGCAGGTAATCTCCATCCAATTCAAACTTGCAGAACCAAAACTACTGCGTGGCACAACGGTAATATCCAGTCTCTCTAGCTCTCGCACTAACTCCTGCTGAGTGAGAAGGGAGAAACACGAACCTCTACGACTAAGGGCATCAGCTACAACGTTCGCCTTTCCTGGATGGTACTGAATGTCTACGTCGTAGTCTGATAAAAACTCTAACCATCTGCGCTGCCTCAAATTGAGCTCTCGCTGATCAAAGATGTACTTGAGGCTCTTATGATCAGTGAAGATCTCACAACGCACTCCATAGAGATAGTGCCTCCAAGTCTTCAGAGCATGTATGACTGCCGCAAGCTCCAAGTCATGCACTGTATAGTTCCTCTCATGAACCTTTAACTGTCTCGAGACATAGGCTATGACCTTTCCATGCTGCATGAGAACACAGCCTAAACCCTGACCTGATGCATCGCTGTAGATCTGAAACCCGTCAGGCCCTGAAGGTAAACTCAAAATTGGTGCGGTCATCAACCTGCCCTTCAAGTCCTCAAAAGCCAACTCACACTCAACTGTCCAATCCAAGCCGCTCTTACCCTTCTTGGTGAGGGAAGTCAGTGGTAAGGCTATCCTCGAAAAATCCCTCATGAATCTCCTGTAGTAACCAGCAAGACCCAAAAAGCTGCGAACCTCTGAAACGATCGTCGGACTTGGCCAATTCTTAATGGCCTCTATCTTCTTCGGATCAACACTAACCACTTTCTGACTGATGATGTGGCCTAAGAATGCAATCTCTGAAAGTCAAAACTCGCACTTTGAAAACTTGACAAACAACTGGTTCTCCCTGAGTGTGCTCAAAACAATCCTGAGGTGTGCTGCATGATCTTCTGCACTCTTAGAGAACACCAAGATGTCATCTATAAAGACGATGACAAAACGATCCAAGTACTACCGAAATACCCTGTTCATCAGGTCCATAAATACTGAAGGGGCATTGGTCAGCCCGAACGGCATGACCACGAACTCAAAGTGTCCATATCTGGTGCTGAAAGCCGTCTTCTGAATATCCAAGTCACGAATCTTTAACTGGTGATAGCCTGACCTCAGATCTAACTTGGAGAAAGTGTTCGATCCCACCAACTGGTCGAAAAAATCATCAATCCTGGGAATCGGGTACTTGTTCTTTACTGTCAGCTTGTTCAACTCACGGTAGTCTATGCACAGTCTCAGACTACCATCCTTCTTCTTCACGAATAGCACTGGAGCACTCCATGGTGAAGTACTGGGGCGTATAAAACCCAAATCAAGCAACTCCTGTAACTGACTCTTCAACTCTGCTAGTTCCCTTGGAGCCATCTGATAGGGAGATTTGGCTACGGGTGTAGCCCCAGGCTGCAAGTCTATCGGGAACTCAATCTCTCTATCTGGAGGGGCACCAGGGAGCTCTTCCGGAAAAACATCGGGGAACTCCTGCACCACTGGTACCTCTGACAAGACAGCCTTAGTCTCTGCATTCATCAGTACTACGAAGGTTTCACAACCCTTACTGATGCACCTTCTCGCTTGGACTGCAGATATGATCATTTTCACTACCCCCTTCAAGCCTGAAAAGAAAAAGAAGTCTGATTGGGGTCATCAAACTGTATCTGCTTTGCTCTACAGTCAATCCTGGCGTTGACTGCCGAAAGCCAGTCCATTCCAAAAATCAGATCGAATCCTGCAATAGGTAGCTGCAACGCTTCAACAACAATCTCGGTGTCACCAAACTGCATCGGTACCATGCACCTATCTCTGGTCTGCAGAAGGGATCCATTCGGCATCATAACATCCAGCGCTACAGTCTCTGAGAAGACTTCTAAATTCAACTTACGCACTAGAGATTCTGCGATAAACGAGTGTGAGACACCCGTATCAAACAGAATCTTAGAGGGTAAATTATGAATCATAAGGATGCCTACATGAATGATTTTCAAAACAAAAGAGTGTCACTACGGAGGATTAAATAAACTTATCAGGCAAAGTAAACACTTACCTGTCACTACATCCTCCTGCTCCTTAGCCTCCTGCTGACCAAGCTCATAAGCTCTGGGCTGCACCAAATCTCGACCCTGCTGTGGTCTTCCATCAGTAATCATCAACGCTTTGCCCTTGTCTGCTCTGCTAGGGCCACCAACCTCATACTTCGACTGCAGGAACAAATTATACTTGTCATCTACAGTAAAATTCATAAATGCACAAAAACAATACAACAAGATTGATTACCTGATTCGAACCACCTTCCTGACAGAAACGAGCAATGTGTCCAGGTTGACGACACTTGTAACACACGTCCGAGCCGGCCAAACACTCTCCTGGATGGCGACGCTGACACTTGGGACAAAGGGGGTAGTCCATGTTCCTGTCACCAGATTGACCATTCTTTCTTGCATCAGGCTTCTGCTTCTTGTTCCAGTTCTTCCCCTGGTCATTCCTGTTCTGCTGCGACTGATGCAAATCCTGAGATCGCTTCGCACGGAAATTACTTCGCCTTTGAACCTTCTGTTGGTCAGCCTCCAGCCTGCGAGCCGTATCCGCTAAGCTCATGTAATCAGCATTGACCATAGTCATCAGTGGTTGTCTCAACGAGTCATGTAAACCATCCACAAAGCGGCTGCACTTCTCAGTCTGGTCTCCCTGCATCACGCCCGCATATCGAGCCAGATGGGTAAGCTCTCGCTCGTACTCAGCAACAGTCATGTCCCCCTGGAAAAGCCTAAGGTATCTCTCCTGTAGACCTCGTCGTGCGGAAGGAGGCACGAACCAACTCGCAAGGCCTCTAGAAAATTCGCCCCACGTAAACATGTCTGGCGTACGACCTGGCCAAAAACATGATCGTACTATTTAAAAAGAGAACATATCACTTCCAAAAAAAATTAAAGGAATTTTTATAACCATTTACCTGCGGGATCATCTGCCCGGTACGTGTCCGACCAGACCTTTGCCTCACCTCGGAGGAGGAAAACTGCCAGAGGAACCTTCTTATTCTCTGGGCACTTCAAAACATCCAGCAGGTCTCTGGTGTTTGCTACCCAATCATCTGTATCCATCGGGGTCTCATCCTCACTGTAGTTTGAAGGCTGAAGTTCTCTAAAATTCCTCAAATAATGCTCCAGGGTCATCTCCACGGGCGCTGGGGCAGAAGCTGGTGCAGAGGCTGGTACGTGCACTGGAACTGGAAACCCTGCAGCCAGTCCTCTCTGAAACTCCATCAAGGCAACAGTAACCGCCTTGGCAATCTGAGACGCTATGTCAGTGCCCTCTGAAGCTGCTGGAACTGAAGGTACCTGTGGCACTGCAGCATCTCCCATAGTGGCGTTAGGAACAGGGTCCTGACGTGAAGATTCACCTGTTTCACTTACTCGAGTTGTCTGATAGAACATATAAAAGAAATCTGGTTATTTATCAAGAATCTGCTAAAACTGGCTTGACAACTTTATTTTGTACTCTTGTGAAAACTAAACCTTAAACGTAACTTAAAATACTCTACTAACATGAGTTTACTCTTACACAGTCATATGGCTCTGTGAAAACCTTCTAGGGTCTAGGGATCCTAAACCTCGCTTTGATACCAATTTGTAACACCCCTTTCCAGTATTACAGAAATCAGTCTTCCGGCCGGGTCAGCGATATAAAAAAAACTAGGAAGCAGTATTAAAACTAGTAGCAGCAGGAAATAAAAGTTCAAACTAAACAGATTTAATACTTACAGTGGAAGTAAAAATTAAACTAAGCTTAACCACATACCTGATGTCAGGATTCACAGAGACACTAAACAAGAATGAGATTGCAATAACTGAAAATCTGAACTATCAAAATATGTCTGATACAAGATATATAAAATATTAATGAGTTATATTGTCCACAACTACAAGTAAATGCTGAAATGGAGTAAACTGAATGGTAAAAGTACTACAAACTGACACCACCATGACGCTCATCCTAGACGTAGTTTCCCACCTGGGTCACCTGAAAAACATTGCCCACGAAGGGTCAGAGTAAAGAAAAACAATTCCCCTTAGTGACACTAAAATAGATTTACATATGAATGCATGCATGTCTTTAAAACTAGTCTCGTGCACTGAAAACACTTTATGATATATGATATGCATGCTTTTTTTTATACTTCCTGCTGAACACACTATAATTCTATATTCATGACTTTCCGTTCAATTACCCAAGTCCTGACGTTCACTAACTAGTATACTGTCTCACGTCAAGCCTGTACTTGAGTTCTAAGTGGCTTCTAGCCTACACGTTTACTGGAAAGGCTCTAGGCAGAGTAGCTCCTAACGCGCAACTGAAACTGACGACCCGAAACCATCTGACGAACTCAATTGTTCTAGTGTCACGCGGACACGGTCTCGAATCTACTAACTGTCTCAAGGGGAGTCAACTCCCAAGACTGTAACTCATAGGATACCATATGCCCTATGAGGATGGTAGTGCGCCTCTACCAAGCACGAAAAGACTGGTGTGCTACTGACCTTTTTGGTCTGACGCTACTCTGCATGGGATATCTTTTCTGGTGTACTACTGAGCGACCATTGACTTTCTCGTAGTCGACTTGAAAGGATCTTCGCACCCTTAATCGGACAATCTCCAAACTTACGTACACGTGTGAAGTTTCGTACTTAACTAACTATTCATAGCTTTACTAACGCGGTTATGAAAGAAGGCGTTATCATACGCGTTTCCACGATTATTTTCCTACCGCCACACTTTTCTATACATGGTTATGATGTTTGTACGAAACCTACTCATGCGTATAAAATATAATTACTTGATATGTCTAATTAAAAAAAATTAGGATTTCCTTACCGAGGTGCTGCGACGCTCGTATACTCGGCGCGGCGACATTAGCTCTTCCGAAGGAAATTCTTCTGTATGGAAAACTCAGCGTGTTGCCTCAAACCTACTAGAGTCCTGCAAATTTAAGGCAAACTTATATTCATAATTGTTCTCCTTTTTGGGTTTCCGGTGGAAAATCTCCAAAACAGCTAGGGTTACAGAAAATAAAAGTGCTAACTTCGCATATTACCTTTACGTGGGAGGGATTGAAGTTTCCAATGCGCCCAACTCCAATTTTGCGGTGGAAACCGTGCTCCAAAACTAATTAGGGCATAAGGAAGAAAATCTAGGTTATACGACTCCGAAATCGAAGGGTTTCTGTGAGGAAATGGGGAAAAGGAAGGAATAAACTCACCGAAACCGAAAAATTCCAAGTTCCACCAGTTAGGGTTGAATCCGGCACTTCCACGGCTAAGGAAGGAAAAGGAATGCCCACCGATGCCTGCAGAGGAGGGAGAAGAAATCGGAGAGGGTTTTCGGAGGAGGTTCGGCCGGCGAGAGAGCACGCGGGAAGCGTCGGGCTCGTCGGCTGCAGGAGAGGGAAAAATTCGCGGGATCGGCTTGCGGAGAGGGCGTCGGGCTGCTCGCGGTTTTCTCCCGTGAAGGAAAAGAGTCGTGCGGGATTTATTGGGCTTGCGGTTTTATGCATTAACCGCATGAGAGAGAGGGGGAGATTTATGCTATTGGCACCCCATTTGAGACAATTCATCTCACCTTCTATGTGTCAAGGCAATTTGTCGCGCCTACGCCATTAAATTAAAATGCGACTCGCACTATTTTTATCGCACTTAACGACCTATCTGTCGCTATCATAAAGTAAAGTAACTTCATACCTTGACGACGCGCTGTCTCGATCAAAATTCCTCGCGACTCGACCCTACAATTTAAAATAAATGTCGCGTCAGATTATGGATGTTACACCAACAGCACAACCGACAGCCCTCAACAACACAGTCGACAAACAAGGTTTGCAAGGAGGTCAATATAAAACCCTAACCCCAGCTCTCCCAAAATTAGTTCAAATCAAGGTTTAGGGTTTGGAAAATAATAAAGTAACTTCTGATTTAAAAAAAATGAATCAAAACCAAAACCTCAAACCCTAGGGTTTTTCTCCATCATCAATCTGTACACAAACTTCATACAAGAAGTAAAAGAATTGAAGAGAAAGAGATTGTCGTCCCAATGAAGGAGAAAACGTACGAAACGGAGGAGATTTGAGGTGGCTAGGGCAATCGGCGCAGGTGCGGCTCAGGCGGTTCGTTCCGTCGAAATGAAGAAGAACGAACAAACACAGTATCATAAAGCACGGGAATATTCACCGCTAAACCCAGGCAACCGATCACACCTACCGGTCCAGCCGGTTTCCAATTAAAACAGCCTTGTTACTTAAATTAAAACAGCTAAGCCAACCCACCGGTTCACCCATAGCACAGCCACCATCCACCCAATTCCAACCAAAATTCACTTAGGCTCATATCAAAATCGGCCAACTCAATCCATTCAATTAAAACAAAGCGGCTGTCACAAAAAATATAATATCAAACAGAAAACCCGAACATCAAAATAAAGTGTGACGTCAAGTCAGCACCGAATTGTTTTTTCATCATCGGGGATAGTTACATAGTTAGTTGTTTTTTATACAAAAATTTTATATCTACGTTCGAGTCTTACAAATTCTCCCTTCCTTATCAGAATTTTCGTCCTCGAAAATTCAAACATCTTCTTGATTCCCAAAGAAAGAGAGAAATATTATCCTCAGCAAGTCTTCTCGCTCCCAGGTAGCATACTTGGCGGGATGACCGGTCCACCAGACTTTGACAAAATTTAGCTGTCGATTTTGAAGATTTTTGTTTTGCCGACTAATAATCTGGTAAGGTGTTGTCGGACTTGACAAATTAGCTTCTATTTGCACATCACTGACATATATCATCAAATCTGGGTTCGAAATATATCGTCTGAGTGCAGATACATGAAAAACATCATGCAATCGTTTCAATTCGGCAGACAGAGCTAAGCGATATGCTACCTCGCCAAGACGTTCAATCAGCGAAAAGGGACCAATCTATCTTGGACATAATTTTCCAATCCGTCTCAATCGTGAAATCTCTTTGAACGGTTTTATCTTCAAACACACCTGATCGCCCACAACAAATTCCACCAGACGACGTCAGACATTATAATATTTCTGTTGACGATCTTGTTCGATTTTCATTCTTTGTTGAATAATGCGGATCTTTTTCTCAATTTTATTTGTCCTCTTTTGTGGAAATAGTTTCTTTTCGCCATCTTCTGCCCAGCTAAAAGAAGTTCTGCATCGCCTCCCATATAGAGCTTCGAACGGAGTCATTTGGATCGTTGCTTGATAGCTATTATTATAAGCAAATTCAGCTAGCGATAAGTATTTTTCCCAAGAGCCTTTCATGTCTAAAACCACCATTTGTAATAGATCCACGAGCATCTGGCTGGTGCGTTCAGACTGGCCGTCTGTTTGCGGATTGAAGGTCGTACTATACAACAATCTTGTTTCCAATCTGTTGTGTACTCGTCGCCACAAATCAGATGTGAACCGTTCATCACGATCTGACACAATCGTACGCGTAATACCATGCAATCTCATGATTACATTTACATAGAGTTCCACCAATTTTTCAGTCGGCCCGCTTTGCTTGATCAATATAAAATGGGTGTTATTTGTCAATCGGTCAATGATGACCCAAATTCCATCATTCTCAGTTTACTGCGAGGCATGCCGGATACAAAATACATTACAACATCATCCCATTTTCATTTTGGAATGGGGAGAGATCAAAGATACCCAGCAGGCTTTTGATGTTCTGCTTTCACTATTTGACAGGTATGACACTGCGCAGTATACTGAATGACATCCTTCTTCATATGTGGCCACCAGAAGTCTTGTTTCAAATCGTGGTACATCTTTGTCTGACTAGGGTGAATCGAATATGGCGTATTATGCGCCTCATACAAGATATTTTTCCATAGGCTATCAGCATCTGGTACACATAATCTGTCATTCAGGAGTAATAGAGAATCCTTTTCAATAAAGGCACTCACTTCTCCCTTTCTCAATTTTTCAAATATCCCCATCAAAAATGGATCCCGAGGTATCGCTTTTCGAATTCTTTCTTTAAGTGAATATTGAATTCACATCTGAGGTAGTTGTGCTTACTTTTCTTCAGGCGTAAATATTACGCATATTTCCATTTCCTGAAGCATATAAAGAACTTTCTATTATATTGCGATATCACTGACAGCGCAGCAATATTCTTCCTGCTTAATGCATCTGCGACCACATTTGCTTTACCTGGATGGTATTGAATATCTAAATCATAATTTTTTAATGAATTCTTGCCATCTTCTCTGCCGTAAATTGATTTCCCGTTGGTCAAATATATATATTTCAGTTTTTTATGATCTGTGAATATCTCGCATAGAACAACATACAGGTAGTGATGCCAACTTTTCAAGGCAAACACAATCGCTGCTAATTCCAGGTTATGTGTCGGGTAGTTCTTTTCGACATCCTTTAATTGTGGAGAAGCAAAAACAATCACCCTTCCACGTTGCATCAGCACGCAACCCAATCCTTTATGGGACGCATCGCTATAAATTTGAAAACCATCAGAGCTTTCAGGCATCACTAATACTGGCGTTGTCGTTAATCTTTCCTTTAAAGCTTTGAATGCTTGCTAGCAATCGCCCCCCCACGTAAACACTACGTTCTTTCGACTTAATTGTGTCAAGGGTAGTGCTAGCTTCGAAAAATCCTTGACAAATTTTCGATAATAACTAGCCAAGCCCAAGAAGCTTCGTACTTCAGTCACGGATTTCGGTCGGGCCCAGCTGATTATTGCTTCAATTTTAGCTAGATCAACAACCAACCCTTCTGCATTAATCACATGACCTAGAAAGGCCACCTCAGTCAGCCAAAACGCACATTTTGAGAATTTGGCATACAACTGTTGTTCCCTTAGTGTTTGCAAGACTTGACGCAGGTGTTGAGCATGCTCTTCCTCTGTAATTGAATAAATTAATATATCATCGATAAATACTATCACGAACTGATCCAAGAATGCCTTAAACACACAATTCGTCAAGGCCATAAAAGCAGCAAGAGCATTCGTTAGGTCAAAAGGCATAACTACAAATTCAAAATGCCCATACCTAGTACCGAATGTTGTCTTGAAGACATCTTCCTCTAGAATTCTCAAATGTTGATATCCTGATCGAAGATCAATTTTTGAAAATACACGGGCGCCCACTAGCTGATCGAACAAATCGTCAATACACAGCAGAGGGTATTTATTCTTTATTGTCAACTTATTCAGCTCGCGATAATCGACGCATAGACGGAGAGATCCATCATTCTTTTTCACAAATAATACTGGAGCTCCCCATGGTGAGGTACTCAGTCGGATAAATTTCTTATCGAGCAATTTTTGCAATTGCACTTTCAATTCGGCCAATTCTTTTGGCGCAATCCGATACGGAGTCTTTGCCACAAGAGCAGCTCCTTCAGTCACCTTAATTTCAAATTCAACTTCTCTGGCTGGAGGCACACCAGGTAACTCTTCTGGAAATACATCCACGTATTCCCGCACTACGGGCACAGCCGTAATTTCTTTCCTTTCTTCATTCATTTTTTTAATCATCACCAAAATGGCCTCACAGCCTTTCTGCACCATTTTCTGGATTTCATTGCCGAGATCCTGATTTTTGCAACTTCTCCTAGACCTTTATAGATCATCGGACTTCCATCCGGGCATTTGAATGCCACCTCTTTCGTTTTACAGTTAATGACGGCTTCTCGATTTGATAGCCAATCCATACCGAGGATGATATCATACTCAACCAACGGTAAGACCGCAACATCGACTTCAATTTGTTTATCATTAAAAAGCAGCGAGACTACGACTCGCACTTTTGTCATCAAAATCGTATTATTCGGTAGCAGTACACTCAAAAGTTGAGCAACTTAATATGACCGTATATGAATTGATTCAAGAATAGATGTTGAAATAAACGATTGACTGACACCAGTATCAAATAAAACTTTCAATACTTGATCATCAACAAGCAGCATACCTGTGACAACAGTATCATCTGCCTTCGCCTCTTACTGACCGAGACTAAAAGCCCGGGTCTGAATCAGCCTCTCATCTCTGGCCCTTTCCGCGGGTGCCGATGTAATCGACTCCCCTTCCCTGGAAGTCCCAATATGATAAATTTTCTGAGGCGGCAAGGCTGGAGCTCCCCTCGAACTTTCCTCTATTTGCAGTTTTGGACAATACTTTCGATGATGGCCCGGTTGGTGACAGTAAAAACAGACTCCGGTCAAACATTCCCCTCGGTGCATCTTGTCACATTTGGCACACTTGGTCAACGTTGATTGGGACACTTGCGTGCTACCAGTCGACGCTGATTGTTGCTGCTTCTTCTTTTTCCACGGGGTTTCATCTGTTTTGCTCGATTTCTCCTGGCTAACACCCTCTTTGAACCTCTTTCTCATCTTTGTCCCCCTCTATCTCTTCTCATTGTCTAACTCGACTAATCGAGACTTTTCCACCAGCAGTGCATACTCCGAAATATCAAACGGAACCACTGAAGCGCAGATATCATCCCGCAACCATTCCTGGAACCGTACACAACGAGCTTCCTCGGTCGCCACTGCAAACTCTGCATAGTATGCCAAGCTGGAAAATTCGGTTTCATACTGAAGAACAGAGTAATTTCCTTGTACCAACCGCAAAAACCTCTCCTGAAGCTGCCTCTTTTCTATCCACGGCACAAACCACTTCGTAAATTCGCGAACAAACTCTGCCCAAGACACATTCGCCAAACCGCGAGTCTGAAACTTTCCTTTCATCAGATTCACCTACCATCTCTCAGCTTCTCCTTTCAGAACAAAAACGGCCAACTCCACCTTCCTCTCTTCGGGGCACCGCATCGTATCAAATAACGTTTCAATCCAGAGGATCCAATCTTCCGTCTCAATCGTAGGCAAACCACCGTGAAACGTCTGCGGTTTCAATTTTAAAAATTGCTTCATATCAATGTCAATTGAGCGAAGCTGCTGCGGTTCCATATATGCTGGAGGAGGCACAACTGGCACAACTGGGGGTACGCCAGGAGGAGGTACAACTATAGGGGTGTCCCGAACCAGCCGAATAGCTTCCGCGATAGCTTGTGCAATATCGGCGATATGCACTACGGAAGACTCTCCCACTCACACTTTCTTTTGACCTGTAGTCCCTTGAGTCCTCAGGTTCATTCAGAGCCTCTCGCATTTTGCGGCTCGAATACACTTGACAAGGTTCCTGAGGGACATACATAAGATAGTTCAGTATATTCTGATATTCAAATCTCAGCATTATGATTTATATCTGGTACTCTCTGAGTTACACGCACTGCGAAAAAGCTGGCTCTGATACCACCTAATTGTAACGGCACAAAATCTGACATAATTTAAATCATTATTTTTGAGTGGGTTTTTCACATACTTATACGCAGCAGTATAATAAAAGGAGTGTACCAGTGAAAACCTAACATCACAATTCATTAATATACAGAATACAGATATACATTGTCTAAATGTCAGGCACAAGAGTGTCTACATATATTACACTACAACTATCCAACAAAAGAATAAGAAATAAACTCATGCTAACCCGTGTACGAGCCACGTCTTCAACGGGTCTTCGCTCTGTCTCTGTCTGGGCCCGTCTAGCGGGGTCTGGCACGCTGGTGCTCAGTTCCTAAAAAATTAGGAACCAATTAGTTATGGAACTAAGTGAATCTTTATCCTTACCTGTAATTTCGCACTGCAAGCAAACACGAAAGTCAGCAATGAAATTCATATGAACATGTTACTAAGCTAGGAACATGTAAAATCAACATCTCTATCTCTGATATCAATTCATAATTCAGTTGCACTGCTTTTATCAATTTCCTTTTATTCATAATTCGTTTCTCGAAATACTTAGGGTCATTCGAATATCTCAATTATCATGGTCCGTCGACCCTTCATATCATTATCCACTTTAGGGCGCTTCTGCGCGCTACAGGCTTCAACGCCTCCTATTCGGATTCATATCATAATCTGTATGTACAACCCCGTATTCGCCCCTGTATAGTTTTAAGCTTTTGGGAGATTTTGCACTCTCGGTGGCCAATTTTGGCTCTAGCTCGGAAACATACTAGTAGGGGGAGGAAAAATCTACCTCCCCCCAGTGGCCCTCTTTTGGGGGGCGGGTGCGGCAAGTTGGCTAACACCAGCCCCCGTCCCGATAGGTGTCTGGCGGCCTGGGGGGGAGAGACCGGCCGGGGGTCGGGGTCTCGCCCCTTGCCCCTTCTAGCCTGGCGGCCTGGTGGGGCGAGACCGGCCGGGGGCCGGGGTCTCGCCCATGCTCCTTCTAGCCTGGCGGCCTGGTGGGGCGAGACCGGCCGGGGGCCGGGGTCTCGCCCCTGCCCCTTCTAGCCTGGCGGCCTGGTGGGGCGAGACCGGCCGGGGGCCGGGGTCTCGCCCCTGCCCCTTCTAGCCTGGCGGCCTGGTGGGGCGAGACCGGCCGGGGGCCGGGGTCTCGCCCCTGCCCCTTCTAGCCTGGCGGCCTGGTGGGGCGAGACCGGCCGGGGGCCGGGGTCTCGCCCCTGCTCCTTCTAGCCTGGCGGCCTGGTGGGGCGAGACCGGCCGGGGGCCGGGGTCTCGCCCCTGCTCCTTCTAGCCTGGCGCCCTGGTGGGGCGAGACCGACCGGGGGCCGGGGTCTCGCCCCTGCCCCTTCTAGCCTGGCGGCCTGGTGGGGCGAGACCGGCCGGGGGCCGGGGTCTCGCCCCTGCTCCTAGCCTGGCGGCCTGGTGGGGCGAGACCGGCCGGGGGCCGGGGTCTCGCCCCTGCCCCTTCTAGCCTGGCGGCCTGGTGGGGCGAGACCGGCCGGGGCCGGGGTCTCGCCCCTACTCCTAGCCTGGCGGCCTGGTGGGGCGAGACCGGCCGGGGGCCGGGGTCTCGCCCCTGCCCCTTCTAGCTTGGCGGCCTGGCGGGGCGAGACCGGTCAGAGGCCGCGGTCTCGCCCTTGCCCCCCCTGCAGTTTTACCTTCTTGCCCTCGGGGGGAATTCCCTCTTTACCCCCCGGCGTGGCTGTTTTCTATTGGCCCGAGGTTTTTTGGGTGTAAGGGTATTTCGGTCTTTTTACCCCCAGGACTTGGAAAAACTATAAATAGACCCTCTTGGGTGCCTTGGAGAGGATCCTTTTTTTAGCTTCCTCCTCCCTTAGCTTCTTCTTGGTTGAGTGGAGAGAGCTCTCCAAGGCACCTAGCCTAGCCCTTTGGTGAGGGAGGGGAAGAGCTCAGGTAGCCTTCCGGGTGTGAGGTGGGACCTCCGCGCTAAAGCCGAGGGTCTGTTCATAGTCTCCTAAGTCTCCGGTCCGTGACGTTCTTTCGAGTGTAGTAGGTGTGAGGTCACCCCCTTTCAGTGACCCCGAACTCCACAGAGGTCAATTTTGGCTTCAACACTTTTGGTGCGGTGAGCGTGGAGAGTGACCAGCACAGAAGATCTCAGGAGAGTGTCATGACGGGAGGTCAAGGAGGTAGTGATGATCTCGGCGAGCTCCCCACCCCGGGACCCTTTGTGGGGAGGCAAGAGTTCATGGCCTCCATCCAGGGCATCATGGAGATGCTGCGAAACATTGCTCCTCAGGGTGGCAGCTCCCCCCCGACCCCCCAGGAGCTGGCTCCCCCCCCCCTCGACGAGTCGACTCCCAGGGGTCTAGGCGAGATGGCCCCAGCGGGGGGAGAAGGAAGTGCACCAGGAAGAAGGCCAGGAAAGGAGAGGATGGGAGATGGGGTCGAGCGAGACCTCACTGGCCGGGAGTTGTTCTCTAGCCCGGCGAGTGCCAACCTCCCAGGCGAGCAGGTTGCGCGAGTGGAGGTGGCGAGACCACCCCTTAGGGGGTCACCCTTCAGCGAGTTGATCATCTCAGCTCCCGTTCCCGAGGGGTTCAGAGAACCAGACATGGCTTACTATACGGGGAAAGATGACCCCGTCCAGCATCTGCAGTGGTTCGAGGATGCCGTCTCCATCAGGCCGATGACGGATGCCTTCAAGTGTCGCCTCTTTGCAATCACGTTGAAGGAGAAGGCAAGGGACTGGTTCCATCAACTCCCTCCAAGGTCAATCTAAGAAGCGGAGCTTCCAGCTTCGCTTCTCCACCTCCAAGAAGCGGAAGAGGAGTCCTGAGTCCATCTTCCTGATAAGGCAAGGGGCCGAGGAGTCGCTGGCCCGTTACGTTGACAGGTTCCAAGAGGAGATCCTGGAGGTCCAGGAGATGCCAGGGTATGCTCTCCAGATGGCCTTCACCGTTGGGCTGAAGGAGGGCTTCTTCAAGATGAGCTTGACTCGGAAGGCCCCCCTTTCCTTCGAGGAGCTGATGGAAAGGGCGGCTGAGGAGATTGCCATGGAGGCAGCCAACCCTACATTTGTCAAGAAGTTGGCAAAGCTGACAGAGACGGAGGCAAAGGAGCAAGGTGGCTCGAGGCCTCAGGAGGGGAGAAGGAGAGAGGAGCGGAGAGCTCAGGAGGGTCCGGAACCAGGTTGGAGGCAGCAGGGAGGACCCGCTCAGGGCCGGGAAGAGGTTACGCCCATGATGGGGGAAACTTCCATGGGGGCCAAGGGAGGTTCAACTTCCAGAGGCAAGCCCCTAGGCAGCTCCTACCCCCACCACAGCAAGCGATGGAGATTGGTCGAAGGGAGAGGAGGAACCGCCAGGGAAGGAGAAGGGTCAGGGTAGAGTTGCCGTACTGTGACTTCCACCAGGTGGAGGGGCACGCCACATCTACCTGCCCCGAGTTCCTGGAAGTGAGGGGGGCGAGAGACCCTGCCCAGCCACAACCACCGGTGCGGGTTGAAGAGGTTCTGCCCAGAGAAGGAGGGGATGATGTTTGTGAAGACCGGGTCGATGTCGGACCCCGAGGCGGTATAGCGGTGATCCATGGTGGAGTGGGGATTGAGGCCACTCGGAAGGCAAGCCTCCATGTCATGTACCGAAGGAGCGTCGCCTCAACCTCCCAGACCCCGCCCCAGGAGGAGAAGATCACCTTCTCGATGAAGGACCTACCGGATCATGAGGATCCGTTTTGCGATGCGCTGGTCATCCAGACGGTCATCGAGGGCTACAGCGTCTCCCGAATCTTGGTGGACAACGGAGCTCTGTCAACGTCGTTTTCAGGAAGGCGTTTGATGAGATGAAGGTAGAGCCAAGGAGGGTGTTGGCCTCGGACGGACCCCTGTTCGGATTTTCAGGGGAGAGGAAGGAGGTTGAGGGTGGAGTGGGACTCCAAGTTAAATTGGGGGGAGTCTCAAGGAACTGTCGGTTCGTCATTGTGGACGCTCCAAGCAGCTATAACGCCATCTTCGGAAGGCCCCTCATCAGCGCCTTCCGTTGCGTGCCATCTTCCTTCCACCAATGCATCAAGTTCAGCTCCGGAGGGATCCAGGTCAGAGTCAAGGGAGACTCCAGGATGGCAAGACAGTGTTATGTCACGGCCGTCAACACCATCTCTTGGTTGGCCAAGGCAGAGGAGATGGAGAAGATCATGGAGAGCCTAAGCAGGATGGAAGTGTCCGGCGAGCAGGAAGCGGATGGCGACCACCAGGCCCAGACCCCCTGAAGAAGCCTCGTCCCGGTAGAGTCCTGTATTTTTCTTATGTTGTATTGAGTCCAGCCCCGACCAGCTGAGTCGGGGGGGGTCATGTAACTCATCTTTTTCCCCATTTGAGGATGTAAGATTTGGTAAGGACTGATTGAGATGCTTAGTTCTTTTGCTCCGAGACGGTCCCGCTGCCCAGGCTCTCACTAGCTGGGCAGGGCCGGTGGTACCTCTCGTTGATGCCTAGTTGTCTCACCTCGGGATGGATTCCGCTGTCAGGCTCTCACCTAGCTGGCAGGGCAGGTTGATCTCTCGGAGGGTGGGAAGGTCTCACCTCGAGATGGATTCCGCTGCCAGGCTCTCACCTAGCTGGCGGGGCAGGTTGATCTCTCGGAGGGTGGGAAGGTCTCACCTCGAGATGGATTCCGCTGCCAGGCTCTCACCTAGCTGGCGGGGCAGGTTGATCTCTCGGAGGGTGGGAGGGACTCATCTCGGGATGGATTCCGCTGCCAGGCTCTCACCTAGCTGGCAGGGCATGTTGATCTCTTGTGGAGGCCAAGTCCTTTGCTCCGAGATGGATTCCGCTGTCAGGCTCTCACCTAGCTGGCAGGGCAGGTTGATCTCTCGTGGAAGCCAAGTCCTTTGCTCCGAGATGGATTCCGCTGTCAGGCTCTCACCAAGCTGGCAGGGCAGGTTGATCTCTCGTGGAGGCCAAGTCCTTTGCTCCGAGATGGATTCCGCTGTCAGGCTCTCACCTAGCTGGCAGGGCAGGTTGATCTCTCGTGAAAGCCAAGTCCTTTTCTCCGAGATGGATTCCGCTGTCAGGCTCTCACCTAGCTGGCAGGGCTGGTTGATCTCTCGTGGGAACCAAGTTTGTTACCCAGAGAAGCTCTCGCCACCTAGGCTCCCATAGCTGGCGTGGCAGGTTGACTCCCTGAAGAGGCGTGCAAGGAAATTGCACTCGGCGAATACGTTGGTTGGACATTTCTTTCTGAGTTTGTGCCAACCTCGAAAAGAGCGGGGATTGTGTACAACCCCGTATTCGCCCCTGTATAGTTTTAAGCTTTTGGGAGATTTTGCACTCTCGGTGGCCAATTTTGGCTCTAGCTCGGAAACATACTAGTAGGGGGAGGAAAAATCTACCTCCCCCCAGTGGCCCTCTTTTGGGGGGCGGGTGCGGCAAGTTGGCTAACACCAGCCCCCGTCCCGATAGGTGTCTGGCGGCCTGGTGGGGAGAGACCGGCCGGGGGTCGGGGTCTCGCCCCTGCCCCTTCTAGCCTGGCGGCCTGGTGGGGCGAGACCGGCCGGGGGCCGGGGTCTCGCCCCTGCTCCTTCTAGCCTGGCGGCCTGGTGGGGCGAGACCGGCCGGGGGTCGGGGTCTCGCCCCCCCTGCCCCTTCTAGCCTGGCGGCTGGTGGGGCGGGGGGGGGGGGGGGGGTCTGCCCCTGCCCCTTTGGGGGGGGGGGGGCGAGACCGGCCGGGGGCCGGGGTCTCGCCCCTGCCCCTTCTAGCCTGGCGGCCTGGTGGGGCGAGACCGGCCGGGGGCCGGGGTCTCGCCCCTGCCCCTTCTAGCCTGGCGGCCTGGTGGGGCGAGACCGGCCGGGGGCCGGGGTCTCGCCCCTGCTCCTTCTAGCCTGGCGGCCTGGTGGGGCGAGACCGGCCGGGGGCCGGGGTCTCGCCCCTGCTCCTTCTAGCCTGGCGGCCTGGTGGGGCGAGACCGGCGGGGGCCGGGGTCTCGCCCCTGCTCCTTCTAGCCTGGCGGCCTGGTGGGGCGAGACCGGCCGGGGGCCGGGGTCTCTCCCTTGCTCCTAGCCTGGCGGCCTGGTGGGGCGAGACCGGCCGGAGGCCGGGGTCTCGCCCCTGCCCCTTCTAGCCTGGCGGCCTGGTGGGGCGAGACCGGCCGGGGGCCGGGGTCTCGCCCCTACTTCTAGCCTGGCGGCCTGGTGGGGCGAGACCGGCCGGGGGCCGGGGTCTCGCCCCTGCCCCTTCTAGCTTGGCGGCCTGGCGGGGCGAGACCGGTCAGAGGCCGCGGTCTCGCCCTTGCCCCCCCTGCAGTTTTACCTTCTTGCCCTCGGGGGGAATTCCCTCTTTACCCCCGGCGTGGCTGTTTTCTATTGGCCCGAGGTTTTTTGGGTGTAAGGGTATTTCGGTCTTTTTACCCCCAGGACTTGGAAAAACTATAAATAGACCCCCTTGGGTGCCTTGGAGAGGATCCTTTTTTTAGCTTCCTCCTCCCTTAGCTTCTTCTTGGTTGAGTGGAGAGAGCTCTCCAAGGCACCTAGCCTAGCCCTTTGGTGAGGGAGGGAAGAGCTCAGGTAGCCTTCCGGGTGTGAGGTGGGACCTCCGCGCTAGAGCCGAGGGTCTGTTCATAGTCTCCTAAGTCTCCGGTCCGTGACGTTCTTTCGAGTGTAGTAGGTGTGAGGTCACCCCCTTTCAGGGACCCCGAACTCCACAGAGGTCAATTTTGGCTTCAACACTATAGAAGGACGACCCCCATACGAGGTGTCAGAGTTCTACCCCTCTCACGAGGTGTAGGAGTCTGAAACATCCCCCCTACTAGGCCGATCCTTAGTATTTCGATGCGTCGACGCGTTCTCCATTTTAATTAAATTTCAATCATTTTGATTAGTTCAATTTAATTCAAAATAGGATTTAGTTGTATTTGGTTCCCCTCAGAATTCTATCGCTCGCTAAGTCACGTTAGCGTTTTCGGTGATTCATATATTCAGAGATATCAAACAACTAAAAAGTTCACAAAAGAGGAAAAAAAAGTAAGAACTCACCCCAACTCTTCCTTTGCCCTTGTTCGTCGAACGGTTCACATCACGTCTATCGCCGGACGTCATCCTCTGCAGTATCAAAATATCATTTACTTTAGGGTTGCGTCATAAATAATTACAAGCGGACTCCTACGACGGTCACAACTACGAGCTCTAGGAGTTGTCTAGGGAAAGGACGAGCGTGGGTGATTCAAAAAGGAGGTGCAACATAAGCCAACAAAAGGTTTCAAATACCCACGATAATCGATCCAAAATGCTCCAATGCACAGCCTCAAGGGTTGTCACGATGGCAACACCAAGGGCTGCGAATAACAGCTCAAAGCAACAACACAGCCGGCAAACAAGGTTTGCAAGGAGGTCAATATAAAACCCTAACCCCAACTCTCCCAAAATTAGTTCAAATTAAGGTTTAGGGTTTGGAAAATAATAAAGAAACTTCTGATTTTAAAAAAATGAATCAAAACCAAAACCCCAAACCCTAGGGTTTTCCTCCATCATCAATCCGTACACAAACTTCATACAAGAAGTAAAAGGATTGAAGAGAAGAGATTACCGTCCCAGCGAAGGAGAAATCGTACGAAACGGAGGAGATTTGAGGCGGCTAGGGCAATCGGCGCAGGTGCGGCTCCGGCGGTTCGTTTCGTCGAAATTAAGAAGAACGAACAAGCACGGTATCATAAAGCACGGGAATATCCACCACTAAACCCAGGCAACCGGTCATACCTACCGGTCCAGCCGGTTTCAAATTAAAACAACCTTGTTACTTAAATTAAAACAGCCAAGCCAACCCACCGGTTCACCCATAGCACAGCCACCATCCCCCAATTCCAATCAAAATTCACTTAGGCTCATATCAAAATCGGCCAACTCAATCCATTCAAATAAAACAAAGCGGCAATCACAAAAAATATAATATCAGACGGAAAAGACGAACATCAAAATAAAGTGCGACGTCATGTCAACACCGAATTGTTCTTTCATCATCGGGGATAGTTACATAGTTAGTTGTTTTTTTATATACAAAAATTTTATATCTATCTACGTTCGAGTCTTACAATCTGTCCTTCTTGTACTGCTAAATTTAAGCTTCATATACTCCGTCTTTGCCCTGCTCAACCTACAACTCTTCTTTTCTAAAGTATCTCGCCAAGATCCAAGTTTTGTGTTTACACCCTCGTGCGTCTCATCAACCAAAACGAAATAATCCGCAAACAATAAACACCAAGGTATTGCTTGATGGATATGTCTTGTGAGCTCATCTAAGATAAGGGTAAAAAGATAAGGGCTTAAAGTTGAACCTTGATGTAAACCAACAGTGATAGGGAATTCCTGTGTTAATCCTCGAGATGTCCTCACCCTGGTCACGGAATTTGTATACATATCTTTGATTGTGTCAATATATGATATATTTACACCTTTCTTTTCTAAGACTCCATAAGATCTCTCTTGGAACTCTATCATAAGCCTTCTCAAGATCAATAAACAACATATACAAATCTTGTTTTCTTTCTCGATGGTTGTCAATGAGTCCCCTCAAGAGATGTATAACGTCCATGGTCGACCCCCCTGGCATGAATCCAAATTGATTCTTCGAGATGTTAGTCTCTTGTCTTAATCTTCTTTATATTACTCGTTCTGATAGTTTCATGGTATGAATCATCAATTTAATTTCTCTGTAATTAACACAATTTTGTATATCATATTATTCTTATACAAAGGTACCAAGATACTTTCTCTCTATTGGTCTGACATCCTCTTTGACTAGAGTATCTTATTAAAAAAACATGTAAGACACAAAATTACTTCATTTCCTAGACATTTCCATACTTCGATGAGTATATCGCCTAGCCCAACCGTCTTTCAATTTTTCATCTTATTTAGAGCATCTTTTACCTCTGATACTTGAATTTTACGATAAAACGTTATGTTCTTACACTGCTCTGATTTACTTAACTCTTCCAAATTCAATTCATTGTCTTTTGTTTTATTATAGAGTTGATAAAAGTATCTTTTCCATCGCTTTTTAATATCGACATCAACCGTCAAAACTGTATGTCTCATCTTTTATGCATTTTACTTGACTTAAATCTCTTGTTGTTCTTTCTCTAGCTTGAGCAATTTTATATATGTCACACACTCTATCTTTGGTATCTAGTCGCTTATAAAATTCTTTATAAGTTTAACTTCTTGCTTTACTTACTGCATGTTTAGCTTCTTTTTTGTCAGCTTTATACCTAGCTAAGTTTTCATCATTCTTACAAGCGTATAGTGATTTATAGTTGTTGCTCTTTGCCCTCACTTTGTCTTGCACTTCCTCTTTCCACTACCAAGATTCTTTATTTGGGGGCGCACGACATTTTGATACAAAAAGTATGTTCTTTCCACTTATCCTTAAATGTGAAGACATAACTTCTCATGAGATATTAGGATCAACATAAGGGTCGTCAACTAGTTGTTTCATAACTGCCTTCCTGAAAGCAACCTGTTTTTCCATCTTCAAGTTTCACTACTAAATTTTTTGCAACATTTTTATTCTTATGTTAAATTTATTATATTAAATTTGAACATCTAACATCACTAACATATGTTGTGTTGTCAAACTTTCTCCTGATATGACTTTGCAATCCTTACAAATCATTTTATCCATTTTATGAGTAATAAAATAACTAATTTGTGATTTATTTGGTGCACTTAAAAATAATTAAATGTTCTTTCATCTTTATGAAAAACGTATTTGATACAATTAGCTCATGTAATATGATAAAGTCTAAAATGGTTCGTCGTTATTCATTCCTTTCTCCATATCCATATCCTTCATGAACAGTTGTATAATCAACATTTTCCTTCCATATATGTCCATTTAAGTCTTCTCCTATGAAAATTCTCTTTGTAGGATTTCTTTTACTAAATCATCCAAGTCTTCTCAAAATTGCACTTTAATAACTTCACTTAATCCTACTTGTGGTACATAAGCACTAATCACATTAATAGTTTTTTTTTCTATGACCAATTTAAGAGCTAAGATTCTATCACTTTTTCAACTTACCACAACAACTTCATCCTTCCAAGTAGTATCGACAATAATACCTACTCCACTGTTTTTTTTTTCTGTGTACAATAATTAAAAACCCAAATTACCTAAGAATTTAGCTTTCACACCCACTCATCTAGTCTCTTGCAGACATAAAATATTTATCCTTTCCTAACCATTGTATCAACTACTTCCACCGCTTTCCAAGTTAGCGTACCAATATTCCAACTTCCAAACCAAAATCGATCAAAATTTCTACAACAAAATTCCCTAGGACGTCTAATATGTGAGGATTTTTGTCTATTTAACATTACATTGAAGTCCTCTTGGAGGTGTAGCGGTCCTTGCCAAGACGTCGCATTCGGACCATACGATGAGGACTCTTGCAAATTTAACATTAGACCCAAGTCCTGGAGATGCAGCGGTCCTTGCCAACACGCCGCATTCGTACCATGCGACGCGTTCCTTAAGGGGAACAACCCAGCTTTTGCACAATTTCTCAAATGATCCATATTCATAAGGGTGACTAAATTTTACATTGTCCGTCTACCTAACACAACCCTCACCATTTTTCATCCGGGCTCGGGACCGGCATAGGCTGGTGTACAACCCCGTATCCGGCGAGTGGGGTGAACCAGGACTCAGACTGGCTGGCTCAGATCACCCAGGCCCCAGGCGAGCTCGTCAGGGAAAGCTGAAGGCAGCAGACGAGCTTGGCAGAGAAATCTGAAGGCCGAGCTCGGCATTCGTCGACCGGGAGCTCGGCATTCGCCGAGCTAGGGCAGGATTCGTCGAGCTGAGGCCGACTCATGGAGGCCGACCGATGGGCGAGCTCGCCGTCCCAGCTCGCGCTTACGCAAAGGAGCTCGACAACAGCAGGCGAGCCGGATCTTCCGGGGTGGCCGAGCTCCCCATCTCGCCCCGATCTACGAGGTACCTTTTTACTGTTTTGCCCCTGCCGGTCTGCCCATAGCCCTTCAAAACAGCGAAGTTTGGCTGTTGGTAGACCCAGGCAAGGGTATTTTGTTAACTTCAGGTCAGTTCAGTTTGGTTATTGGCAGTTCAAATTCTGAAATCTATAAATAGGACCCAAGCGGTACCTGAGAAAGCCGGGTTTCTTGTGCTCTCTGGCTTCACCTCTCAAGCGCTTTCTGAGGATACCTTAGCTCGGCCTTTGGCTAAGGAAGGGAAGCGCTCTAAGATCTTCCGGGTGTGTGGTGGGTCCTCCCCGCCGAGCCCTTGGGTCAATTTTTCCTTCTTTCCCTTGTTGTTTTGCTTGCAGGAGCGAAGTAGGTGCGCGATCACCCCTTCCCCGAGGGTGAACTCCACATGAGACTGATTTTCGGTTTCAACAGCTGGTTTCTCCGAGAGATTGTAATCTTGAAAATATTAAAATATATAAAAGGATCTCCTGAAAAAAGATTATTGTTTAAAATAAACAACTACTTACATATTGAAGTGTATCTAGATGCAAGTCATGCAAATGATAAGAATAAAAAAATTCACGTATGAATGTTGCACATATATTAGAGGAAATCTTGTTACTTTTCTCCATCTTAAGTGAAAAAGCTGAATACAAAAGTATGACTCATACTTCTTGTGAGTTGACGTAGTTTAGAACACTTTTGAAAGATTTTGGTGAAATTTACAACTATCATCCACTGATGTTATGTGATAATAACATTGTCATCTATACATCTAAAAATGTTGAGTTCCACGATATAATAAAACATATAGAAACAAATTGACACTTAATTAGAAAGGATGTTCTCAACAGACAAACACACTCCATTCATAACTTCATATAAAGGGTTGACCAACATTTTCACCAAAGTTGATTTCTTTATCTTTAAATGATATTTGCACCAAGCTGAGAAATTTGCACCAAGCTGAGAAATTTGCACCAAGCTGAGAAAGATCAACATATATGTTATGCCTTCAGGGGGGGGTGGAGGGTGGTGTTAATGTTCACTTGTAAAATACAAAAAAAACCCATTGTATTTTTTTTTATTTGAATTTAGTCTCACATCTCCAAATGAAGACTCTTCCTCAGCTATACATACATAGGGGAGTTCTTATGTAATTTTTCGATTTTAGAGAATGATAAATATTTTATATTTCAAATGCTCACATTTATCTTTCAGTGCAAATGAACCTAATAATCTGAATCTACCACAATTCTAGCATCCATAGGTTTAAATCAATTGGATGAAAAAAATTGACGCAATTCAAAAGATATTTATTTGCATGCCACTAGACACCATAATACTTTATAGCTATTGATCTGTACAGAAAATTCACTAAATTTAACGACAACAAATTGAAAACGCTTCTCTGTGGTTTGACAAACGTTTTAATAAGAGGAACAAATTGTAGAAAAAGAAACATGGTTTTTGACGTGAAAAAATCTTATATTCTTCAAAGGTAGGCAAAGAGAACCATAGCTTTATTTTAAAGAAATAAGCAGTCTGCTATCAGATACATAACAAGTTTCAGAATAATAAATGATTAATTGTAACAGTCAAAAATAAGTTGTATAACAGAAAAAATGCCATTTTGAGTGATGCCAGCAAAACATACAGTACCTTTGTGTCTACTTTATGATGATGAAAAGCCATTTCAGGCATGAGATCATACACAACTGGATTTTGTTCAATCCCTTCCATACACATTCCAACACCAACCTAGTAAAGATTGCAAAAAATATTCAGCTTTATGAATTTTCAAATATAACTGCATAACATAATTACCACATGGATAACTTAAAAATGACAAAAACTAAAAGCTTCATTATCAATTTCAATTCAAAATAACTCAAATTTTGATCATCAGCATCCATCTGTACTCGAAGGAAATTAGTCACTAGAAAATGAGGTCAACAGTAAACTATATAAAGAGGTAAAAAGGCATATAAGATAAAAATCAATTATGGGTAAAAAGTATCACTGCAGTTTGGGAAGTCATCGAGGTGCACCGTGAGAAGTACAAAGACGAGAACTGCCATCATGACGAGATAAAGTTGTTTTTCAATAACTCGTGCGGAGTTGAGGCATATATGTATATAATATTTTTTGCAGGTTTGCTCCACATATCTGCCAATCATTTGGTGCTCTGCTTAATGTTTTATTGCCTTCGCTGCCATGCAAAAATGTCTCTATGTATGAACAAACTTTGTACAAATAGTGGCGGCCTAGTGGGTCCTTAAATACACAATACGTGACAATATAATAAGAAAAAGAAAATAAAAAATATAGGTGTGCGTGCATGGTCGCGGGTCGTCAACCCCCTTTGTAGGCCCATAACACAATGTCAAGATAAGCATCATTGACCAAATAAAGGAGAAGATAATTTCATAATTAGTAACAGAATTATCTAAAATCAAATGCTAATTTAAGCAATCTCCTAATATAAAGAAGAAAATTTCTAATGACCAGGCAGCATATTTGGCAAACTAAATTGGGTTGATCTTCAATCTTCGAGCCAACTCAATCGATTATATGCATTAACATATAACATGCATATATGAAATACAAATACCATGGTAGAATTTTCACTTGTGCGAGCCTCTGATGGCCCAGATGCAATTGAATCTAATACACCATACATTTCAATATTTCCAGCGAAGTTGTGTAGCATACACCTGAAATAAATAAATAATACACACACACACACTCATAAGAAAAAAAAAACAATAACGGACATATTGAAGCATAAGGACATAACAGATCAAAACTTTCCAGATGTAAGGAACACCATAAAACTGATCAGAAGTAAGCCAAACTGGTTTCACTTCAGCATAGAGATCTAGCACTATCAAACGTCCAATTGGTACAGAATGCAAAAGGCCCTGAACAGTGTAAACAGAAATCCTTAGTACAAAGCTGATTACACAGTTTTAAAATCATATTCATAGCCAAAGAAGACCAATGAACCCAACCTAAAAGTAAAACGAATGAATCATTCAAGCACTGTCTACCCAGTTTTTAGTGCCTTATCGCCACTTATTCTCGAAAACAACTCTCTACCAAAACACAGTTTTAGTGCCTTATCACTGCCTCAAAAAACATAACTCTATACCAAAATATAAACCTTTTAGCGTCAAATAATCTGAAATAAACATATACAATGAATCATTGTTCTTTTAATATGAATCATTACTTAAAAGGCATACCAAGAATATCAGTATTATGTTTCATAGCAGAGCAACTTAACGTGAAAGAAATCTTCATACTTTGAAAAGGGAAAAACTGAATATTAATGTAACACCCGAAAGTTTGACTGTCTATGAAATTCAATTTTAGATTCTGATCGTGATTAGCATTGTCAGTGCCGCCATTGCATCTAATTAATTAGGCTAGTAATATTTAGATTTATACATTAATTGATCATAAGAAACTTTTCGATGAGATGTTACTCGTGATTTAGGAGCACAAGAGAATTTTCCATGTCATGATAGTAGGATTCTTGTGTGTGATGGCATACTTGTAAATATAGGGTAAACTTAATTCTATTTCCATTTTGTAAATAGAATTCGATGCCTTTAGTTCTTTCACGCCACCTTTCGACTCCAAATTTTTATCGTAACGAACGACTTTTGCTCAAGGAATTTGGAATCGCATCTTAAGGTCTCGTTTAACAATCGACAGGAGTACTCACTGTAGCCGTTACTCCTTCCTTTGGTGGGAGCGCACAAAGGAGAGCCTTTTTTCCCTCAGGCCACGACTGCAGCAGTTCGTCAAAACCTCCTATTTGGTCGCAACATTCAGTCAACCCCTCCCGGTAGATTTTAGAATGTATTCAACTCTGGTCTCTCTAAGGCTGTGTTTGGGGCACCGTCCCCGTTTGCTCCGTTCCGGTTTCAAACCGGACCCTTTCAAAGGGAAGAATGGAGCTTCTCCGGTACAATTGTAAAGGGAGCCACATTCTGGTTTGAAACCAGAATGGTGTCAGGTTCGTACTCAATGTTGCATTGCATTTCAACTTAAGAATATTCATAGGTGATAATAAATCTCATGAAATTATTAAGTGAATGTTTATGAGAAAACCCTATTACACTGGATATGCTAGAAACTATGAAAATCAGTATATGCAATGATATGTATTGAATGAGGCAACCACGATATAACCCATAATGTAAATATGAATTGAATGATAAGTCCTTGGACTAGTGGGCCAATGCGGGTGTCTCCTTTAGTTGAGCATTTTGACCACTAGATGGATAGACCCGTGAGGGGGCAGCGGACGTGATTTCTTACATGATTAATGGATGCACACCATCATACTCACACGACAAAGTTGACGCAGGAGGGATCTATAGGTGGCGGGAAATCTGTGATCTGACACTACATGCTATGCAAATCCGATGGCTAGATCACAAATTAAATAATAAATTAAAATCACCCCACGCAGATAATTCAAGACAAGACAAAATAATTTATTTGGGCAAACAAGCTTGGGGTTTCCTCCGCGTGGAGGGTCAAAGCACGAGCGTGCGGAGAATAAATCATGCAAATCACAATAATAATCTAACAAACTACTAGCATACGAGATATCCAAACCAATATGATGTTCAAACCGATAAATAAATGCTGAAAATAATAATCCAATACAACAATACTCACTAAATAGTGGGTTGACCCAGGCAATGAAGATTTCGGAGCCGGATGTGTGGATCGGGGATCGAGAGTGGAACCGGCGGCGTGGAAGTAGTGGAGGTGGCTGTCCACGGCGGCGGAAGATGAAAAATGGACCGAAAATGGATAGATCCGGCCACGTAGGTGGAGGTCCGGGCGGGGGTGGATAGATCTGATGATGTAGTAATGGATCGGGGTTAGGGAGTGTTGGGCGGGTGGTAGAAATAGCTGATCGGGGGCTGAAATTTCTAGATCTGGACCGATCTGGAAATTGGGGCTATTTAGAGGTGGATCCACGAAGCGGAGGAGTGGTGGAGGGGGCGGACTTGGAGCAGGGAGGTCGGCGGCTCGACAGGAGGTCGGCGGGTGGTGTTGTTGGAGGAGGGGAGGCCATAGGTGGCTGTCTACAGGTCTAACGGAGGAGGGCCAATTCAAGAGTTAATAAAACTATATAAAAGAATAGTAATTTGCATTTTTGAATGTGCTAGTGAAGCAGTCAAGTCGGTTGTTTTAGGGCTTGCTGGAGCCGCAGATTCAACGGGAGGTGGGGGAGTTTCTGGGAAGTGGAAAAGGGTTTTGTGGTGGGGAAAAGGAGGGTATGAGTAGGTGGTACCTTGGAGAGGAGTTTGAGCACCTAGGAGTCGTCACCTAGGGTTCCATGGTGTCGGCACCGAGGGGTGATCGCGGAGTTCCGGGATTTTCTTTCTCCAAAACCTGCAATGACTCAAATCAGCCCCTAAGCGGTTTATTTATAATAAAGAGAAGATTAGGGCATCCTCCATCAACGACTGTGATTGACCGGAGGTGGGGCCACCCAAATACATCAAAATAAATGCAAATAAAATAAACAAATACATGTAATTGATTCGCAGCGCGAATCCGGACGCAATCGCGGAGTCCGATCGTCGATCCGGGTACGCCATATATGGTAAATTGCCAAATCAGTCCCGAACGGGCCCAAAACTCGTACTCGTCTCTGCTCCGCATCAATCTCCCCATCTTGAAAGAATTCATCTCCCGATGAATAGGGATCAGAATTCTCTCGCTGCATGCCAGGTAAAACTCGAAGAAGTCCACCAGAGGTCGCCCAAGTGTCGTCGCTGGAAAAGTGTCCTCGCCAATCAACTCCCCCTGACTGAAAAGTCGTCATCTCTGGTGAATGGAGACGGTCGTGCTGAAGTCGAAGTCCAGGGGAGAATCGATCAAGCTCTGCGGCAAGTATCCAAGAGTCACCAACGTCTGTAGTGGTAATCCACTGGTGGAGTCTGGACTCCATGATGCTCTGATCGCTCAACTTACGAGTGGTGGATCCCGGTACGATCGGCGGCGGCGGCGGTAGAACCAAGAAGACGAGTCCCCGGGTGGGTGGGTGTCAGAAGTAGGTGAGTTGTGGTGGCCACCAGACATAGGTCGGCTATGGGGTAGCAAGGCAACGAGAGTGGAGGTGTGGGGGCGGCTGGAAATCCCCACAGCTTGGGGTCCACATACTCGCGAGGCTCGTAGTACGGCGTCATATCTTCACACTAAACATCGGAATGAATGCATATACTTGCAGGGATATCAAGATCGTAGGTGTTTGCTTTGATCTGTCTTCTGATTATATAGGGATCCATTCGTCTAGTGCTCAGCGTTTAGCGAGCCTCGCACGGAGCCTCACAAACAAATTCTCACATCACCTGCTCGCCTTCATGAAGTACCGGCTCTTGCTAGTGAACATCCGCATGTGATTTTATAAAATTTATTATAATGGATTCCTCGTCGGACCGAATCATGACATGCATGCACAATGAACACAACACAACAGACTCATGCAAAAGATGATGAAACGACTCAACAGACTCATGCAAATGATGCAAATGACACATGACGGACACAACATGCTCTCTATGGGAGAGTCTAATAATGACCTGAAAACTTGTCAAAGGAGGTGGACTATACCGGAGGCTCTCTTGGCGAGTGTTGAAAAACTCATCCCGTGTGAGACGAGTGATCGGATGACTGTGAGAAACAAACTATACTCAATACGGGCTCCTAAAGAGTCAAATGTCTCTCGAGGAACGTAGCACATCAGGGAGCTCACCAGGAGGTGTGTAAGAAGTCCATCGCGAAGGGAGACGACCACCTAAGTGATAATCGTGTCCACTGACTGGAAATCGTGACTCTAAAATGTGGTGAGTGTCCCCGACAAGAAAGAACTCATCAGGTGGGCCAGCGGGTGGTGTATCCCAAAACTCATCGAGGGTACGATGCGTCAGCAGGTGGTGCCAAAAATACCTGAATCGCATCCTCACCAGGATGTGGTGGCTCATCAGGAGGTTCAACAGTGGGGTCGTCATAGAACTCATCACTAGGGTCAAGGTCCTCCAAATGAGTACCATCGCAAGGGGTAGTGTCCCTATGAATAGGTGACAGAGCCACTTCGAGATTAACACCAGACTCTGGGCTCTCGGTCGTGATTTGAGTCACGGCAATGACAACGAGAGACGACATAAACCTAGACTTAAGAATGGATCTGTGGGTGCGGTATCAGGAAATGGGTCTGTGGTTGGGGTGTTAACTAACCCGGTGGAAGGAGAGGAGATGTGGGTGAGGGGAACACACTACAGACTCATAGGTCGCTCAGGCTTCGCTCTCAGTCGGGGTCACAGATGCGGTCAGAAACAAGAGATAGGTCACTCACTGAGCTAAGCACCTCACTGGGGTGGGATTAATCCGCATCAGGTATCACTTCTGTCGTGGCTGACGGGCAGTGATAGGTAACGCGTGACCTCAGCATGGGAGGGGCCCGTACTGCGGAGGTCAAAGTGAGAATCCCATCGACCATCTCTTGCAGATCTAAATGACCGTCCATAACGAAGGGCGAGCTGATATGTGTGCTCGAGTGACTCCGAGCTATGATAAACTACCTTAGTATAAATGTCAGATCGAAGCACAGACCAAAATCTGGTATGGTCATGGCTGGCTCCTCTCGGATATCACTACTCACCACTAACTCGTCAAACGATCTGTGTACTCAGCGACAGACATGGATCTTTGTTGATGGGAAAATAATTTGTCGAGCAAGCGACTCTGATATGACGAAGGCAGATACCTCTGACACAATATACGCTTCATGTCCGCCCAACTAGTGATGCGACGAAAACTGTCTCGCTCACGGGTCCACTCAACGCTAGCCCAATAAGCCCTTGTCACCTGATCTAAAAGTCTAAGTTTCGCAAACTTGACGCGATGCTCACGCGAATACCTCAAAATGATCAAGATAATATTCCATATCCACGAGCCAATAACTGAAAGACTTGGGACTCGATGAACCGTCAAACGAGGGGCATCAGTACGAAACTGACTCTCAAGATCTCTCTCAGAATGACGATCCTCATAATAATCATCTCCAAGGTAACTGAGTCGTGTCGAAGGATCAACACGATCCGCTCGCGTCTACGGATAAGAACGACGACAATCATTATACTGATCATCTCTAGCATAGTGGGGTCGTGTCGGTGGGTCAACACGATCTCTGAAAGTGGTGTACTTGTGATCGAGAATGATCGTCGTAATAATGTGAGGATCTCCCTGACGGGGTTTTGTGAGAGCGGGTGCAAGTGGGCACTAGACCTCTAAATTGAGGAGGGGAATAATTATGGCAATTAGACATAATGAAAAACCTATAGACTCTACGACTGCGTATCGAAAAGTGTGAGCAACCTGCCTCTGATACCAATTGACGCGGGAGGGATCTATAGGTGGTGGAAAATCTGCGATCTAACTCTACATGATATGCAAATCCGACGGCTAGATCACAAATTAGATAATAAATTAAAATCATCCCACGCAGATAATTCAAGACAAGGCAAAATAATTTATTTGGGCAAACAAGCTTAGCCTTTCCTCCGCGTGGAGGGTTAAAGTACGAGTGTGTGACGAATAAATCCTGCAAATCACAATAATAATCTAACAAACTACTACCATACGCGACATCCAAGCCAATATGATGTTCAATCCGATAAATAAATGCTGAAAATAAAAATTTAATACAATAATACTCACAAAATAGTGGGTTGACCAAGGCAATGAAGATTATGCAGCCGGATGCGTGGATCGGCGACCGAGAGTGCAACCAGCGGCGTGGAAGTAGTGGAGGTGGTTGTCCTCGGCGGCAGAAGATGAAAAATGGATCGGAAATGGATGGATCCGACCATGTAGGTGGAGGTCCGGGCGGGGGTGGATAGATCCAATGATGTAGTAACGGATCGGGTTAGGGAGTGTTGGACGGGTGGTAGAAATGACTGATCGAGGGCTGGATGAAATTTCCAGATTTGGACCGATCTGGAAATTGGGGCTGTTTGGAGGTGGATCCACGAAGGGGAGGCATGATGGAGGGGGCGGAGTTGGAGCAGGGAGGCCGGCGGCTTGATAGGAGGCCGGCGAGTGGTGCTGTTGGAGAAGGGGAGGCCAAAGGTGGCCGACTCAAATCTCAAGGTCTGACGGAGGAGGGCTAGTTCAAGAGTTAATAAAACTATATAAAAGAATAGTAATTTGCATTTTTGAATAGTGCTAGTGAAAAAACTAAGTCGGTTCTTTTAGGGCTCGCTGGAGCCAGCAAATTCAGCGGGAGGTGTGGGAGTTTTTAGGCGGTCGAAGAGGGTTTGTGGTGGGGAAAAGGAGGGTATGAGTATGTGGTACCTTGGGATGAGTTTGAGTACCTAGGAGTCGTCACCTAGGGTCCACGGCGTCGGCACCGAGGGTGATCGCGGAGTTCCGGGATTTTCTTTCTCCAAAACCAGCAATGACTCAAAATCAGCTCCTAAGCAGTCTATTTATAATAAAAGAAGATTAGGGCATCCCCTCATTAAACGGTTATGATTGACCGGAGGTGGGCCACCAAAATACATCAAATAAATGCAAATAAAATAAACTAATATATGAAATTGATTTGCAACGCGAATCCGGACACATCCGCGGATTCTGATCGTCGATCCGGATATGGTCCATATATGGTAAGTTGCCAAATCAGCCCCTAACGGGCCCAAAACTCGTTCTCGTCTCTGCTCCGCATCACAAAGAAGATTATATGAGCCTCAACTAGGGGTTGATGGCCCATTCTTGAATTAGTTAGATGTGAATATAACGGATGTGCTTAATGGACGTATCACAGCATTGACAGTTCCACCAGATACTCAAATCACAGGATGTTCTTAATAACATTATGAATTTAAAAATCAATAAGAACATGAATGTAAATGTTCTCAGTTATAATAGCTCTGTACAAAAATGAAGGCAGACCCGGGTCGGGACTGTCAAGACCAGACTTTTGCCTCCAGGCTCAGGCCCGACTTTAGCTAGACTTGGGTCCCCTCTCCAAGAGGGTGCCTGCCAAGGCCCCCAAGGTCGGTCCAGGCCGGGTCAGGCCTGATTTTTTTAAAAAAATTTAAATATACAATTTTCGTAAAAAAACATTTAATTGAGATGGAGAAGGGAAAAAATGGAGAGAGTGTGTGTGGGCTAGCCGACCACACTATAGTGGGATAAAGGCTTGAGTGTTGTTGTTGTAGAGTGTGTGGGCGGAGAGTGAGAGAGAGAGGGTGAGAGAGAGTGTGTGAGAGAGAGAGAATTAGAGAGAGAGAGAGAAGATAGAGGGAGGCCGGTTGGGGAGGGGCTTTATAAAGGTTCTTTTTTGTTTTTTTTAAAATTTTTTTGGGCCGAGGGCCTAGGCTGGCAACAAGCTAGCACTGACTCTTAGAGCCGTTAAAACTTTTACGAACAACATATTTCCTCCTGTGTGAATACTGAACATTTCACCAATGCCACACAAATCCACTCTTTCAAGTTGAAGAAATGCAGTGCCGGCAATGGACAGTGCTCATTGATACTCTCCAGATAATTAACCCATTTAGAAGGGCTTGTTTTTAATACGTCAATCCCATTGCTTTTCCTCAATTTTTCAAATCTTCTTGCAATCTTTTCTTTTTTAAAAATCCGTTTTAGATCCATCAAAGAAATAAAGTTATCTTATCTTCTTGCATCTCACATTAGGATTGCATTTTAGTCGTACACCTACATACATACTGCAGTTGAATTCTTCTAGAGAAAGGAGTACGAGTGATCTTTCAACTTTCTATGGTTCAAGAGTTGATGATGCATGCGCATTCAACAATTTTTGTTCTACTTCAATCTAAACCGTACAACCGTGTGACGTGTAGAGTCTTCTAATAATGAACGCTCAACTATCCTATTAACAATAAAAAACTCAGCTCCAGAGAGTTGAGTTGGGGTAATTAGAAAGTGAGAGAGTGAGTGAGAAAGAGAGTGAGAACTAGAGATGCATAAGGGCCTATCTGGTAGCCTATGCCCAAGGCTAGTAGTCTGCCATTGGCAGCCTACTACTGCACGGTAGCGCTGGCGTGCAACAAGCTAGCAACTACTCTGAGAGACATTAAAACACTTCACCAACGCCACACAAATCCACTCTTTCAAGTTGAAGAAGTGCAGTGTCAGCAATGGCCAGTCTTCATTGGTACTCTCCAAGTAATTAACCCATTTAGAAGGGCCTGCTTCTAAAACGTCAATCCCACTACTTTTCCTCAATTTTTCAAATCCTCTTGCAATCTCTTCTTCTTTAAAAATCCCTTTTTGATCCATCAAAGAAAATAGAGTTATCTTATTTTCTTGCATCTCAAATTAGGATTGCATTTTAGTAGTACACCTACATCAATATTGCATTTGAATTCTTCCAGACAAAGGAGTACGAGTGATCTTTCAATTTGTCTACGGTCCAAGAGTTTGATGATGCATGCACTTTCAACTATTTTTTGTTCTACTCCAATCCAAACCTTACAGCCGTGAGACGAGTAGAGCCTTCTAATAATGCACACTCAACTATTCTATCAACAACAAAAACAAAACTCATCTCCAGAGAGTTGAGTCAGGGTAATTAGAAAGTGTGAGAAAGAGTGAGTGAGAGAGAACGAGAGAACTTGAGAGAGAGAGAGAGAGGAAGAGAGAGAGAGGGGCGGTTGGAGAGGGGTTTTACAAAGTTTTTTCTAAATTTTTTTGGGGCCAAGGGCCTATGCTGGCAGCCTAGGCACTAGGCTAGAAGTTTGCTGCATGGCAGTACTGCCAAGCAGCAAGCCAGCAACGACTCGTAGAGCCAATGGAACAACGGCTCTAAGGTTCCATTTGGTTCGGAGGTGGCGGGTCAATCCGGCGGGTGGAAACGGAGTGTTCAAACCGGAGGGGGGAGGTGGCTGCTCCAAACGGAGCTTTTGGGGGGAGTTTCTCAAGACGGGCGGGTGGAAACACGGAGCAAACGCCGCCGGAGGTTAATTTGTTTACCCTCCTTCCGGCGGCGTTTGCCCAAAACGGAGCAGCGAAACGCCCAAACAAATAGAGCCTAAGATATTGGGCTATAAGGAGGTGGGCCGAGCTTTGCCTGGGCACTAGCTCAGCCCGGCTGGGAAAACAGGCCCGAACTAGCCGAGCCAGGCACTGGGCCGGGAAAATACCTTATATGGGGGTCCTGTAAGTCCCACGATAGGGTGTTCACGAACCAAATCGAATCGAATAGATCATCAATCAAATCCAAATTTGACATAGATTGCAGAGATTCAGATCAGATTCGTTCGAATATTCGTGTCGCATTAGGATTCAGATTCATCATAAAATGTCGGATTCGGATTTGAGTTCGAATTCAGATTCAACATGGATTCGAATTTTAAAATAATTAATTATATATAATTTCAAATAAATTATATAAAACATTTAATTACAATATATTACAAAACTACAAACGTAACTATATATTCTAGAATTCGTGAATTATTCGCGAATCTTTTGAACAAGAATAAAATTATTTGGATCTAGATTCAAAAATTAATTGAATACTAATTCGGATTCGAATTCAAAAAAAATACGAATTTTAATTGAATCTTCATGAATCGAATCTCAAATTATTCACAAACTATACATTTGGGAACAGTCCTACCCCAGAACCAGACTCGGGTCAGGGGCAGGCTAGCTCAGGACCGGGCCTAGACGAGTTTTGCCTGGACGGACTCGATTTTTATGAACATGCCTAGTTATAAATAGAAGCACATAGATATTTTAATACCCCAAAAAAAATAAAATTGGAAACTGAAAACATATTTTAGGTGCAAAAAATGCAATTTATGTTATTATGTTCTATTAAATATTCAAGCGTGCATAGTTAGCAAGTTTGGAAATCATGATCCCAAGATCAGCTATTACATGCATAGATTTTCAATCATGTTTACTGTTACAGAAGCGGAGGGAGAAGGACATCCATCAATGTGGCTGGTATGCAAGTAACGTGAATGGCCTGTTAGTGACACCCCGATGGAAAGTAAAATATAAGAGAGTGTATCCTTCCTTATTTGTAAACGGAGAGGGGTGTTATATAAACCCATAGGGCAATGTAATTTGGTATCTGGAATGGTATTAAGAAAATTGGAAACCTTAGGGGTTATTTTCTTTCCTCCTCCCTCTTTATCTCTTCTCCTCCTTTTCTCCTCTCAGATTTAAGGTTGTTGTCGGTCTCACGTTTTGAATGGTAACAATTTGGTTCAACCTGCCTCGCACCCGGCGACAGTTTCTGTAGCCCGTAGCTTTCGTCATAGCATCTCGTGTTCATTGTGCTCTCTTTCGTCACCGCATCTCGCTTCTAGCGGCTCGCGTCCGCAAACGATTTCCCAACATCGTGTGTCCCACGACCATCTTGTATGCGTTCATAAGCATCACGAGTCCCGCTTCCATAGGCACGACCTCCCGCCTCGTCCCAGCGCTTCCAGAGGCGATGTTCCCGCGATTTCTAGTGCCATCCCAAAGGCGCTTGCTCCAGAGGAGTTGTTCCTGAGACTCCAATTTTTCTTATACAAACCTCCTCTACTGTAAAAGCGCTCGAGAGCACCTCCCTCACTCGTCTGACTAGCACTGTCCCTCCTTCCGTGTGTATGCCCACATAACACTACTAAATAGCACACTAACACACACTCGTGCCTCGGCCTCCTGTGGATTCGGCCATCTCCCTCCGCCCCGATACTCATGAGGAGTCCATTGCCTCGCTCCGGGCCCAAATGTCGTGGATGGATGCTAAGTTTGACGCAATCCTGGTCGGGCCGACCGAGTGCCTCCTCGATCTCTAATGCGGAGTCCCTATTGCTTCTCGGGGAATGCCCAGACCTTCGATTGGATCCTCTTCCATCGCCGGAGGTTTTTTTTGATTGTGCACCGTTCGTTCGACGTCCCATCATTAAACCATATCGACACTCTGTGGGGGATTGCCCGTGCGGAACACTTCTTAGACGTTCACCAGATCCTGGAGCCCGTACAAGATCATATGTGAGGCCCCCAATTCACACCCCACCAGAATTTATAATCTAAGCTAATTTCAAGTTATTCGCCTCAGATGAAGTAAGGAGCGTAAATACAAAATAAAACACATCATAAAAACTTAACACATACTTTGGTCGTTCGGTGCAAGTCCTTATCATTCTTCATTGATCAACTAAATTTTTCTTTGCACACACGGGTTCGCCTCAGTTACCTAAAATAAATGATGATGGGCTTAGTCATAAGAATATGACTACGTGAGGAACACATGCCTTTTTAAGTGTTGTACCATTCAAATAAGAGATTTCAGTAGCAATATGTATAAAGTTTCAACTTCTCAAAAAAAACATCAAAAGCAATCAACAAAAATATAATATTTGAAACATTTTGTTCTTCTCGAAATATGGTATTTAATTCTTTAAGTTATTCAATGATTCTTCTTCCTTTACTTGATTCAATCAAATCTCAAATCAATCTCATTCAATGATGGACTCAATCAATCTAATCATTCCTCTCATTCAGATTCAATTATTCCAAACATATCATTCCAGCATTAATTTAATAACATAGCTCAGGAATGTCAAGGCATGCATCAAATGTGGGACCCACACCTTTCAGGCAAAATGTAGGTTGTGAAGACCCCAAGTAATCCGTAACATGTTTTAATAATTTCCTCGATGATGAAAAAGGCAGTACGACATTTTACGTAATAATTTTTCAAGTTATCTTTTAAGTTATATTATTGTTAGTTGATTTTATGATTTTGTTATTGGGGAAATAGCCAAAAACTTGAAGTTATATCCTTGGGAATTAATATATTTGGTTAAGATAAAGTTTAGGGTTATGTTTAGCTCTTTTTTAAAGGCTTATAAGTGTGGCTTGTAATGGTGACATGTGGCTCTCTTTGTGTTGGCTGGTGGTTGTTTTGGGCTTAATAAATTGACATCTAGCAAAGGTTTATACGATGCAATGAGGCTGTGTCTGGCGCGGCGTCTGACCAGCTGCACACCGCAAAACGCCAACATCCCCCGCCAAACAGAATTTGGACCCCCCATTATGAAATCGCCACCGCCCCCCTCCCCGCTGTATTTTCGCGTTCTTAGGTCGTGATATTTTATCACGACTCGAGAAACGCCGGATCCCGCGACTCACCTCTTCCCCTGCCCTAGCCGCCGCCTGGCCGACTCCCGCGATTCACCGCTTCCGCTTCGCTGCAGATCGCCGACAAATCCAGAGGGTGATTTCTTCCCGTCCTTTCTCCGGCGACGAAGCAGAGCGACATTTCTTTTTTTCCCGACGACGAAACATATTCCCGACCATTCTCCCAGCAGACGAAACATTTTCCCCCGACCTTTCCCCGGCGACGAAACAACTCTTCCGAAAACACAAGCCTGAGGTAATCTCTCGATCCTTATTTTGTCTGCAAAATCGTGCATATTTTGGATTTCTACTCCAAAAACAACACCTCTCTATATTTTGGAACTGTATTTATCTCTGCCAAAATCCTTGTATTTCAGTTTTTTGAAATACATGTTATCATCTCCTCCATTTTAGAATTGTGCAGGTATCACAAACATGAAAAAATAAGTAGGGTAATTTTGTGCTTGTTCTCAGGTTTTAGTGTTGTTGTTTCTCTTCTCATCGGCGACATATTTTTGCTTGTTTTCAACTATCAGACTCAGCATCAACCGTTTGTGTAAGGTAGAATTGTTTCCTCTTCTCATTAAAACAATGTGAACAATGGTATTTGCTAATTGTTGTGTGACCTCTGTAATAGTAATTATCTTGGTGAACTATGCTCATTCTTGTTATACAAAAAATTATTGTTGTGATTGTTTCATCCCGTAGATGGGCTTATCTAAAGAAATTGGAATAACGACTAGCTGGAGTCATCCCATATTAATATTATTAGAAAAGCCCATGTAAAAGGCCCATTTGATGGCCCATTTTTTCCTCCTTCTTTAGTCCCCACATCATGTATAGGATTTATCTCTCTCTTCTCTCCTATATATTTGTTATTCTCTCCTTGTATTTACATACTGGAATAATACATACAAGCTTTTGGGCACTTCAACATGGTATCAGAGCCAGGTTGCGTCTAGCTGCGGACTGCCCTTTTTCTGTCCGCCCGTCTCCTGCGGACTGCCTTCCTTGCATCCCCTCTCTGCTGTCGGACTGCCCCTCTGTATCTGTCCGTTCGGCTACCCTGCGGACTGCATTCCTGTCCGCTCCGGTCTCGTGCGGACTGCCCTTCTGATTCCGCTCCTCTTCTCTCCCTCTGTGGTTCCACCCTCCTCAGGCTTCTTATAGCCATCTTCTACTCTGACTCGTGGGGCCCACCTCTCTCTATCCGCTTCCGGACGATCATTCCTGTCCGCTGCACTCTGTTTGTGTCCGCTCGAGCCTCTTTGCTCGCGGACTGCTTCCCTCTATTTCGCTCTATTTCAGTCCGCTCGAGCCTCTGTGCTCGCGGACTCTCTCTCTCCTCCGCCATCTCTGTGCGGACTGCTCCTGTCCGCTGCGGGCTCTCCTTGTGTCCACTGTGCGCTCTTCTCTTGCTGCTTCCTCTGCCGCGCCCCTGCCCCCAGTTCTCCCCGCAGTCTCTTGCGGACTGCTCCTGTCCGCTGCTGCGACCTGTCCCCAGTTCGCCGCGGCCTCTGTCGCGGACTGCTCCAGCTCTGCTCTCCCCAGTTGCGATCTGCTCCACTGAGCTGCGACCTCTTCCAACTCGCCGCGACCTCTTCTCGCGGACTGCTCCAGTCCGCCGCGACCTCCAGACCGCCGCGACCTTCCAGACCGCTGCGGGCTCTCCTTTCTTTCTCCCACTACTTGCCGCGCGGTTTGTTCTCTCCGAGCCCTGCTGTCTGCTGCCTCCTCAGTCGTCATGTCCTCCAGCGACTCCACAACCGTCTCCCTCTCCCGTTCTCCAGAACGCTACCCCCTTCAGCCTTCTTTTTCCCTCCACACCCGCCTTCCCCCTCACCCCCCGGGTTTTGGATGTACCTGCTTTTGTCCATACCCTGGGCCCCACTCTTGACAAACTGGATCCCCGTGCGGCCAAACACATTTTTGTCGGCTACTCCCGTACCCAAAAGGGCTATGTTTGCTACTCTCCGATCACCCGGAAGGTCTCTGTTTCGGCTGATGTTACTTTCCGGAGGATCAAACCCATCTTCCCTCCTCCTTTGCCACCACTTCTACCACCACCTCCTACAACACCCTCCCTCCCCCCGGTCGGTGATCCACGTCCACTCACCTCCCACCATCCCTACGCCTCCTCCCACCATTGACCCTCCTCGACCCCCCGTTATTCGGGTCTATGCTCGTCGCCCTCTCCTCCCTTGCTCCTCTGCAGTCGGCTTCGACCTCGGCTTCTCCGTGTTCTGCTGCTCCGGTGTCGGCCTCTACCGCTCATCCAATGGCGGACTGTGTTTCTCTCCATCGCCTCTCTCCACCTCTTCAGACCTTGGCTACTTCGCTCTCCTCGGTCTCTATTACTACTTCTGTCCAGGACGCTCTTCAACATCCTGGGTGGCGTGCGGCCATGGAAGAAGAGATGGCTGCTCTTTGGGCAACCAGACTTGGACCTTGGTACCCCTCCCTTCCTCCGCCAGAAACCCGTTTGGGTGCAAATGGGTTTTCGTCATTAAACATGCTCCTGATGGGACCATTGATCGCCTCAAAGCTCGGTTGGTTGCTCGTGGCTTCACCCAGCAACCGGGCTGGACTATGACGAGACCTTCTCTCCGTCGCTAAGCTCAACACGGTCTGCATTCTCCTCTCTGTGGCTGTCCATCGCCAGTGGCCCTTGTTTCAACTCGACGTCAAGAACGCTTTCCTGAATGACGACCTTCAGGAAACGGTTTACATGCACCAACCTCCCGGGTTTGAGACCACGGGGGAGTCACGGGTTTTGTCATCTTCTCAAATCTCTATATGTCTCAAACAATCCCCTCGGGCATGGTTCGACAAGTACAGCAAAGCTCTCCGGACATTGGCTTCACTCGCAGCTCGGCTGACTTCTCATTGTTTACTCGCCACCAGGCCACTGGTACGGTTCTCCTATTGGTATATGTCGACGACATCATTATTACTGGCAGTGACTTGGACGGCATACAGGCCGTTAAGCTACATCTGAGCTCCGTCTTCCAAACTAAAGATCTGGGTCCTCTTCGGTACTTTCTCGGTCTGGAAGTGGCCAGACGGTCAGATGGGTTGGTTCTCTCTCAGCGCAAATATTGCCTTGATCTTCTTCATGATGCAGGCTACTCTGGTTGCAAACCTATTAACACTCCCATGGATGCAAATCACAAATATGTGCTCAGGGCTCAGATTCCTGATTCTCTTCTATCAAATTCAGAATATTACCGTCGTCTAGTTGGAAGCTTTCTACCTAACAGTTACAAGACCTGATATATCTTTCGCTGTGGGACTTGTGAGTCGCTATATGCACTCTCCTCGAAACTCTCATCTCCAGGCTGTGGAACGCATTCTCAGATATCTTAAGACAGCTCCTGGCCAAGGACTTGTATACAAAACCTCATCTTCCATTCCTACACTAGTGGCATACTCTGATGCCGACTAACGTTGGCTCCCTCGACGATCGACGATCTACTAGCGGGTTTTGCACCTATTTTGGAGGACATCTGATTACTTGGCGAAGCAAGAAACAAGCAGTGGTTCTCGATCCTCAGCAGAAGCAGAATATCGGGCAATGGCTGCTGTGGTCTCTGAACTCACATGGATTGAGAGTCTCCTTACCGACCTTGGAGTTAAACTACCTTCACCAGCTCTCCTTCTTTGTGACAGTCAAGCTGTCATACATATTGCCAAAAACCCGGTCTTCTATGAAAGAACGAAGCATATTGAGGTAATTGTCATTCATCCGAGAGAAAGTCCACATGAAGAAGATCGAGCTCAAGCATGTTCCGGTAGTGAACAGGTTGCTGACATCCTCACCAAAGCTCTACCTAGTACCCTCTTCTATCAGTGCCTATCCAAGCTTGGCGCATACGACTTGTACGCTCCAGCTTGCGGGGAGTATTAGAAAAGCCCATGTAAAAGGCCCATTTGATGGCCCATTTTTCCTCCTCCTTTAGTCCCACATCATGTATAGGATTTATTCTTCTCTCTTCTCTCCTATATATTTGTATTCTTTCCTTGATATTACAACTTGAATAATACATACAAGTTTTGGGCACTTCAACAATTATATTCTGCGATCTCTGCATTGGAGAAATAGATTTAGGGAACAAACCAACCACTCACTTTAATAAAGAGTGTTGGGTCAATTTGATGAAAATTTTAAGGAGCGTACCGGCTTAGAGTACAATCGTGCACAAATGAAAAACAAGTGGGATCAATTGAAACGTGATTGAAAATTATGGCGCGAACTTAAAAGAGAGAGACAGAGCTAGGTTGGAACCATACTAAACGAACGATAGATGCATCCGATGAATGGTGGAAGGAAAGAATTGAGGTTAGTTACAATGTTCATTTTTGTTTTTAATTTTTATAAATTACTCTTTTCTATGAATAATTATTTTCAATTTTGTAGATGATCCCAAATGCAAAGAAATTTCGGTCTGCTGGAATACCTCCAGATCTTGAAGAGAAATTAGAGAAAATATTCGGTTTGGTAGTTGCTATTGGAGATAATGTCTGGATGCCTTCGTCTGGAGAGTTGCCTTCTATTTTCACCGAACAAGAAACCCTATCAGGAGATGATGACCAAACCTTAAAACACAATCGCACACAAGCAGTTGCTACTAACGACATTGGCTCAGCTACAGTGCATTTTCAAACCCCAGTGAATCGAATGACCTTCTTGTGTATACCAGAAGATAGGAGGGCGGAATGGCTGAAGACACACTACCTGAATTCACTTAACAGATAATTTTGTTCCATGTTTTGTTATGTTTTGGACTTTAATGCTTTTGATGATTTCGAACTGATAACCCCTAAAGTTTTGTTCATTTAATGTTGATGTTTTGGACTTGTGAAACCATTTCATTGTAATGATTACTACTTTATGTTTTATGTTGTAGAATGACCACAGAGAATCTTGATGATGATCTTAACATGAGTGATGATGATGAAGTAGTATTAAACTATTGTGCAGTACGTCAACGGGAGTGTGCTCTCTTTGTCATCTTGTGATATCTAGTGTGTGTATGTTCACTGAGTACGCCTCTCTATTTAGTGACAAAACACTCTGTATGACCTCATCTCAAACAGGACATAAATGAATACGTGAATTATTTGTCGAACATCAGGAGGTTTCATAATATGTTTCGAATGAAGAAGGTTATTTTTTTTTATTTGTTAGCACTGTTAGAACAAACTCATGTATACAAGCTTGTGATATATGGCAATCACAGTTTATCTTTTGGGTCACAATGAAACATTCAGGAAAGCAAGTGAACGATTCCAACATTCTATGGAACTATCAGTCGTCTATTCATGATGGGACTTCGTTCTCTACTAGTCTGTCTATGAACACTCTTGCTCCTATTGATCCACAGTTTCGTGATATTCCTTCACACATAAGATATGACGAGCGATATATGTCTTTTTTAAAAATTGTATCGGAGCAAGTGATGTGTACACATGTTGATGCACGGGTACCAGTTGAAAATCAAGTGTCGTACATAGGTTGTCCACGGAAGCCCAACTCAAAATGTAATGGCAGTCTGCGACTTCAATATGTGTTTTACTTACGTTGTTCCTGGATGGAAGGGATCTGCACATGACAGCCGCATATACCATCGTGCAGTTAGGGATGAACTAATGAAATATCACTGGTATATTACATCGTGATGTTTACAAATGCACTACAAAATATTACATTTGGTAACAATATTTATTCTTACTGTGCAGTTAGAGTTTGATGATCGAGAGAAGTTTTCATGGGCAAGACAAAGGACTTTTATGCTTTTCAATTATGAAAAAACATTTTAAATGTGTGTACTACTCTTGAAAATATTATTGGGGTACTTAAAAATTATTTAGTTAACTTGTTTGCTTTATTTTTTGGTTATTTGTTTTCATGAAAAAAACAATTGCATGTTATTTTAATTTATGAGTGATGAATATGTACAATAATTTAATTATCTTTTATTATCTGTAATTTAAAAAAATTCAAAACGAACAGCTGTTTTGCCAAACAGCTTTTCAGCTTCTCCGTTTAAAACAGCACTGCAACAAAGGTTCTTCCAAACAGATTCACAGATTATGCCACCATTCTGCAAAACAGCTGATTATTCCATCATTGTTTCTCACCACTAATTCTCTAGTCGCTGCAGCCGCGCCAAACAGAGCCTGATTTGTATTTAGCTTACCTAAGCCGCTGGCCGCTTAACCCCCGTGAATAAAATCCGAGCCCCACTTCAGTCTTCCGCACTTTTCTTCTTGATTGTTGCGTTTGTTTCCGGCTCTGCGCGCTGCGGCTGCTGCTGTTCTTACTAGCCATTTCTTCTCCTCCTGCAAGCTCTCTCTCCCTCTCTTCATCCCTCTCATTTCTCTGCTGATTGTGGTTGCATCCTGTACTGTGTCGCTGCTCTTGTGCCGATGTTTTAGGGTTGCCTGGCCGCTGATCTTGAGTTCCTGCCGCTGCTATTGCACTCACCTCTGCTTTGTAGCTACTTCACTATCTTATTCGGAGTTTCTAGAAGGATTTCGTTGAACCTCTGCATATCCATGATCGGTTGTGCAACAATTCCTTCCTCATTCACCCACTGTAAGGAAATTCTTCTCTTTTATTTGGATATTTTTGCTGTTCTTTTCCACCAATACTTTGCTGATTTGGGACTGTTGTTATGCTATCTAGCCGGCTAATGTTATTTTCTATGGAAAATTTTCTCTGTTGCTTAAGCCATAATCTGGTCGTCCACTCTCTAAATCCTGTTAATAGTACATATGGTACAGAAAAGATAATTTTGGGCCTTTCTAATGTTGGCCCGCCTTTATACTTCATAAAAAGAATTGTATAGTACTAAGTAGTCGCTATTTGTGTTGTATATTACTGGACAGCCATTTTGGGGAGCTGCTAAGTGCTGAACAACAAGTTTTTGGGGACTAATTTGTGTTGGACAGCCTTGTTTAGAGTGTTTTTGGCTAGTCATTTTATTTCCTTCAATATTAGAGTGTTTTTAAGCTGTTTTCAGCTAAGCTCAAGGAGGGAAATCGTAAGGACAACAACTTAAATGGAACTTTATATTTGTTTACACGGTTTCTTTTATATTTGTTTATTTTTTATTTTCGCTGTTATTTTCGCTGATAAATCTTAAATCATGGTTAAGTAATCACTTGTTGAAAACCTTCAAGTCTATTCCTTTTAACATCAAAGCTACGAATACCGAAAAGACGCAACCCAAATAAAGTGTGTATTATTTTAGTATTTTTCGAGGCCCAGAAATGAGATGATGCGTCTCAAGATAGGCATGTTGATGAAGCTGGGAATGATAAGGAAAGAAATGTGATGGTGAGTTTCTTATTTCTTGAGTTATGTTTTATTCAAGTACTTATGTATTTTCCAGTTTTACTTTTTGAAGATAACACTGCTTGTGCATATGAGTTTAAAATATCGATATATCGCTATGAAGTACATGTTGTGAAAATTAAAAGCGATATAAATTCTGAGGGAAACTTATATTTCAAAACACAGTTTTTTCACAAGAAATAATACAAGATAAAAATATGATTAAAATTCTGTATAGGGAAATGTTAAGGATCGGATTGAATCATATGATTTAGAGGTTCTCTACTGATGAATTTGTCACGTAGGGGGTTTTGCCAACATTTTTGCCCTAAATGGGTGGGGCCAATTTTGTTTTATGCATGCATTAGCAATTTTCCCACATTATGTAATTAAATAAAATTGAATATCAAGGGGAATCAAGAAACATTTTGGAAATTGAGAGCAAATAATAAATATAAATGTTTGCATATTGCAACGTATGCATATTGTTATCTACCATTGTATGCATGTATAACAGTTCACGAAAATATTATTCTCACATAGTCATATTTTATGACTAAACCCATCATGGACCCCATTTTTTTAGGCAACAGGAGCATCACCCAGTGGCACCGCGAAGGGTTCCCCTGACTGCAGAAGAGAAGCAAAAATGCGTTGAAAAACTTGCAAATGTATGACTAAAGGTCTTTATATGGGATTGAAGAAGCGCAAGCATATTTTTTCCTGTGAAGATTGAGTTTGTGCCTTTTGTAATGAATATGACTAAAATTTATGTTTTATGTAAAAAAATCCTGTAAATTTGTAGAAATGGAATAAAAATTTGGTGTTATGTTTATTTTGTGTTGTGTATCAAGTTTTGATGCAATGTTACGATATATTATTGGAAACTACGCTCAATCCTTGAATCCTCTATATAGACCGGAAAATGAGTCCTCACAAATTGGTATCAGAGGGAGCAGTTTTCAATAAATTTGATTGTGTCAATACAAAAGTATAGTAACACAATTTAATATTGTAGCGTAATTAATTAAACTAACTCCCTTATAGGAACCTATGCAAGTATATTCAAGTAGAAGACATCGAGTGGTACGAGAAAGATCCTACAGTACATATGGATATGGTGTCTGCCAAAAGTGGCAATGGACATCAACAAAGTCCTTCTGAGTTTTGTGTTAGCCATTGTTGAAGCACTCAAACTATAATTCTGACATTAGCTGCGTTAGGATCAACAATGTCTTAAGCTGATCCTCTCAATGTGCTTAACCCGATGAATCCACCTAACAGTTCTCCCATAACAGTTTTACCACATCTCAACGCCAATTGAATGTCAACCTAAAATAATATTTGGAGTTGAAACAGCCAACCTTTCAAGGAGGTTTATCGCCCTTAGATACAAAAGACCGATTTTTCGACTTGAAATGATCTTTCAGGTTATGCAGTGTCCGGAAGATCAGAAAGTTGGATTAGCTTTTTTTTCTATTAGAAGGCGCGACAAAACGTTGGTGGTACAATATTGTCGCGAAAAAGTACACCAGACGTGGCATCGTGACCTGGACAAACTTTCTACAGGAATTCACCAATTGGTTTGTTCCACGGTCAGAAAAGAGAGTATTACACGATAAATTCCTCCGACTATTCCAAGGAACCAAATCACAAATGCAATATGAACAGGATTTTCCAAGTTAGCATATTATGTTGATTCTCTTGTAGCTACGGAAGAAGATCGATGTTGGCAATTTCCGTAAGGATTACAAGACGATATATGTAATCTATTGATCCCTTTGGATATCTTAGAATACGGTAAATTGGCTGAGAGAACTCGATCAGTAGAATTTGATCAGGAGAAATCTCAAAAGCGGAGAGATAGAGGTAAACGAAAAACAACGGAAACGCCAAGCAGGAGGAAGTGCATGTCAAAGAAAAGCAATCATTCCAACCTGACCCAGCCAGCAGTAATGCGTCTCAAGCAACCACAACGAAATGTACGAAGTGTGGGCGAATGCATCGAGGAAATTGCTTAACTGGACTTTGCTATTAATGTTGTCAACCCGAACACAAGAAAAAAGAATGTCCAAAGCTTCTCTGAATAAAGAAATCAACTCTTGTGAACCACTACTTCCTCTGCAACAACACTAATATCAAATTCATACTGATTCGTTGGCTTCAACGCCTGCTCCTGATCCAATTCCTCAACGAGAAATCCCAGAAGCATCATCAATCCAACCGCGAGCTTTTAATTAGGACCTTTCAGAGAGTACAGAAAGTAAATGTATTTATATATATGTACTTTGTAACTATCTGTACTTACATAAATAAAATAATCAAGTTAATATTTGTACTTGTATGAGATATCCACATTTATTCTATGCAATTTTCGAGCACAAAAAAATCTTTTAAGAAGGGAGAGTTGTGACGACCCACACATTGCCTATATCGACCCTCAAGCGCCACCAATTGTCCTTCTGCACCTCTCGAACCCGACCAGGTGTTGTCTCCGCAACGCACACTATCCGTCACCTGGCGCTACTCGCCCAGCCCCGCGTCGAGCTCGTCCGCCTTTAATTCCCCCCCCCCCCCACAACTTTAGCTTCCTCTCCGCCCACTCTTTTTCGTGTCCAGTCATGCCACAGACCCTACCAACAAAATGCTCACCTTTTCATATTCTATCAGTCGCAGTGTACGCCCCATCATCGTAAACCGATTCTGCCGACTGCAGCATATTCCCCTTCATCTAGATCTAATGTATGTCGTGTTCCATGCCAGCCCTGACTGTCTGCTTCTTCTACTAACTTGGACTCAATTTTCCCCCCCCCCTTTGTTTGAGCCATGCTTGCGTTGTCCCTTTCAAAAAATGTTATGCCACATAGCTCTGCCGACATAGGTCATGACACCCTTTTGCACCCTTGTCCTATCTCATCTTTTTTTGACTGGTCACCACACAGGACACCTCTACACTCTTTCACAGCACCTGTTTCAATCTTGTCCCCCTTTTTTATGCCCCATCTACAACTGCACACTTCCAAATCCTGCATTTCCCATGAAATACTCCATTTAAATATTGTATCGTCCCTTCCCACCCGACAACCTTTGTCCACCATATTTTTCTTCTAGTTTTATCAAACTAACCCTTTGTCCTGGTCGGCATCCTCTTGACATGCATCAAGGCCCACTTTGTGCCTCACGTTCACTTTTTTACACGCACTCTTTTTGTACCTACAAGTGCAACACTTCCAGTCGAATTTCTCTTTCTTGTACGCTCGCTTGGCACGAATCCGGCCACTTCCTTGGCCCAACTGGAGCATTTTGATCACTATGGCAGCATGCACGTCAACGTCGCCTCGCTCTCCCTCAAGGACAAGGTCTTTTCTTTTAGATTCATAGTCTTTTGGGGCTCTCTTTGGAGAGAGAAATTCTTTGGAAGCCCAACCTCTAAATGCTAGGCGGGAGCGTATCTCCCAAGTTTGAATTTGTTATTCTCATGCACAATGGAAATTCCTGGTTTGTGATCTTAGTTCTTGATATGATTCAGCTAGTCCGTGTTAGCATTTCTTTAAGCTTAGCTCTAGAATTTCTTCCCGACTGTATACTTTAGTTAATTTTACTGTCTTTCCATTACTATATCAAATTTTATATTGTTGCTTAGTTTGCTTCATATCATGAGCGCCGACCGGGTTTTTGAAATGTTTGCTGAACTAGATAGGTATGTTACAACTAGACTAAGAATTATGAGTCTCCCCTAGAAACCTTTGCCCATCACACGTGAATAATTGAAAACTATGAATAAAATAATAAAAACCAAGAAATCATCCAAATTTGTTGTATAATTTGACAGAATATTTTTCATTTAAACGTAGACTAAAAATTAAATCGCCACCTATAGAAACAGAATGCCACTATCAATATTAATTGAAGTTACCTATGACAATAAAGTGCAACATGTCGAAACATGTGGAGAAAGATTACATTACATCTGGGGTTTATAAGAAGCGTAGATGAAATAATCTAGAACATTCACCTTCATTTGTGGTGGCTTCCAAAATGGATCATATGAAAACAACCAGCCCTGCAGAAGAAATTTGAGCATTAAAAATCTCATTTCATGGCAGATTAGTATGCAAAGAAAGAAAGAATTAGTAAAAATTCTGATATATTGCATAACACATCTGGTATGTAATACCCTAAAGAAAATTTTATAATAATTAGTATTAAATTCAAAATATATAAAGATGAAAAACAAGGCCTATTTTTGTTTTATATACAATTTACTTTATATTATAATAATCAGTCATGCTAAGTAATAAATGATATAGTTCGAAAAATGGTTATAAATGATATATGTTAGTGAGGTAGTTGGATGGTGATATGACCAACATGTAAGTTTGAATGTACGATAGTGGGTATAACCAATGTGAAATTGATATGGTTTTCCATGAATGGGGGGTGTTGAGTGATGAGATGTGGTTTCACTCGGAGGGCTGGGAGACACCAAACGGCCGAAAATGTGGTTGTGTGGAAGAGCTGCAATTGGGGTGCGTTAATGGAGGCAGGAGGAAGCTCGCCAACAACAAAACGGGATTCAATGGCTTTAGCATCACAAAAAAGAGGAGGCGTTGGCAACGCTCATAGGCTTCGATACCTAAGAGGGGAATGGCTTTCCCATAGATTCAAGACCGAAATAGTTGAATATTTTTTTCACAACTATTCAATACCTAAGCCTAATCTATACACGTACTTTTATATACTAGAATTTAGTTTAAATGACATGAAGAGCCCAGATTGCTCAACTGCAACATATACCCTAAAACTCAAAATATGACTAGATATTTTTTAATAAAGGCATAAAATATTAAAATTTGTGTTGATTGTATATGCAGGCATGAATCACACAGCTGTTGATCTTACAACTATCTGTAAATGAAAATTTATCTCGGGTAGATCCTAAGTACATGCTCTAAATGTTGCGGCTGATCTCATCATAAGGCTTATAGGAAACAAAGGGAGAAAGAGCATGAGATTTACATTATCAAGCAACGTGCACAACATTTTTTAGATATTGTGATATGTGTTGTATGTTCGTCCTTGCACATTCTTTATTGAATTGATTAATGGCATTAATTCCAGATTCTTTTAATTATTAAAATGATACTAATGGCCTTAATTCCTAATTCTTCTACTTACTAATATAATACTTGCATAATAGAGAAATAAATAAGGGGACAAGGGTATCCCTTAACCATCTAGGAGTAGTCCAAAAATCACTAATAGAACTTGTCTTTATATTTCAAACATTTGATATAAACCTTCAATAAATTATTATGTGTGTATATATATTTTCCTACTCTCAAAATTTTTAGGAGACAAGTATTAAAATTTGTATTAGTAGGTAATATAGATAAATTTTTGTATTGTATGTACTAATTTGTTTGTTGACCAGCAATTTGTTTGGGACAAGCGTTTTGCGGATACAAAAGTTGTAATGGAACCGCAAAATCTGGTTTTAAGCTGTTTGTTTGGACAGCTTTTTGATAAGGTGTTTTTAAAACCGCGTTTTCTCCTCTTTTCGTACAGCCGAGCGATGTTCCGCTATTACAGCCGCGTGGTTTGAAAATAGAAAATACCGAGTGCTTTACCCTAGCTTTTGCGAGTCGCACAATCTGCAGAAGTCCTCGTCAGCGGCAAGACCTTCCTTCCCCATCATTGGCGGCGTCATCCCCCATTCTTCCCAGCGAGCCAGAATCGACATCTCCACATGTTGCATGTGGTGATTTGTTGCTTTTGACGAGTGATTTATGGGAGCATTTCTCTAAAGGTAAGCGGACTGTGTAGCTTTTGATGGCTGTTTTCATGAAAATTTTCTCGATTTGTTGCTTTCATATGCACGTTTGTTTGTTATTTTCTCACCACAACATTGATTTCTACTATCCCAAGAATTAACTTTGTTAAATATATACTGTAAAATCCATTTTTTTGACGTCACATTAATTTTTTTTAAAAAATTCAGGTCCGAACGCGAGCGTAATTAATAATCGAGTCGACGACATGTGGAGGTATTAATCAATTTTTTTATTTTAGTCATTTTATATTGCGTGACAATTAGATAATAAAAGTCGGCATGTAATTGTTAATAATCTATAGTGGTTGCAACGATTAAGATTTCGCACAAATTGCGTCCCTAAATATAAGCTTTTATAATGTTGGGCAATAATGATAATAAATGAAAGTATTAATAAAATAAAAAATTGAAATTCCCCTATTACTTCCCTAAAACCGCCCCTCCCACGTTGTTCTTATTATATTATCCCGCCTGTTAGAAGGAAAAACACGCACCCTCTCACTTAACCCACTCTTCCCAGCCGAGCAGAGACATTTCCGCACTCCAGCAACTGCCGCCCCATCGTTTTCCCCGTAGCAGCTTGCAGAGATTCGCCGGAAGCCCTAGCCGGCCACTCCTCCTTCCTCTACAGGTCGTGGAAGCCTCCCCTTTCCCCTCTCCAAGTGTTTGCAGAAGTGTCGTCCTCAACCCTAGCCGACGGAAGAAAGTTCCAGGTGTGTCGTTTGGATCCGGTGAGGGTTGATTCTTTCTTACACTCTTTCTTCCCTTTCTTTTGTTTAATTCGTCATGTTTGAAGCCCAACATTGTTTACCCTTTGTTTTCTCTCGCCATTAAATAGAAATCGAAGATCTCGGTCTCTTCCAATCAGAAACAACCACCCAATTTGGGGAATTAGTCGCTGTTAAATCGAGGTAACACTTTTGTTTGCATTATTTTCCCTCCATAAATAGTTTTTTGTTACTAATTGAGATAGTTCCACCCAAACCCTAAGCGTTAAAACGCTTAAGATAGGATTACGTTGGATTTCAGATTTTTGGTGGTCGTTGGAGCTAAGGATTGGAGAAGTTCTTAGTGGTGAGATCTTTGGGGAAGAAGCTTCATGTCGCCTCAACGCGTGTACGAAGTCGAAACATCGCGTAAGAAACTCGACTCTTTCAATAAAATAGTTCAGATTATGTTTAATTCATGTATTAACGATGTTGGTGTATGCACTTAAATATTACAAGTTCCTATAGTCAGAACCAGGTCAAAGGGGTAGGTATAAGCTTAGGCTTAAATTTAGCAGATTTAGCGTCATGAAAATCTTAAGCCCAGTGTATTTAACTAGAGTCCTACTCGTGTTTTGACTCACTGAACACCGTCTAAGTTAAATTCAGAAAAGTGGTGAGTAAGAATTTCCCTCGTGATTTGGTGGAGGTACACCACAGTATTTCCAGGGCTAGTAGGCCAACACTCATACATCAAGCTCCGGGTCGATGACCCTTGTTTCAGATTGGAACTCATCCGATAGGAGTATTGTGTTCCATTTGAGAGAACCCAATTCAGGGCATCATCACGTTTGCCACTCAGAATGCAGTTTCTAATTGTGCACAGTTGTCCTTAGTGACATGAGTTAATAAGAAGTCAGTGAAACGGGTTTGAAACTTACAAGGATATAACTCCAAAACATCAGAAATCAACGATTTACACGTATAAGAAAAGAGTGTGTCAGATCACACGATGAGTTGAATTTATGCAGACATGATTTCAAGTGTCACGTTTAATATTAAAATAATTATACAAATTTTTAAATTCAAGTATTACTCATCGAAAAATATTTTCTTTAAGTTTTGTTGTAGGGAGTAGTTTTCTTACTCTTCAGTAGGCCTGACCCATTTAGAACTTGTTTTTACAGGGGGCTCAGGTCAGAGGATCCGCTTAGGATAGGCGACTCAGTCTTCAGTCGTCAGTTTGTTCAGTTGTACCACTGTTGTTGTACCTTGCTTTTATTTACAGACATTTGTATTTGTTGTATTCACCCGTGTTTTTGATATATCAGTTATTTCAGTTTGATGGTGGTTCAGTCCCTTAGTGTATATTCAGTTTTAGTTGCTCTGTGAATTCATCTTAGCAAGGTACACTTCTAATCACAAATTTACTTTGTCTTCCGCCGTAAGTTTTCCTTTTTTAGCACTTTATTATTTTACCTGTTTATACCAGTTTATATACTGTTACTTAGTTTACAGTAAAGAAGCGTAGATGAAATATCTATTTGTTCTATTGCTGAGTTTG